>OX359268.1:2095000-2590000 GCA_947179155.2 Hedera helix
TCAAGTAAGAAAGGAAATAATATCCATTTATGATGATGAAAAGAGTGATACCCCTTACCGTAGTAAGTTAGAATATGAAAGAAGATAATATTCCTTACCACAGTAAATTTAAGAGTGTGAAAAGAATAATATTCCTTACCGTAGTAAGTTTAAATAATAGAAGATGAAAGAATATGATATTCCTTACCTTAACACGTGACTGGATATTGATTTAAATGAGGTTGATCAACCTATATTTTTATAATAAAATTAGTAATTTCCACATATAAATTTCAAAGTGTATGATAACTCGTATAATATGAATTATCAAAATTATATATATTTAACATAATTTTTGTAGTATAATATAACTACTTTTAAATAGTTTTAAAAATAATATTCCAAAATAAATCTTCCAAAGAAAGCTTTTAAAAATGAATCTTCTTAAAGAAGAGTCTTCTAAAGGAAGATTTGTGAATACCGTGAAAAATAGGAATTTATAAAATTACTACTCTTTAATAAAAGACTTACTTGAAAAATTCCTGCACTCCTTTTGGCTTTCAAACTCTCAAAATAACCTTACTATTCTCAGAGAAAACTCATAAAATTCTTATAGAAAAATTTTATGTTTTAGGTGTGATTTTTCTATTCAGCTGAACAAGCTATTTATAGGAGAAAATAAGGCACTATGCGTGGTAGGTGAACAGAAAAAAAAATTCAGCAGAGGCTGCTGCGCAGCCTCCACCAACCCATTCCCAGCAAACACATTTCTCACATTTCGTGTGGGCCCCACAGTGGGTCCCACATGTTTCTTACTATTCACTTACTATTCACGTTACTATTCACGTCACTATTCACGTTACTATTTCAAATAGTAAAATTAATTATTTTATTTTATTTTTATTTATTTATTTATTCTTCCTGTGAGTCCAACATATAAAATAATGTTACCATAATAATGTAAGAAACACGTTACATATTTTTATTAATTTAATAATATAAATTACAGTATATTTGCTACTGTGACAATTATTAGATTCAATAATTTTAAACTACAGTGCACCAACAATTATTGACTCGATGATATGAAATACAGTGTAATGATAATTATTGAATCAATAATGCAAAATACTGTGTAGCAACAATAATTGAATTGATAATATAAAATATTATGCAGTGACAATTATTGATGAAATGATGCGTAACAGTTACGGTGTCAATAATATGAGACACTGTGCAATACCGTGTGCTACTGTAGAATACCGTGTGCCACAATAAAATACCATAAATTACCGTATGCTACTATTCTTTTATCACCGGTATTTTAACAGTTAACACCGTTGACTATTTTTATTTAAAAATGTTACTTCTGTCGTTTTCTATATCCGACAATTATTCCGTTGTGGGCTCCACCAATAATTAGTTATTTCGGCGCCGTCGTACGGCCCGAATATTCCCCGACAAAACGAATATTCCCCGACAAAAAGAATATTGTCCGACAAAATAAAATTTACACATAACATCCTTAACTTTCAATTTTGTCAATTTAACCATTTACTGTTTTAGGAAAAATATATATGAAGAAAAATTAAATTTTGTATTTCATAAATTCGGGGTCTTACAGCGAAGCTAGGTGGAGTTGAGTGGGGTCAATTGACCCCATTGAATTTTTATTTTATTTTATAATGTATGATAAATTTTAAAAATTTTAAGTATTATATATAAATTGACACCACTCAAATTTTATAAATTTTTTATTATACAGGGTTAAATTGAAAATTTATAACTTTCTCAATCAATTGTTAATCACATGACTCATATACCCTAAATATATGTATCTCTTTCTATAATATTTTAAAACTAAATAATAATTTAATTTATATTATTTTTCAAAATAATTAATAAATTAATTATTTATGAACAGTTGTGATTAAAAAAATCTAATATGAGTCAATATAATGTATATATACCATATATTATTAATTATTATATTATCATTGTAATATAGTATATATTATATATATATGTGTGATTCGAAAGTACAAAAATATTAAAAAAAATTGATTCGGGGGCGCTGCCTCCGAACCCCCATTAAATTATTTATAGCTTAATAATAATTTTGACCTCATTAAAATTATTTTCTGACTTCGCCACTGTATATACAGGAGTAATATGTTTGAAAGCTACTGCTTCCACCAGATAGACCGACGCAGTTAAGTGTTAGCTTCAGTCCCAATCTCTCATAAATGCGGTTATTGAAGAGTAGAAGATTCTTAATTTTGTCAAAATCAATAATTAATTTCCTGCATGTATTTTGTTCGATCGGCGGCTGAATGTGAGTGAGTAGTATATACCATGCACCTACTACGTACGTACATGTCACCTTTAATATCTACGTGTACGTCTAAGCCTAAGCCTAAGCCTAAGCCTAAGCCTTTCACTTAATTCTATTGGTCTTAAATTACTTGTCGTGTACATTTCGCCTCAAACACACTAATGCCCAGGGGCGGATTTACACAGAAGGCAACGAAGGCAGTTTCTTCTGCTGACTTTTGGTAGATTATTTCAGTAATAGTAAAATGTAGATAGTGAGTGGACAATAAAGATAGCTACATTTAGGAGTGCTTAATTGCGGATAGTTTTTTGGTGAATTATTTTGGTAATAATAAAATATTATTTTTGATGAAAGTGGGTGGATATTTTTTATTGCTGAATATGTTTTGGTTACACGTGTTATGTGGTTCATGTTTGTATGTGCAGCAAAATAAATAAATAAAAAATTGACGTGGTGACATAAAGTTTGTATGCTATTGTCCTTGGGTAGTGTGCTGCTGAGTGAGGCTGATTGCAAGTGCATTGGACATGTGTGCTCTTTTCTTTGACTTCAAATCTTTTCTTATGTCTTCTATTTCGCATTATCCTTTATTTCTTCCACGTGGCATTGCAACTACAAAGACTGAATTATCTATGTTTATGTTTGTTTGAAAATTTTTTTATATTTAATATTGAACTATTTATATTAATTTAATATTATTTTGAATTATTTTATCTCATAATAAGGGATTAATAGTTCTTTAAATATTTTTATAGACTATTTTTTTATCATTCCTAAAACTATTTATATGGAATTATATAATTTCGTTAAAATTTTAAAATTAATAATATCTCTTATTTGAAACTATTAAATGACTTTATGGGACTAATGATCCAACATTATGAGATTAATAATCACTCGTCAAGGGATTAAATAATGCAAAGTAATATTAAATTAAGATAAATAGTCCGATATCAAATATATTTTTTACAAACAAATATAACCTAAGAGAAAGCTTGAACCAGAAGCACTTACTTCTAATGGACACCGATAGTTTAATTTTAATTTCTCTCTTTTTCTTTTTCTTTTTAATTTTTGTACCCAAAAAATTTGGCGGATACAGATTCTATACATTTTTATTTGTTTTTGAATTTTTCTTAGATTTGTTTGTTTTTTTGTTAAATTTACAGTTGCGGGATATGTTAGGTCGCAAAGCAAGACTCCAGTTACATTTAGCCCCATAGATATGGTTTGTTGTAGGACTTTTTAGGGACACACTCAAAAGGTTATGATTCGTTTTTGTTATAAATTTGTATTGATTATGATTTCATATTTATGTGTGTGCGTGTGTGTGATTTTGTGTGTTTGTATGCATAATACATATTGGAAAAGATAATTAATTATTGTAGTATATAAATGTATTTTGTTAAATGCATTGTAGTTCAGACTTGATTTTTATCTGAGATGTTCTTATTTTTTTGGGTTTGTTTAATTGTATATTAGTTCATAAAAATCTTATCTTCCTGGGGTTTTCTCTTATAGGCACTGGGGACTGGGCTCCAATATTTTTTACTCAATTAATTGTATTTAAGTTCATATATATCTTGTCTTTTATGAGATTTTCTGCTTTTGGGTACCTGGCTTCAAGTATTTCTTTCCCAAGTTAATTGAATTTTAGTTATAAATATCTTTTCGTTTTGGGGTTTTTTTATTCTAGTTATATGTACCTGAATCCAAGTATTTTTTTACGTAACCAATTAATTGTGGGTTGATTTTGATATTTTTACCTTGATTTTGTTTAAATATAAAAAACAAATTTGGTTTGAGACATTGAGAAGACATTAATATTAGACGGTTAAAATTATATTTTTTCGGGGAATCATTTAAATTAAATTATGACAAGTTTTTAATTTATCTCTCGAATCTTAACTCATGTTTTTATTTTGATATATATATATTAGTTTGGATTTTGCATAAAGTAGTAGTTTGTTTAGGGTTGTTAATTACATATTGATTGATTTAGGCATTCATGATATGTTGGCAAAATTCAAACATTCCAAAACCGAATCATCGACATCATAATTTATCCGAGTCAATGAGACTAAAAGATTTTGTTAATATTAAGATTAATTCAAGTTTTATTTATTTATTTATTTTCCAAAAAAATTAAAATCCGCACCTGCTGGGACAAAATCCTAAATCCGCCCCTGCTCATACCTCACCATCTTTTTTCATACCATACCAAATTAAATGCTTATTGTTGATGTCTAATTTTATCCGTCGTTAAAATCATCAAACAAAGAGTAATTTATACTTGAAAGCAAATAAAATTACACCGAAAAACTTGACAACTTGGGTTGTCGGAAGATAATTTCGATATGAGAATAAATACATGCCAAAAAGGGAAAATAATAGAGAATATAAAACTGCTGAAATAATATTGATATTTGATGTAAGGAATAATGTGTGTACCGTAATTCCCTGCTTGTGGCTGTATTTATACTTTTTCTTAACTGCTCTAGTATCACGCATCCGTGACCAATTACGATTTGGAAGCCCTGATTAAAATCCAATTGTGAATATGATATTGACCGGTTAATCTTTATCACCCTTAAGATACGGAATCATAATCTAATTTAGAATTCTAAGTCAACATGCAAGGACTTTAACCTTCTAATGTATCAAACCGCCCCAAAGGACACTATATTGGACCTGCCCCAACACCGGGCCTACTGTAGTGTGTAAAAAATAGGTCAACCCTTGCTCTAGACATGCATAAGTATGGGCCCACACCAGATCCAGGGTCCAATTAATTATATCACAATATTTCTCCCACTCTACTGTTATAAATATTTTATAATAAGAGAGTAACGCCTAGAAAATAATGTCGACTGGACAAATTAAATACCAACATACTCCTTAATTACCAATCATAATCGGCATTTAATTAAGCCCCCAAAAATACTCTGCACAATCCTCCATAATCTCCCTACGCGCCCCATTAAAATCCACTCATCCTTGATAACCGCGTGCGTCCTTTTAATTTAATTTTCAAAAAACATTTTACCTTCCCTGTCTCCTTCTCTCTGCACTAAACGATCTTCGGCAACTTTTCTCCTAGCAAAATTCTTCTTTCTTCAACAAAGCTCCATTTTTCCCACAAAACCCTTCATCATCCATTCACCTATGGCCCAAAATCCTTCCTCCCCTATCATAGAGGACCCAATAAGCCCTATCCTTGCCGACGCTGAGAGAGCAGAGCTACCTAACCGAAAAGTTTACGGAGTAGAAAAGGACATCTTTGGACGGGAACTTTAGCATAATGTAAATTTCCAGAATTCAGGAGATCATAATTTTTAAAACAAGTTAGCTATCCCGAAATAGTGACTAAATATTGTAGACAGTTTGCATTTTCAGATTTTTTGGTAAATAGACTGTTTTGGTAGAAAAATCACCATAAATAGAAAACTCAATATTTTTTAGTCGTTCTACTTAGAGATGTTTGCAAACTCATAGATCTATTATATAGAACTTATGGGTTTTAAAAATATTAAATCCACATAAACTTATTTTTTAAAAAAAAGTGGACAGATTAGTATTGAACTTTAGAAATCATAGTATTTTCAACATGCATGCACCTATCTTTCAATCTAATGCACCAAAACACATATAGAACACATACCCACCATCACTACCATCTTTATTCCTTCGAATCCACCATGATCCATAACACAAAAATTACTCGCACAACAAGCATGCAAATAAACTAAACTAAAAGTTTAAGCTAGAAGAAAAACTAAGAAGGGTAGGAACACTTTTGAACCTTCTCTTGAAACTTTATCTATAACACCTCCTCTTGGTATAAACAATTAGATCACCTTCTTCTACTCTTTGGATGGCCCTCCAAAGTTTTATTAGATCTTCTTCTCTCAAGAACAAATGTTATTTCTAGCTATTTCTCCAAACCTCTCTCTTTTTCTTTCTTATTTTCTCTAACTTCTCTCTAGCCTCTCTCTAAAAATGACTTAATAGATGTTTTGAAACGAAAAGGGCTGAACATGTTTAGTGGAATATAGTATAATTAGTGACTTACAAAACCTATAGATATAAGGTGTATATCTATGTAATTTGACTAACCAATGCATCCATGCTCTTACACATGTAAGATGTTTTTTATTTAATCAAAAAGTGCTCATCTCCTCCCCAAAAAGGGGTTGCCAAAATCAGCCTTTTTCCCTTTTTTTTTCTTATATAAATATATACATAAAAGCATACATGCAAGTATGCATAGTTACATTTAAAATTCAAACTTTGGGTAGCACATTGGCCTATTTAATTGAAATCGGACATGATTTTAATTAAATAACATTTTGGGCTACATGATACTCCCACTAAGTATGTTATATGTTATATTAATCGTTGGGCGCATTTAATTAACCAATCTAGTAAGCAATAGTATAATTAAATGGTTTGGGCTCTTAAATTCTTTTATTCCCATAACATAAATTGGGCTAGTCACATAAATTAAATTACTCACATTATTGGGCTAAATAAATTATCCACTTGGTTTATTAATTAATTTGACCCATCAAACTGAATAAATAGTAACTTAGGGCATTAATTCAATTAAGCATTATCAATTAAATTCTTGAATCCTCTTTGGTTTTCCTTTTTATTCCATATTTAGTCTTCACTAATTAATTTAATTAGTTTTCTTGACTAATCACATAATCCACAACATTCTCAATTGACTAGAAACCATTTCACACCAATAAACACACACACACACACACACACACACACACACACAATATAAATACACATACAATTAGGCATAATACTAATATTTCAAATAAAATTTTATTTCATTAATAATTTGTTCACCAAAATATATTTAGAAAAGTCTTGGTCTTTACAGGTTGAGGCGCATAGTTCACCATTTTCTATTCATTCGGGTTCTATGAAGATGTATAGGGATTTAAAGAAGAATTTTTGGTAAAATGGGATGAAGCGAGATGTGACTGAATATGTGAGAAAGTGTCTTACTTGTCAAGAAGTGAAGATTGAGCATCAACATGCTAGTGGATTACTGTAACAGTTAGATATACCTGTTTGGAAGTAGGAGTATATTACAATGGATTTTGTAACTGGGTTACCAAAGACTTTCAGAAAAATGATGCCATTTGGGTTATAATAGATCGATTGACCAAGTCAGCGCACTTCTTGGCTATCCTTGAGAGTTACTCCGTAGATAAGTTAGCGCAAATCTTTCAGTAGAAAATTGTTAGACTTCATGCAACTCCAATGACAATTGTGTCAGATCGGGATCGACGGTTCACTTCATGATTTTGGAAAGGGTTTCAACAAGCTTGCGGCACTCGGCTCAATTGCAATACTTCTTTCCATCCACAGACTGATGGGCAATCTAAGAGGAATATCCAGACTTTAGAGGATATACTGAGGTCTTGTGCATTAGAGTGGTTGAATAATTGGGATGATTACTTGAGCCTTGTTGACTTTGCTTATAACAATAGTTGACATGTAAGTATTGATATGACTCCGTTTATGGCATTGTATGGTAGAAAGTGTCGGGTACCAACTTATTGGGATGAGGTTGAACAGAAGGCCATAGAAGCACCCGAGTAAATTCAAATCACTACGGAGAAAATAGTTATGGCTGAGGAGAAATTGAGGTATGCTCGATCTTGGCAGAAGAGTTATGCTGATAAGCATTGCAGACCTTAGAGTTCAAACCTGGTGAGCATGTATTTTTGAAGGTTTCCCCTTGGAAAGGTATTCGACGATTTGGATTGAAAGATAAACTTGATTCGTGTTATATTGGCCCATTTGAGATTTTATAAAGGGTTGGTGAAGTTGCATATCGGTTGGCTTTACCTCTATAGTTAGCCCATGTACATAACGTGTTTCATGTATCAGCGTTGAGGAGTTATCATTATCATTCGTTGCATGTGGTACATTATATGTTCGATAAGATTAGGGAGGATTTTACTTGTGAGGAGCAAGTCGAATTGATTTTGGACTGTCAATAGTGAATTATGACACGAAAGATGATTCCGTTTGTTAAGGTTTTATGGAAGAATCATTTAGAATGGAAGGTTACTTGGGAGATGAAAGAGTTTATCCGAGAAGAGTATTCACATCTTTTTGATATTGAGGTATTTTTCATTTCTTTAGATTTCGGGGATGGAATCCCTTTTAAGGGGGTGGTAATGTAATACCCATAACCACATAAAGTCCCACATCGCCCATTAGTTAAACTCATTCTCTCTTCTTTCCCTATATATAGTGTTTTACTCCTTAAGTTTTAAAATATTAACATTAAGGGTTTTTCTATTTTGAGAAAACCTTTTTGTGTGAAGGCCTTTTCGGTAATGACTTCCTTACTTAAAAAAAATTGGTGTCGAAGACATAGGCAGATTGTGACCCTCATAATTTCGGGTATGTTTCTTTTTCTTTCCTAGTGTATTTATTTAATTTTCTGCATTATTATTTTTGTAGCTTTAATTATTATATTTTATTTTATTTTGTTAGTAGATATTTTTGGTATTATTCTGCCCATATTTTAAGTAGCTCAATAATTTTCTTTAATTTATTAGTAAAATAATATGGAGGGTTTTGTATATAAAAGAATTAAATAATAATATTGTAGTACTTAATAAAAATGTATTATTTTTGTGAATAGATTGAATCGAGTGAGTCTAACAAATTTCATCTATAATTGCAGGTATTACATTACTTACTTCATGTACGAATTTCGTACTCCTTCAGTGATACTATTTTAATTCTAATTTGTTCATTTTGTTCCTCATTTAGAATTCGGATATTTTTTCGATAATTCGTTCCTAGTTAAATTCATATGATTGTTTTGTTTAAGTTTAGATATTCAAAAATTCATAATTTGTATTCTTTGGACTTATTGAGCATATCTAGTGTTTATTTTAATTATATAGAAAAGTACGTGCTAATATTTTTGGAGACTTTGTGTTAATTTGTTTTGGTTTAGCATGTGCGTATTAGAACCCATTTTGTTGATATTATGTCGCATGTGTTGTGACATAATATTTTTGTTAGAATGTACCATAGGGTATACCTGAGCTATAACCACCTATAGGGGTACCACAGGCATATTCTCTTCACACTAAGGCACGACACCTTCCGTGATGGTGTGATCAGTCCACGACATCTCCATTTTATGCCAGTGGGAGTTCGCCATTTAGTGATTTTATTGTGGGAGGCGTATGGGTTGACCCTAATTTTCTGTTTTGTTTTGTTCTACGGATTGGTGATGTTTGTGCCTAACACACCTTTCGATTTTTCATACATCTGGATTTCCCAGTCTGATGTATGTCACGCCTTTGTGGCATTATTTTAACTTACCTATATGATAGTATTTCTGTTCTGTTCTAAGCTCGGTATGAAATAACACCCAACTATTTGATTCAACCAATTATTTATTGTGATATTCTAATTCGTTTAAGTTCAGTCCAATTGATTATATTATTCAGTTCAATGAGTTCAGTTGATTGTATTATTCATTTCAGTCTTATTTTTATATTCTAAATTTGTATAGGGCATTTGGCTCAGACTGTATTTTTCTTCCTGCAGGTACGCAGAGGGAGCAGGGCAAGTATGATGAGAATCCCTTATATCTGGACAATTTAGATATTTTATTTAGGTTTTGATACTTTGGTTTTCATTTAGAGTTGTAAATAACATATTATTGTTATAGCCAGTTTGACATTTATTATATATTTAGACTATGTAGTTTTAGATTAGTGCTTTAGGTATTATTTTGTTGGTTTTATTATATTATGTGTGTAACTTCCCTTCTTATTTTGAGAAGGGGGTGTTACACAAATGCAAATCGAATCACTGATTTGCATGAAAGGTTACTCGCGTTGGAAAATTTTGTGGGTATGCGATTGATGGGTGAAAAAGGTTCATTCGCAAACCAAGTTAAAGCATCAACTGCTCTCTTAGAGAACCTTCGTTCTTAAGTTATAGATCATGTTTTAGAGTTCAATAAGAGGATGGAAGACATGGCCATGGATCTGTTGAGCACAAGAAATTGAACCTTTAATTTGACTAAGCATAGCGATCGAGTGGCAGAAGACATGGCGTTGGTACATCATGTTGTTTCTTTTAGCATAACGTGTGGCAGTGATGGACCCTTGAATGTGAAAGTTCCTGAACCCAAAGCCTTTTGGGGAAGTAGGAGCGCGAAGGAATTGGAGAATTTCCTATGGGATATGGAATAATACTTTGTGGCTGCACATATTCCAGATAAGGAAAAAGTTACTGTTACAAGCATGTACTTAATGAACGATGCTAAATTATGGTGGCAGACTCGGACTGAGGATGATGTGAGTGCAGGCAGGCCAAATATCCAGATGTGGGAAGTTCTTAAGAAGGAACTGAAAGATCAATTTCTCCCTCTCAACACTTCGTGGCTTGCGAGGGACAACCTTAAGCAGTTAAAACAGACTAGATCTATTCGGGACTACATGAAAGAGTTTAGTTCTTGAATGTTGGACATCAAGAACATGTTTGAGGAAGACAAGTTGTTCAATTTCCTATCGGGTATACAACAGTGAGCGCAGACTGAATTGTGTAGGTAGGGTGTCAAAGACTTGTCTTACAACAATTACAACAGAAGATAGTTTTGTTGACTACAAGTATTCTTGTCCCAGTGGTACTGATGGTAAAAAGAAGTAGACGGGTAAGAAGGATAAGGGCGGTTCCAAGGATGACAAGAAGGACAAGAAATCAAATAAGGGTGTAGATAACCAGTCAAAGCCCAAAGGTGATGGACAATCCAAGGAAAAGAACAAGGGTTACTTCTTATGTGGTGGCCCCTATCGGATGAAGGAATGCTCAAAACATGAGAAGAATAATGTTTTTGTTGTCAATGACTCGAATGATGGGGAAGGAACATTAGATGGTCTTAAAATGAACGCTTTGCAACTGTTGAGTGCTTTGCAGACCCAAAAGGCAAAGACCCCTACTCCACGTGGATTGATGTACGTGAACGCAATCATTAATGGAAAGGAAGTGCTGGCTATATTAGATACTGGTGCTACCAACAACTTTGTTGTAAATAAGGAAGTGGACAATCTGAAGTTAGACTTGTGTCAGAATGCAAACAAGATCAAGGATATAAATTCTGAGACCTAGCCTATTCGTGGCACAACGGCGGCAAATTTGAAGGTTGGTCTGTGGGAAGGAAAGTGCAATTTGATGGCTATTCCTTCGAATGCTTTTGTTCTCATCCTGGGAATCGATTTTCTGATGACGAAAAAATGCATCGTGATGCCTCATTTGTGAGATTTGATGATCACAGATGAAAATTTATAGGGCTTTATAAACGTTGTATACCCAAACTTGGAGAAGAAAGAAGGTAAATAGAAGGTTGGTTTATTGTGTGCGATGCAGTTGGAATTTGTTCTGAAGGATGGTGAAGAGATTTACCTATGTGCTTTAATGGAGATCAAGCTAGGTAAAGTCAAAGAAGTACCAAATGCTATTGGGGATTTCCTGGAGGATTTCAAAGTTTTGATGCCTCCCGAACTCCCAAAGACCCCTCCTCTAAGGCATGCTATTAATCATAAGATAGAACTGCAGTCGGGTCCAAGACCCCCTGCTCAAGCCCCTTATTAGATGTCACCTTCAGAGTTACGGAAACAATTGATAGGGTTGTTGGATTCGGGCTTTTTGTGACCTTCAAAGGTCCTTATAGTGCTCTTATGTTGTTTCAGAGGAAAATAGATGACTCAATATGGATGTACTTAAATTATAGGACATTGAATAATGTTGTTGTCAAGAATAAGTACCCTATACCTAATGTTGCTAACTTGTTCGATCATTTATCGTGGGCCAAGTATTTTGCAAAGCTAGACTTGAGATCGGGAAATTGGCAAGTGAGAATTGCTACCGGTGATGAGGCCAAAATGGTTTGTGTAATAAGGTATGGCTCATACGAGTTTTGTGTAATGTCGTTTGGTTTAGAAAATGCAACTACTACATTTTGTAATCTTATGAGTGACCTATTTTATGAGTATCTAGATAGATTTATGGTTGTGTATATGGATGATATTGTGAAACCTTAGATGGTCATCTTGAACATCTTAGGTTGGTATTCCAAAAGTTGAGGAAATACCAGTTGTATGTGAAAAATGAGAAATGCAAGTTTTGCAGGGCAAAAGTGTTGTTCATTGGATATTGGATAAGTCAATGAAGGGTTAGAATGGACAAGAAAAAAGTCCAGGCCATTGAAGAATGGACTTCTCCTACAAAAGTTGCAATTTTAAGATCATTTTTTGGATTAACTAATTACTATCGTAAGTTCATTAAGGGTTACTCAAAGAAGGTGGCTCCCTTGGCTGGTTTGCTAAAGAAGGATAAAAAGTGGGAATGGACATCAAGATGTCAAGAAGCATTTGAAGAGTTGAAAGAAGCGATGTCATCTGAACGGGTGTTGAAGCTTCCTGACTTTGACAGTCCTTTTGAAGTCCATACTAATGTGTCGGATAGGTCTATAGGTGGGATATTTGTGTAGGAAAATCACCCTGTTGCCTATAAAAGACAAAAGTTGAATGATGCTGAACAGAGGTACAATACCCACAAGAAGGAAATGACTATAGTTGTGTATTTCTTGGAGACGTGAAAACATTATTTGTTAGGTATGAAGTTTGTGCTGGTGACCGCTAATATTGCCAACATCTACTTCAAGACTCAAAAGAAGTCGACTCCTAAGCAGACTCATTCACAAGAATTTTTGGCAGAGTTTGACTTCATGTGGGAGACAGAATTCACTTGTTAATGCATTAAGTAGGAAGATGGTATAGGAATTTGTTGCTACTCTCACTGTGGTTGAAATAAAATTCAATGCCAAGATTAAATAGCAGTCCCAAAGTGATGTTGTGTACCAAAAACTTTGTGCATAAATGTAGGAGTGCTTGATTCGAAGTTACTAAATTAATGATGAGTTGATGTATGTAATGGACGGTAGGTTATATGTCCCTTGTGGAGGGGGATTAAAGAGACAAATTATACAGGAAACACACAATACAAAATGGGCTGGTCACCCAGGAATTGAAAGGATGATGGCACTATTGTTTCATTCACATGATTAGCCCAAAATGGAAAATGACGTATAGGTGTATGTCAAGTCTTATCTTGTGTGCCAAGTAGATAAGCTTGAGAAAAAAAGGGAAGCAGGCTTGTTACAGCTTCTTCTCATTCCTGAAAGACCATAGCAATCGGTATCGACGGATTTCATTTCTGGGTTGCTGAAGGTTGTTGGAATGAGCTCAATATTTATGATAGTTGATCGATTTTCTAAGTATGCGGTGTTTATCCTAGCACCACATGCTTGTACAACAGATGTTGTTACTGGTTTTTTCTTCAAACATGTTATGCGGTATTTTTGGTTGCCAGCTGATATCATTAGTGATCGGGATACTCTGTTTACGGGCAGATTTTGGACAGTTCTATTTGGGTTGATGGGTTCTGAACTAAAGTTTAGTATGGAAAATCATCCACAAACGTACAGATGGTCAGACTGAAAGGTTGAATCAATTGCTTGAGGGGCATCTATGGTACTATGTGACTACAAGTCAAAAAAATTGGCTGAAGTTGTTAGAACCAATGCAGTTTTGTTATAACTTGCATCGGTCTTGTAACAGGAATGAGTCCCTTCGAGTTGAGCATGGGTTTTCAACTAAGGACTCCAAATGATGTGCTTATGCAGCGTACTGGTCGGAATTGTCCTCCTGCATATTAGTTTATAATGTCTAAAACAAAGCTGATTAAGGAAGCACGTGATAGCCTTAGCAAAGCAGTAAGGTGAATGAAAAAGTATACTGATGTGCATAAAAGGCCGCTTGAATTTAAAGTGGGGGACAAGGTGTTGCTGAAGCTGTCACTACAAATCTGGAAGAAGATCAGTAGTAAAACTGTGCATAGATGATTGATTCTGAAGTATGATTGTCCTTTTAAAGTTATGAAGAAGAGTCAGGGATGTGGCTTACAAGCTGAAACTTTCGGATCAATTGAAAGTTCATCCAACATTTCACGTGAGTTATCTAAAGCCATTCTAGCAAGAGTTTCTTGATGTTGGCCAAAAGCAAGTAAAGAAGGCTCATCTGGTAATCAGGAAATAATTTGATAAGAATATCGATAAGATTTGGCTCATAGGACTGAAGGTCAGAGCAAGAAAAATCAAAGGACAGATTATATATTACATTGGAAAGGTAAAGATGAGGTGGATGCTAGCTGGGAACAGGATGTGACTTTGTGGCAATTTGAGAATTAGTTTGAGGAGTACTAAAAACACCCTCCCACGAGGATGTCAAGCTCTTCTGGTAGGTGTGGTTTGTTAGCCCTTTAACAAGTTGACATACACTTAGCATGCGAGATGGCCAAACAGTATGCCAAGGCTAGGCCTTGACACTAAGACAACATGGGCAAGACAACTTGACACTCAATGCGTGAAGCAAGGCAATTTGGCAAAACTGGTATACCCAGAGGGTATACATTATAACTCTTCAGCTATCCCTAATATCTATTGGTGGCAGATTGGATTTTTTTATCTGTGCTACTATAAGGAGGGATGATCCGTGAAATCCACCCAATCTATGGGTAGGATGTCATAGCCTATGCGTGGGGAATGTTGGGGTATTATTGGTCTCCCCTAACAACAATGCCAGAAGACGGATTGGTAGCTTAGATTGGATCAAAGACCCTTTCATGGACTGGTCATGATTGGGCAGGAACATTGCTGTGTGGGCATGTTCTTAATGAGCAGCACCTTGGGCAAATGTTTGGCCTAATGGGAATTTTGTGTGGGCTGGATTGGTAGAGCATTATAGAACATATTAGACTAATTCATGGGCTAAAGCAACATAGATGTGGGCTGACTTCATGGTTGGTTAGAGGGTTGGCTGATTAGAGTCGCCCAACGATTGATGGCAGTTATAATTAGTTAATGACTCAGCCAACCTTTACACACATGCTGGAACTTGAATTTTGGAAGATGGATCAGGCACTTTGCATGTAGGCTAATAATGGGCAGTTGCTGAGCAGTTGTGCATTTGAATTTGAATGCTAAAGCCATTAGCCAAGAAACTCCTAGGCAATTGGGGATGTCAACTGCAGCCTAGTTTGTAATTATTTATACCTATATGTTGCGGCGTCTATTGGCACTAATCAACTGTGAGTCTGCAAGCCATTAGCCAGAGTGTATTCATTGTTATTGAGAGAAACAATAAAAGGTTAGGATGTTATCCTATAAATTATATGCATTTGTGTGTGTGTGTGTGTGTGTGTGTGTGTGTGTGTGTGTGTGGTTTGTGTATAGATTGTGTTACATACAGACGTGTATGTGTGTGTTTGTGTGAACCTCACTGAATGGTTTAGGGTAAACTAGTGCATCATAGAAAGAACTTTTAATGCAAAAAAATTAGTGTCAATTGTAGAGCCTATGACACTAGCCATGGTGACTAACCATTAGGGGTTGGTGTATGGTCATTTGAATTGCCACATGAACCCTAGACACTTGGTTGGTTGATAGTGGTGGAGCAAAGCTTGGTGGCTAAGATTGTTAGATATTTTGCCATGAGTTTGGTTGCCTATAAATAGAACAAGCCTCCTTCATTATTTTCCTACCAATTCACAAAAGAAGCTAAAGAGTAAGAAGTGTGACGCCCCCAAATTTGGGTATCTTTACCTTAATTTTAGTACTTACGATACAACACATCCATCGCATACATCTACCCTTTTGATACCTCATAGTATACATAATTACATCAATTAATATTACATCACATACATAATCATCCCAGATTTTTATACCCTTTAATAATACATCACTGACTAATACAAAATGTAATCAAGGTTAATAACATCCATATTCAATTCAAATATTAACTTCAACTTAAACTACTTTGTGGTTTTAGCCTTGCCTTTGTCTTTACCAAAGCTACCGGTCTTCTCAGTCTTAACTGTAAACAAGTAATATAAATCAAAAATGAGCAAAAAAGTTGTTCAACAAGTATAAAACGAACAAGGAATAATATTCAAGTTCAAAGGTTCATAAAATCGGGATATGTAATAATTACCGATTATTCACAATGGACTTTAATGGATCAAGAATGAATAATTTTTTATGAGTAGATTTTTATATCTATTTAGTACGTATTTTATACTTAATTATTTGTGAGCTTTTAAGTATTTTTAGTGTTTTAGTTAATTTATTTAATTTTATGCATTTTTATTTTAAGTTTGTAGGAATTATGGCTGAAATGGCAAAACGGTAATTAAATAGATGACGGTGGCATTTTCATAAATTAAGCAACATAGCAGCAGGTAGGAGTGTTCATCGGTAAATTACCGTACCGGTACCGAAAAAATCATACTGATTCTTAACCCAATATTATATAAATTAATATATAATTATTATTTATAAATTATAATAATATATATAATTATTATTAATTATATATATCTTTACTTATTATATATATTATAATAATTAACGTAAGTTTATTATTATATTATTTAATTTGATTTTTTCTGTATACCAATTCGTACCGAATTTGAAAATTCTTATACCGTTACCTGTACCAAAAATTATAAAAAAACTAAAAAAATCAAACTAAAAAAATCGGTACTGTTGATACCGGTATGGACCGGTTCGGTTGAAAATCGAAAAAATCGGTTGAAATGAACGCCCATAGCAGCAGGCGCCATGCACGTATAATTTAAATAACGTTAACTAAAATGAACAAATATGCAAGTAATTTAATAAAATAAATCAGAAGAACAAACCTTAATTTAAGTTAACATTCACCATCAAGAATTTATAACTGATCATTGATGCAACTATAAATCAATTAATATTTTGAATATTCACCGTAGAAATAATTACTCGTAGGTGAAATAATTTTTTTCCTCTCTTCTTAATTTTAGTTAAGTAGGAACACGCGCTATAAATGACCCGTACTACTAAACCTCCTCCGGCACTCACTAAAGATATAATTTAATAGCAGCTTTAAGAATTAGAGAGATCGTTGAATTAAACAACACAAGACAATTGTTTGCATTTAATTTAGATGAACATTTTTTCTAAGATATAATAATTTTTTGATCTGTAAAATAATTATTAATCTTAGTTGCTTTACAAATAGCAATAGATTAATACGAATAATAAATTAGTAGGCCTCCTAGCAGTTAAATGAATCAATCATAAAAATTAAGCACAGAAGAATATTCAATACTCAAAATATAAATTGAACAATTAAAACAAATTAGATCTTGCAGCGTATTAATCTTGATGGCTTCAGCCATTTAAACTAAGAAAAATAATTTAGCCACACATTGTAATGAAAAGCACCAAATAATATTAGAGAGATTTTTTTTAGCAAAAAGGTACTTTCAATTGTATGTAACATCTTCTATTTATAGGCTACATAATTTTTCTAACCCTAGTAGGGACTATTTTTCAAACCCTAATAGGATTTAAATACAAAATATAAAATATAAAAATCCTATTTATTTTTTCTTTTCCAACTTGCTATTGGAACCTTAATTTACTATTCTTTAATTCATTTGTAGAACCCACACACGAAAATAATATACTACTGCAAGGAATTTCGAAAACAATCTAGTAAAGAATTTATATGGGATGTTGCAGTTAGTGGGACCCAGGAGCAAAATCCAAACAAAAGCCACGCTAGTTGACCACACACCCACTTCCTCATCTAGCGATCGCGCATTGCGTGTCTCATGCAGCATCATCCCAAGCCCGCGCATTGCGCTAACCAATGCTTTTTACTGAACCAAACAACACCGTATCTGACAACCTATTGATTCCCTTTCTGGTTTACAAAATATAAAATTAAATTAATCAATATCTGTGGGATCGACTTTTACTTACACTACTGCATAAATACTTTTTTAAAGTAAGACTTTATTTTTGCGTGCCTACGACAGCACACCATTTTTTCAATAGTTCAAAATCTAAAGAAAAAAAATACAAAGTCTGACCTATTAATGGGTAATCAACTTTTAGGCATCTGGCAAGTAGACATTCTCGATATTTCAGAGTATGAATATTTATTACTGAGTGAACACTAAGGACCAATGAACTCTTAGAAGGATTAATAGTGATTTACTAAAAAAACCTTCGAACCAAGTACATGAGGTGATTATTCTCGTCGTACCTTACATTATGCATAACATTTAGTCATAGTGCACGAGCCGGATTCATCGACGTAAAATTATTCTTCTTTATCAGGGTTGTTCACTCAGCATATCATGTGAGTCAACACTAAGGCAATTGGATTCTATCGTTTTTTAAAACATGAATGATTTAATCTCATTATTTGTCTAGCTAAATCAAATGGCATAGACATTCTTCTCAAAGTAATTCATATGTAATTTGAATTTTCGACATCAACCTTTCATTATACTTTATTACGAAGCATCTTTCAACAATTAATGCATGTGATGTACTTGTATGGAGCAATAAAGTGTACAAATTAAGGGAACTTGCTCGATTCGTCTGCTTTCACTAGCTCTACGCTAACGTCCTTTGGATGACCTACATATGTCGTAATTCAATCTACTGATTAGTTTCTATCCAATCCCCACATAAAAAACCTTACGCCGATCTATGATTTAGTGTACAATCAAATCTCAATTCTTCATAATTAGATCCCACAAATAAAACAATTTCTAATGTTATCGCATTTGCTCACTTATTATTTTCTTCACCTCTCACTATTATTTATTATTCATAAGTCTTTATATTCATATTCTACAAATAAAATAATTCTTTTTATTATTTTATTTGTTTAATCGATGCATTACAAACATGTAATCCATATTTAAATTAACCTTTATTACTATTTTATAATAGTTCTTCATATTTATGTTCCACAAATAAAATAATCTTAATTATTATTTTATTTGTTTATACATTACCTTTATGTTCATAATCCTCAAATAAAATAATATTCATCATTATTCTATTTTTTTTAATAATCCCACTTTATTATTTATCATTTTTTCATTATCCTCCATGAATGGAGCTCACAAATAAACCTTTATCATTATTTATTTCATTATGTTCTACAAAAAAAATAACCTTTATTATTTTATTTGTTTAACCAAATAAAATAATCTTATCATTATTTTATTTTATCTATTATTTATTTATTTTTATTATATTATATTATATTATTATTACTTTTTTTTGGTCCGACCCGGATTTGACCATGACCCGACCCGGTTTGACTTGGTCCGGTTAACTTGATATGACCCTACGCTGTCGCACTCAATTTTAGTCTTGGTCTGACGTTGCCATGCCACCTTTCCTGAGAGTTTAAAATGTGTTACGACGTTGCCCACGCCAGAAAATGAGCTAGGAACGACACGGCCGAGCCATCTTGGCATAAAGTTTTTCTCACCTTTTTCAACTTTGTAATGTTTTGATCCTTCTGGCTTTAAGAATTCTTAACTTGTTTAATACTCATCCAAATGACTGCAAACTTGGATCATACCCTCTTAGATTCATCATTTCGTGATCTCTAACATTCTTAACAATATTTGTTAACCAACATGCTAGCTCAAAATTTTAGGGATTACCATCAAAGCACATCTTCTTCAAAAATTTATTACAACTTTATTTTAACTTCTTTTTCACTCATTCCACTTAGGTTATTTCCGTATCTTATTGATTTTCAACATATAAGTTATAAATCTTAAGCTTAACATGTTCATCTTTAAGTTATAAACTTTAGAACTATTTTCATCATTTAAATTAGTTTCATAAGTTCATCGCATACACGTTTTCATATATTAAACTATGACCTAAACACAAAATCTCCATCATAACCATCTTATATCTTCAGAATCCACCATGATTCCCACACACACAAGAAATTCCCATAACCAAGCATGGTATAACTTTCATATAACTAAAATATTTTATCAAAACTAAATATTTAAGTTAAGAAAGTTTTATACCTTCTTGTAGCTCTTTTCCTCTTAACTAGAAACTTTGTAAGGCTTGGATGATCCACTATAGCTTTTCCTATTCCTTCTTTGCTTCTTCTCTCCACTAAGATCTCCCACACTTAGAGTATTTCATTAACTCTCTCTTTCTTTTCTCTCTTATCTTTTCTCTCTCCCACACTTATAAAATGAGCCAACTTTCGAAAATGTTGGAGGAGAGCTCAATTTATAGTGCCACTCCTAATTCTTGCTTATTCCCCCTTAATCATCCCACACTTGTGAATCAAACTTAATTTAGTTAACCTCCAAACATGCTTCCTTAAATTTGGAAAAAGTAACTTCCTAGGAGTAAAATGATTTACAAAGCTCAAGGAGTGGGAGTACCAAGGGTGGCCGAATTTTCCATTAATTTTTCTTCTTCTTCTTTTTTTGTCTTATATATATATCCACCATATTCTAGAATTTGGACTCCTCTCTTAGGCCACATGTCTGGGCTTCTTTGGATTCATCTTTGGACTCTAACTTGGGCCAATGCCACTTCTCTATAAGTCTTATTATTTCCTAGGAATACTTACAAAATTGGGCCAAATAATTCCCACAATATAACACAAACATTAGACTAATCCAATTTAATTTCATTCAAGACTCATGCACATAAGTTTGGGCTTAATTAATCTTCACCATAACTTAACTAATAATTTACTCAATTATCATCTTGGATTTATTTTATTCCTCTTTCATTAATCAACCACACGACTAATCATAATTACATCTTCAATAACCATTTTGAAATTTTTTCTTGCCACACAAGGCTTAATAACCAAACTTAGTTAATTAATAGCATAAGCTTGTCACACATCTCTCAAAATTTAAAAGTTTATCTTAACCTCTTCTTTAATTCTTACTTAATTCAAATTTATTAAATTAACTAACTTCATATCTTTCTTATCGCATGAAGCACACATATGCACATAATCAATTTTAAATAATTTTTTTTTCATTGATAATAATATTACAGGTTTTTCTTGGTCATTATATTCTCCCCCCCCCCCCCCACCCCCCCCCCCCCCCCCACCCCTACCCCTATATAAGGATTTTTTTCCCGAAATTAGTACAAGGTTATGCAAAAAGATGGAGGTAATCTTTTCTCATTTTATCCTTTAATTCTCACGTAGCCTGCTCAGCGTTGTTGTTCCTCCATACTTCCTAAACATAATGTATAATTTTATTCTTTAAAATTTGTTCATTTATGTCGATTATCTATACTGGGATTTCTTCGTACGCCAGGTCCTTCTCGACTTGAATAGGCTCATAGGATATCACGTGCTTGTAAACAGGTTTGTACGACCGTAACATTGAAACATAGAACACGTTGTGAATATGTTCCAGTTCAGGAGGTATAGCTACCTCGTACGCCACCTCCCCAACTCTTTTCAATACTTCAAAAGGTCCTCTGAACCTAGGGTTGAGTTTTCCTGCCTTATCAAATCTTATTTTTCCTTTTCAGGGAAATACTTTCAAAAATACAAGACTGCCCACCTCAAACTCTCTGTTCTAACGGCATAAATCGACATACTTTTATGTTTGTCTTATGCTTCCACCAATCTGGTTCTTATTAACCTGACGATCTCTACCATCTGTTGAACTAACTTTGGCCCCAAGAGTCGATAGTCCCTTATCTCATCCCAACATAAGGGTGTTCTGCACTTCCTTCCATATAAAGTTCCATATGGTGGCATGTCAATGCTCGCATGATAACTGTTGTAGTAGACAAATTTAATAAAAGATAGGTGGTCGTCCCAATTTTTTTTTAAATCTATTACACAGGCTCTGAGTATATCCTCTAGTGTCTGAATAGTCCTATCCCTCTGTCTGTCCATGTAGGATGGTATGTTGTACTCAATCTCAATAGTGTCCTCATACGTTCTTATAGACTCCTCCAAAAGTTCGACGTGAAGCACAGATCTCGATCTAAAATAATTGATATCGATGTTTCATGTTGTGACACGGTCTCTTTTACGTACAGTTTGGCCATTTGATCAAAATTAAACCTAACCTTAATTGGCAAAAGGTGTGCAAATTTCGCTAGTCTATCCATAATGACCCATATTCCATCATAACCCTTTTGAGTGACTGGAAGTCCCGCCACCAAGTCCATTGTGATGTGTTCCCATTTCCATTTTGGTATTTCAAAAGTTTGTAATAAACCGCTTGACCTCTACTACTCTGCCTTTACTCTCTAACAGGTTAAGCATTTGCTAAGATACTCTACAACTTCTCGTTTCATATTCGGCCACCAGAAATATTGGCGAAGGTCTTGATATATTTTTATGTTCCCTGGGTGAATAGAATACGCTGAATTTTGAGCTTCTTGCAAAAAAAATTCCCTTTGCTCCGGCATTACTGGTACCCATATTCGTTTCTTATTTCTCAGCATCCCCACCTTATCCATTTTAAACTTGTCTTATTCATTCTCTTGTATTTTCTTCTTTATTCTTTGACACTCCTCATCATTTTCCTGTGCCTCTTTTATTTTATCCAGTAAGGTTGGTCGAGCTTCTATTACAAATAATTTATCTTCTGCCTCATTTAGTCCTTTCACTTCTATTTCCATTCTCACCATTTCTTTTACCAACTCCTCTTAAGCTGTCAGCATTAATAATTTTTCCTTAATCTTACGACTTAACGCATCCACCACCACATTTTCTTTCCTTGGACAATACAAAATCTCACAATCATAGTCCTTAATCAGCTTTAACCATTTCCTTTATTGCATATTCAGCTCCTTTTGTGTGAAGATATATTTCAGATTTTTATATTTTGTGTATATCTCATAATTCTCTCCATAAAGATACTACCTTTAAATCTTCAAAGTAAACACTATGGTTGCTAGCTCCAAATCATGGGTAGAGTACCCCTTTTCATAGTTCTTCAATTGTCGTGACACGTACGCAATGACCTTGTAGTTCTGCATTAGTACACAGCCTAGCCCTTTGTGTGATGCGTTACTATACACCATGAAGCCCCCTATATTGTTCGGTAAGGACAACATTGCTGCCTCACTTAATCTCTTCTTCACTCCCAAAAACTCTACTCACATTTATCAGTTCAAACAAATTTTACTATCTTCCATGTCAAGTTGGTCAGTGGGGTTGCTATCTTAATTTTTTTTTGGATAAACCTCTGGTAATACCCAGCTAACCCTAAGAAACTACGTACGTACCTCTGTCAGCTTTTTTGGTTGCTCTCAATTGATCACTTCCTCCACCTTTGTAAGATCCACGAGTATTCCATCCTTATCAATAACATGTCCCAAAAACTACAATTTCTCTAGCTAGAACTCACATTTCAAAAAATTTACATATAGTTTCTCCCTTCCTAGTGTTTCCAACACTAACCTCAAATGTTCCGCATGCTCTTCCCGAGTCTTGAAGTAAAGAAAAATATCATCAATAAATACCACAATAAATTTATCCAAGTATGTCTTAAACACCTTATTCATTAGATTCATAAACATTGTCGGTGCATTCGTCAACCCAAATGATATTATCAAAAAATCATAATGTATATATCGAGTCCTAAATGTCATCTTGGGCACATCCTCCTTCCTCACCTTCAACTAATGGTATCCAGTCCTCAGGCCTATCTTTGAAAAATATTTTTCTCCCTTCAATTGATCAAAAAGATCATTGATTCAGGGTAAGGGATACTTATTCTTAATCGTGACTTTATTCAACTATTTGTAGTCGATGCTAAATCTTAGCGATCTATCCTTTTTCTTCACGAACAAAACTGGTGCTCCCCATTGAGACACACTCGGTTGAATATACCCTTTTATCTAATAACTCTTTTAATTGTATCATTAATTCTTTCATCTCAACTGGTATCATACGATATAAGACTTTAAAAATTGGTGTCATACCTAGCACTAAGTCTATCGCAAACTCGATCTACCTGTATAGCGGAAGACCTAGTAACTTATCTGGAAATACCCCCATGAATTCCTTTATAATAAATATCTTATTCATTTTTATTCCCACTTTTTGAGTATCTACAATATGGGCTAAGTAGCCTACACATCCTTTCCTTAGCAATTTCTTGGCCTGAATCATCGTTAGACAACAAGACTGTCTTGACGATGTGCTATTATAAAACACTAACCTTATATCGATTTAGAGTTTAAAGGTTTACACTCTTTCTCTGGTAGTCAATTATCACCCTATGGTTGTATAATCAATCCATGCCTAGAATCACATCAAACTCTCCCAATCTTATCAGAATTAAGTTTACACATAGCTATGTCCCCTAATCTTAGTATAATAATTTGTGTATATATTCTATAAGGATCACTTCTTTATTCGTAACATCTATATTTAAAGGACACTCTAGCTTTTCTTGGGCTAAATTAAATCGTTTAGCAAATTCGTCAGGTACAAAAGAATAGGTAGTATCTGAACCAATAATACATATACATTTATATTATTGATTGGGATAATACTTGATATTATGTCCTTAAATGCCACAACATCTTGTACAGTCATGTTAAATGTCCTCGTGGTTGACCAGTTAGATTGTGTTGGTCCACCAATCATTAACTTTTGTTTCCCCCCTTGCTATCACTTCCTCCAGTTGTACCCTTCTTTGGATAGTCCTTGATTTGGTGCTCAATAGATCTATATGTGAAAACCCCCTTATCTTCTTAGGGTTAGCTCAATTTGGAAAGATGTGTCCCTTTTGCCCACAGTTATAATAGACATTTATTCCCTTCCAGTACTCCCCTTGATGGTGCCTTCCACATTTTCCACAAGCCTCTCTTCTTTTCTTAAATTGTCCCTGTCCACTACCTGTTCAGCTGGTGTTGCTATTATACTTGTTGTTACCTTCCCACTTTCTTTTATTCGAGTTACTACCACCACTACTACCTCCTTTACTTTCTCTACCAAACTTCTTATTTTTCTTATCTTTGTTATATTGACTTAAGGCCTCGCTCCCACCTTCGATGATAATAGCCTTCTCTAATAACATACCAACAGAGACAATCTAAAAAACTACCACTTTGTTATACAGTCAAGGTTTCAATCCCTTCTCAAAGCGTTTAGCCTTATGCTCCTCAATATTGACTTGATGCGGTGCAAATCACGCAATTGAATTTCACAGCATACTATGCTACCATCATATCACTCTATTTCAAATTCAAGAACTCCATCCCCATGCAACTATGCATACTCTTCGGAACATAATTCTATAAGAAGAGTTCTTTAAACATTTTTCATGCTATAACTCCTTCTCCAGGCCGCTGCTGGTTCGCTTCCCATTAGTAGTTCGCTTCTCCTTTTAACAAATATGTAAAAAAAAATGTCATTTTCTACTCATCCCCTACTTTTGCAATCACAAAAGCTTTTCTTAATCTCCTTGACCCAACACTGGGACTTTATCGGGTCTGTAGTACCCTTAACTCGAGTGGTCCTACAGTTTTAAAGTCTTTAAAATTGACTACTGAAGCCACTAGGGGGTTGGGATTTGGGTTTACTAGTTTAGCATTTCTAGCTTGAGATGCTCCTTTCAACAAATCTACTAATCGTTCATTATTTACCGATTCCTCTGATGTTAGTTGCATATGTGGTCTACGTCTTGGTGACATAGTTTGTTTAATAGCACCTTATATTATTATTTTATCATCTATTTTGAATAATTATATCTAATGCAATACTTAATATCAACAAAGCACATTTAATAAAATATTTATATTCATATACCACTGATTTAGTACATCATACATTACATCCTATGGCATATTTCTATAAATAACCACATCATCAACATCATATATCCCTTAATATATCAAAAGATGGGGATTTATAATCATCTTATCCCACTATCAAAGACAAAAGTTGGGATGGATTTACAATCGATTTCCTATATATAGCATAAAAGACTGGGATTTACATATAAACATACCTACACCATACTATGTACATATAATAAACAGTCTACGAAAGCATGTCGCGCTCCACTGCACTCTCGTACTCTAACTGTCCCATGTGTATCACCAAATCACAACTTATGGTATAACGAGTATGTCCCTACTTTGCTGGATAGTGATGCACACCATTCATCCATCTACCAAATGTCGTCCTAAAGGCGTATCCCATCATTTTCATCTTCCTCCTCACCTCATCCTCCAGATCCTCAACTATCTCCCTCGTATCATCCAACTGCTCCTCAGCCTAAACCATGTCAGCCACTTCCTCCTCTAGTTGTGCTCGAACAGGCTCTCTCTCTTGGTCCTCAAACTCTCTACCTAACCCACTAACTCCATATTCCTCGTCAGAAAGTGATGCACCAAGGCTCTTAACTGTGTCACAACCCTCTTGTCATCCCTGAATCTCTTACTCCAACTCCTAGACCTTATCCTCTAGCTCTATGATACGGTTCGCGTACTCCCCTAATAATTCATCCTTAAAAGAAGCATACTCCGAAAATCCTCCCTCTGACTCCCCTACTGGCTCCTCAACTAGATCATCCTCTTAATCCGATTATCCCACAACTGGATTCATCTCTGGATCAGACTTCTCTGGCTCAACTGCTACAACTACCTGGATAGGCTATGAGGCAACGGCCCCCTCCCACACTACGTGTATTTCTCGGGGCACATCGTCTCAGATATAGCTAGGCTCTTCCAACTCCGGCATACAACATCCACAAACATAAAAACTACATCAGTGCCTCGCAATGAAAAAAAATATATATCTAATACTATGACTAATTGAATTAGTATCGCGTCACATAATATGATCATTATTGTCTTTTTATCATTTTATATCATCTTATTGTCTTAATAACGTTTTCCCCCTGATGAATTTCCATAATTCATCTTCTAAACTCGATATAACCTACGACACCCCCAAATTCGAGTATCTGTAGCTCGAATTCAGTGCTCACGGTAAAACACATTTATCGCATACATCTACCCATTTGATACCCCATAGTATAAATAATTACATCACATAAATAATCATGCCAGGTTCTGATAAACTTTAATGATACATCGCTAACTAATACAAAGGTAATAAAGGTTCATAATATCCATATTCAATTCAAATATTAACTTTAACTTAAACTACTTTGTGGCTTTAGCTTTGCCCTTATCTTTACCGGAGCTATCGATCTTCTCAGTTTTAACTGTAAACAGGTAATATAAAGCAGGAATGAGCAGGGAGTTGCTCAGCAGGTATAAAACGAATGAGGGATAATATTCAAGTTCAAAGGTTTATAAACTCGGGATATTTAACAATTATCGATTATTCACAATGGACTTTAATGGATAAAGAATGAATAATTTTCCAGTAGTTCAAAATCTGAAAGAAAAAAAATACAAAGTCTGGACGATTCATGGGTAATCAACTTCCAAGCATCTGGCAAGTAGACAATCTTGATATTTCAAAGTATGAATATTTTATTACTGAATGGTTACTAAGGACCAACGAACTCTTAGAAGGATTAACAGGGATTTATTAAAAAACCTTCGAAACAGGTACATGAGGTGATCAGTCTTGTCATGCCTTACATTATCCATAACGTTTAGTCATAGCACGTAAATTAGATTCACCGACCTAAAATAATTCTCCTTTATCAGGGTTGTTCATCTCAGCATATCATGAGAGTCCGTACTAAGGCAATTAGATTAGATCATTTTTTTAAAACGTAATTGATTTAATCTCATTATCTGTCTAGCCAAATCAAATGGCATAGATATTCTTCTCAAAATAATTCATAGGTTATTTGAATTTTTAACATCAACCTTTCATCATTTAAACAACACTCTTGGAAATACGTGATTAAGATTATACTTTATTACGAAACATCTTTCAACAATTAATGCACATAATGTACTTGTACAGAACAGTAAAGTGTACAAGTTAAGGAAACTTGCATGATTCGTCCGCTTTCACTAGCTCTATGCTAACGTCCTTCAAATGACCTACATATGTCGTAATTCGGTCTACCGATTAGTGTCTATCAAATCCCCACATAAAAAAACTTATGTCGGTCTATGATTTAGCATTCAATCAAATCTTCATTCTTCATAATTGGATCCCACAAATAAAATAATCTTTAATGTCATCTTATTTGTTCACTCATTATTTTCTTCACCTATAACTACTATTTATTATTCATAAGTCTTTATATTTATATTCTACAAATAAAATAATTTTTTTTATTATTTTATTTGTTTAATCGACACACTACATATATGTAATCCATATTTAAATTAACCTTTATTACTATTTTATAATAGTTCTCTTTATTCATGTTCCACAAAAAAAAATAATCTTAATCGTTATTTTATTTGTTTAATGATTACTTTTATGTTCATAATCCAAAATAAAATAATCTTCAATAGCAATAATCCCGTTTTATTATTTATTCATTAACCTCCATGAATGGATTTCACTAATAACCCTTTATCATTATATATTTCATTATGTTCTAAAAATAAAATAATTTTTATTATTATTTTATTTTATCTATTATTTATTTATTTATATTTTATTTTATTTCATTTTTTTTTTATTATTATTATTACTTTTTTTTTCTCCGACCCGGTTTGACTCGGTCCGATCAACTTGATCTAACGGTTTTATTCTTGATCTAGTGTTGTCGCGCCACCCTTCCAGAAAGTTTAAAACGTGCTACAACACTGTCGCGTATACACATTTTCACCTTTTAAGTTAGTTTCATAAGTTCATCGTATACACATTTTCATATATTAAACTATAATCTAAACACAAAATCTCCTTCATAGCCACCTTATGTCTTCGGAATCCACCATGATTCTCACACACACAAGATCCTCCCACAACCATACATGGTATAACTTCCATATAACTAAAATATTTTATCAAAACTACATATTTAAGTTAAAAAAGTTTTATACCTTCTTGTAGCTACAAAAAATTTTAAGACTTGGATGATCCACTATAGCTTCTCCTCTTCTTTTTTTGCTTCTTCTCTCCACTAAGATCTCCCACACTAGAGTATTTCCTTAACTCTCTCTTTCATTTATCTCTTATCTTTTCTCTAACTCTCCCACACTTATAAAAATGAGCCAACTTTCTAAAATGTTGGAGGAGAGCTCCATTTATAGAGCAACTCCTAATTATTGCTTACTCCCTCTTAATCATCCTACACTAGCTAATCAATCTTAATTTAGTTAACCTCCCAACATGCTTCCTTAAATTGGGAAAAAATGACTTTATAGGAGTAAAATGTGGAGCATCTTACAAAGCTCAAGGAGTGGGAGTACCAAGGGTGGCCGGATTTTCCATTTATTTTTCTTTTTCTTTTATCTCTCTCTCTCTCTCTCTCTCTCTCTATATATATATATATATATATATATATATATATATATATATATATATATATATATCCACCACATTCTAGAATTTGGACTCCTCTCTGGGGCCACATTTTTGGGCTTCTTTGGACTCTAACTTGGGCCAATGCCACTTCTCTACAAGTCTTATTATTTTCTAGGAATAAATACAAAATTGGGCCAAACAATTCCTATAATATAACACAAACATTGGACTAATCCAATTTAATTTCATTCAAGACTTATACACATAAGTTTGGGCTTAATTAATCTTCACCATGACTTAACTCATAATTTACTCAATTATCATCTTGAATTTATTTTATTTCTCTTTCATTAATCAACCACTTGACTAATCATAATTACATTTTCATTAAACATCTTGAAATTTCTTCTTGCCACACAAGGCTTAATAACCAAACTTAGTTAATTCATAACATAAGCTTATTATACATCTCTCAAAATTTATAAGTTTATCTTAACCTCTTCTTTAATTCTTACTTAATTCAAATTTATTAAATTAACTAACTTCATATCTTTCTTATCGCATAACGCACACATATGCACATATTCATTTTTAAATAATTTCTTTTTCATTGATAATAATATTGCAGGTTTTTCTTCCTCGTTACATGAAGCTTAAGTGAGAGTAATTGTTCATAGAGAGAAGGAAATGAAAGCTAAGTAAGAGCAAAGTTTGAAAAGCTTGCACTTCAAGAGGTAAACCTAAAATCGTTTATATATATATATATATATATATATATATATATATATATATATATATATTACGTATTTCATTCAATTCATCAATTCTTATGTTAGAATTTATGAGCTTATATTTGTTTAGGCTTATGATTATGTATATTGGTTTTAGGCTATCATAGGTCTCAAATATTAGTTCAATAGCCAAAGAGGTAACTAGTTGAAGAATTTGAAATCATGAACAAGTGAAACCCTAAGTTTAACCTAGTTTTTATGAGAGGTGTGCAGCCTTATATGTTCGGAATTTGGTCATATGAATAAAAAAAAAAAGTTGTTAAGATGTAAGCTACGAAAACACAGGAAAAATAATCACTCAAAAATACCTTGTAGCTTGTCTGTAGTGCATGTTTGAAGCAGATGGGTCAAGTTGCCGAAAATCTAGAAAATAGTTTTTAACCTAACTTTTATGAGAAGGGTACAGCCTTGTGTGTGCAAATGGAAGTTAACAACGCGTAGTAAAAAGAATGATGTTAAAATTCCTTGTATATTATTTTATATGAATTAATTAGCAAGGCTGGTTAAAGCCGAAAGTAGGATGTTCCTAAGACTTTTTGAGCATGCAAATTTTAGGGTTCATTCCACCTATAGGGGTAGTTAAACCATGTTATACATAGGTCACTGTCCAGAGATTTGCCAATTCCAAGTTGATCTGAATTAGTTGTGAATTAAACAAGTTTTTAAATCGAAAATCGTAAAAGTTAAAGAATCAAAGTTAAGGGCATGATTTAAGGCTAGTTAAAGTGAACCAAAGTACAGAGTCATATTGTGAATTATTAGTATGTCGACCTCGTTACCTATATAGGTTGTACGAGGATCGAAGCGTAAACAGTAAAAGATGAATCAGGCAAGTTTTTTTTGGCACTTTGTGTAACGTGTTTTAATTGTTTGAATTTCATTTAATTCTTTATTTGAATTATGAAGTTCATGATTATCTATGAAATGTTTTATTAAGAGGAGTTAATGCTATTTGATTCAGCTTAACTCAATTATTGAGTTATTCCTTACAGAATAATTATTCGTTGAAATATTGAATTGTTATAATTATTTATTTGAGATAAGTTTATTGTGTCAAACCAAATTGCTTTGGGTGATATCTGTATATTAGTAACTGAGTTAAACAACCCTTATTCATTGAATAATTTATGATGTGACAAGAAACCAATTTAAATATTATTGATACGGTGTAGCAGTATAGCAGATGTTATGCATAACATATGATATTATTAGGAGGATCCCCTATAAATATCTATGGAGGGTTCTAAGTCTTTATGACTAATGAACATTATTAGTTCTTGGTTTAACAAACCACTCAGTTTGCTATAAAGACAATTGTTGAAATCTTTTATTGAGTTGTTATTCCTTTAAATCATATAAGCGTGAGTTCTTTAACATAAATATCTTTCAAACTTGCTAAGCAATCCATTGTTCATTCTTGCGAATATTTTCATTTACAACTAAGGAAGAATTACCAGAAGGTTCTGGCAATAAAGGAAAGAAAAGTAATTAGGTTAAGAAGCATGTAATAATTGCCTTCTTTATTTGTATTATGACTTAAGTTGTAATGACTTTTGTAAATGAGACTAAAGAACTGGGAATTATAATATTATTAAATCAATGATATTGTAATAGTATTATGGTATTGTATTGTGTATTTAATTTACATTGAAAATTAGTGGATGTTAAGGTTATTTGGATAGACAAAATGTTGAAGTTATATTATTAGACCAGTTAGCATTATTAACAGTTTTTAGAAAGTTTTGTTTAGAAAAAGGGTTAATCGATTGCGCCCAATTTTAACGGAAAGCCCCCTCTTTCCTAGGAACAATCTGGTTGTCAGTATTGTGAGTCGATAATATTGGGATAGTGAGCACTAGTCCACTGTAACAAGTACATGGATTTGGGGGCGTCTTAAGTTGATATCAGAGCTATAAGTTATAGCTCTAAGGTAGAGATACCTTAGGTTATAATCTTGAGATAATTAGTAGAAACAGAGGTAAACTGACTCGTAAAGAGTTCTTAAGTAAGAAAAAATAAATTAGGAAATATTAAACTATTAACAGTAAATATTGTGTATGAAACTTTTTTCATATATTATATTATGATGAAATACTAAATGAGTCAATTGAAGCTCTTTTGTAGGATGTCAGGAGAACCAAGGTGAAAGGACATCGAGGAAGTTGTAAGGAATGAACCCATGAAAGAGCCAAATACTATTAAATATCTATGGAGTGACCCTATCACGGTACTCAACAACTAATCCCCTCCTATGAAACAGTATACGGTATACATCTAACTTCAATCGTATGACATCTTTAATTAAACAAAAGGCACAATCAGATTATGATTATATATTAGCGTACGTGCTCCATGAATGAATCCTACGTATCTTCATCTCCAAACTACAGGGGTTAGGCTTCTATCTCGCTCCTAGATGCGTCTCCTCACTAATGCCAACACTTTGAGCATGTTTCTTCTATTTCAAGGAAATTTCAACAGCACCTTCTCATGGTCTCCAAGTACACGAAATAGACTAAAAAAACTTCATCTAAGTGTAATATTCCAAACTTCCAATATTCCTGTAATCCAACTCTATGTGAATAAATAAACGTTTAATTAAGGTTCATAATGTGTTATGTGATAATTCTATGTGTGGAATTTTGTGTTTTGATTCAAGTAGTAAATCTTAATGCTTACAAAAAAAATTCGAATGGCAATTTGAAGTCAAAACCTAAAACTCTAAGGGTTATAACCTAAGAATTATAACCTAGAAGATTCGTCAACCGTCTTAAGTCGTCTTGATATATCGTATTTCACGAAATATCATTTATATAAAGTATAAATGTTATCTATCCAATAAAAGTTTTTTCTCAAAAAACGTATAAAATCACTACTTACGAGGTGATATTTTTCATGCGTTTAATCATTTCTTTCATCTGTAGAACTTCTTACATTTCACAATATAGTGTTAATATAAGGTTTAAATGTCAAGGAATCAATACAAAAATTTGGAGAAAAAGACGAAAACTGCACGATTTACGAGAAAATATTTGTTATTTTTTAAAACATTTTTTTCGATGTTTTGCCTTTGTACATTTCACGAAATAGTATTCTTATGAGGTATGGACGCTAATGAGCCAATAAAATAATTTTGTCTCAAAATACGTGCAAACACTATTCATTCGAACACTGTCTTTCGAATTTTAAAAATTCACAGTTCTGAATAGTATTTTTACGGACAATGAAAATATTTTCACAAATAAAAATATTTACAAAAAAATGACTATGGGGTTATGACATTTTTAAAATGGAACAAATACGAAAATAAATACGTAAAATATGTTTTACGAGAAATATACGGAAGTGTATCTTAGATTAAAACAGGGTATAAACTACAAGGCTTACACAATACATCATATTAATACTATATGAAGCATTTTATGAATAAAATACATATAACTAATTAAAACAGATATTACTGATGTGAAATATTTCAAATTAATCGCACGTGATTTATCCAAATAGCGAAATTTCAACTAGTCGGAAGAAATAATGACAAAATAGCTCGAGAAGCTTCTAGAACACTAAGTGGGCGGCTTGGGCTTTAAAATGTCTTGATATTATTTTATTTTTAGTAAATAAATAATGTGCAAAAAGACTAAAATGCTCTTGGCTTTTAAACTAAAGAACAAACTATCCCGACCCTTGGTTTTCTATAAATAGGGAGCTCTCCTTCCATTAAATTCATTAGTTTCAAGAGCAAAAACACTCCAAAGTTATATTTTGAGAGATATTGTAAGAAAAAAATTACTTTCTAAGCGAAATTCTACGCGATTTAACGTAAAGCGCGCACTTCAAACGGTATACTTGTTTTCCTTTTCTTTAGTTTTCTTCTATTAGTTAATATAAATATTCTTTTTATAAGTCGTTATAATATTTAATTTAGTTTCAATAAATAGTATAAAAGTCATATTTATAGCCGTTATAATGGCCAATTTTATTTCAAGTATAAAGAATAAAACATACTTTTATAAGCCGTTATTCTGTTCAGATTTTTCAAAGTATTATAGTAAATATCCATTTTGTAGGCAGTTATAATGCCCAAATTATTTCAAATATATATTTGAAAAGTCCTATTTGTAAGTCGTTATAATGGCCGATTTATTTTAAACATAAAGAAGAAAATGTTTAGTTTATAAGCAGTTATTATGTTCGATTTTCTTCAAGTAATAAATGAAAATATTCATTATATAAGCAGTTATAATGCTCAAATATTTTCCTATATATTAGAAGAAGTCTTATTTATAAGCGATTATAATGTCCGAAATAAAACTTGAAAGTTGTATATGATATAATTTAAACCGTGTATATAAACGTGTGATTATGTAGGATTATCGAAGAGCATTTAATCTAATACGAGATATTTACAAGACAAGTTTTTTATCTTTAACCTTGGTTTACTTGATTTTTATGTGATTTATACATCTTGTACAAACAACGTTTTATAAATCTTTGATATGAAAGTTATTGCTTCTTGTTTCGGCATAACTTAAAAAATGAAATGTTCATTCGTGATATATTTTGAACCATGCTTTATTTTATCAAACCAAGATGTCTTTGGGCGATCCTAACATGTGAAGTAAACTGAGATGAACAAATATGTAGCATTGTTCATGATTAGTCCATTGTAGTGTATGTTATGCATAACATAGGATGTCATTAGCTTGATCCCCTTTCTATATCCACTGTAAATGGTTCAAAGTCGAAAGACAAAGAACAATTCAAATTCTAACCACCACTATATCTTGCTATGTTAAAACATTTGTAATATCAATTGTTGTGCCATGAATCCCTACAATATATCAGTGTGAGTTCACTTATATGCTATGTGTTTAAGACTTATTGAGCATTTTAGCTCACTCTTGCAAATAAACCTAATTTGCAGAAAAAATCGAGAGCTCCGGCTCAGAAAAGAAGAAATACGTAGACTAGTTTACTGCTTTCCTTACTTGTTCTTAACTGTAGTCATAATGACATTTTGTAATAAAAACAAGTTTCAGACATGTAATCAAATATTATATTAATATTATCAAGTTTTATCATTTTCTCTTGTTACGTCTTTACTTTGATTAAACTTAGAATTGTTAAAACTAAACATAGTATTGATAATGATCTATTATCTAAATGAGGATGGTAAATAACCTTGTGAGTACTGTAAGCATCTAAGAAATGACTAATCGATGTTAAATGGTCAAATTCATCATTAGGTTCCTTGGACCCAAATACAAACTTGTTATTACTATTCTGAATGTCAGATAAGTAGGATTATTAATATAAAGAGATAGTACTATAACCAAATGTATTTCGAGTGAAGGTTTTAACTAATTGGGTATGTTCTGTATGAAAAGACAATTTAGCAAACTAAGTAAATGCTACTTAATTAGTTTATTGTATAACAAATTATGTCTGAATCTATTTATTATTTGTTTGTTTTATTGTTAACATTTTTATTTTTCCTTTTATATTTGATGGCCAATTTTATATGATTTTAGTTTAGTTAGTATATTTAGACTATTATTAGATAACTTAATTGGTTTAGCATTAATTTATTTGTTTATTATTTGTCCTACAATTCTCACAAAAAATTATGTCAAAAATAAAATGAGAACCAAAAAAATGATTAAGGTAGTCCATATCATAGCAAGAATCATAATTCAATCCTAAAATCAGTCCATATTGAACTAAATAATATCAATGAACCATAATGAAATCTCATCATTAATGAAATAATATAATTTCGAATGGACCGAGAAAACATAAAATCAGTCCCAAAATGATCTAACAGTCTCAATTCATAAGACAGTCCCAATTCATAGTACAAAACTTTTCATCAATTAACAAAATTGTGATGGCCTCAAATTTGGGCCTACACAGCCCAAACTTGAGTCGTCAAAATACACAACTATTACAATACAGTACAACATACAATAATACAGTGCTCAATAATACATAACTAAGTCTTCACTATTATTGTCACACAATTTTACAATATGGTGAAGACTACTATAGCAACTATCTCGGACTATCACTCTATTTCCCTCTTTTTTCGCTAGTCCCGGCTACATTCTCATTTCCTAAATAATTGAACAAAAATGAAAGAGTGAGCTCAAAAAGCCTAATAAAAAATATCATGACTAAGATAACGACGAATAAATTATCTTTAACTTTCAACGGTTGAGTTCTTGATAGAATAATATAAACATCAAGTTTTAATTCAACAACTATAATTAAGTTCTAAAACAAAATTCAGATCAACAAATGCAACAGAATAATAACCATTAGAAAAATTATATAGATCATATTGTTTACTAGCTTCACTTTTTCATAAAAATCATCATCAACATTTATCATCTGAAACACCACTGGTCATGATCATACTAAATAACAGTTCTTCTTTGCCTCATGCCAAAGAGAATATTTATCACGTGCCCTAAAAGACACATCACTATTATTAACCTGTATCATATTATCTATGCTCTAGGCCACAGATATACAACATGATATTTAGAACAAATAATAGTGATAAAACTAATAAAGAGAAGAAAGAGAATAATAGAATAAGCAATAGACATTAGAAGCTTACAAAGTTTACTTTGTGCAGATTCAAATAATATCCAAATTATCAACATAATGTGGAGTCAAATTCAAGAATGATATCCGAGATCCATAGTTCAAAAATAAAGGTTAAAATTAAATAGAAAGGATCAGGTAAAATAGGAATATACACGTAAAATGATATTAAATGAAGCGCAAACTATTAAGGAGTATATAATCATTTCAGAAATTTTACCGAACAATACTTACCATAGTAAGTTTAAGAATATGAAAGAAAATAATATCTCTTACCTTAACACGTGACTGGATATTCATTAAATGATGTTGATCAACTTATATATATGTATATATATTTATGATTTAATTAGTAACTACCAAGTATAAAATTTCATGGTGTACAATAACTCGTATATTATGAACTATCAAAAGTGTTTATATAATATGAATTTTGGTAATGTAAAGAATAAAATATAATAACTTCAAAAATAGTTCTTAAAATAATATTTCAAATAAATCTTTGAAATTAAGCTTTTTTAAATAAATCTTCTAAAGGAAGAGTCTTATAAAAGAAGATTTATGAATACTGTGTGAAGTGAGTGTATATAAAAATATTACTTTTAAATTAAAGACTTACTTGAAAAATTCTTGCACTACATTTGGCTTTGCCAAAACTTTAGAGTAATCTTTCTACACTTAAAGTATACTCCCAATATTGCAATATGATAATAGAAAGCTATGTGGAATTCTTTTACTGGAGTTCCCCTTTTATACACCAAAACCTCACCTACCCTATTAACTATTCCACCTAACTTTACTGACTATCTCCCCTATTCTTCCATTTTTCTTCCTTACAACCAATAAGAATTAGCTAGGTGGCCCCTATAAAATGTGATAACCAGCAAAAATGTGTACATAACTGTTTTATTTATTTACTTTCTTTCTTTCTTTCTTCTCCACAAACCATACTCCCCACATATTCCTACCAACCCATTAATTTTATAATAACCAAAATACCAAAATACAATAATTAAAGTAATGTTACAACAGAGATAACAATAATTCAAAAATAATGTAATAACACGTTATTATGATAATTATTAATTTAATACAGTGGATAAGTTATTGTAATAATTATTGTTTTAATAATTTAAAATATAGTGCAATAGTAATTATTGACTCAATAATATAAAATACAGTGTAGTGATAATTATTGAATCAATAATGTAAAATATTTTATAACAATAATTATTAATGAATACAATGCAATAGCCACTTTATTAGATCAATAATATGAGATATTATACAATACCGTGTGCTACAGTAAAATATCATGAAATATCGTATGCTACTATTCTTTTAACACTGAGTATTTTAACAGCTAAAAGTGACAGTACCGTCGACCATTTTTATTTAAAAAGGTTATTTATGTCGCTTTCTCTATCCGACAATATTCGTTGTGGGGTCCACCAATGATTGATTATTTCGGCGTCGTTGTACGAATCAAATATTCTCTGACAGAACGAATATTGTCCAACATAATAAAATTTTACATATAACATCATTAACTTTTAACTTTTATCAATATAACACCTTACTGTTTCAGAATAATATATGAATAAAGTTAAATTTTATTTAATAAAAGTTGGGGTCTTACAACCTCCCCTCCTTATGAAATTTCGTCCTCGAAATTAACATACCTGGCATATCGAAGAGGTAAGGATACGTAGATTTTATCTCAGATTCTAACTCCTAGGTCATTTCCTCAATATCTTGGTTTCTCCATAAAACTTTGACTTGAGGTATAACATTTGAGCTTAGAATATGCTCCTTCTTATCTAAGATATTTACAGGTACATCCTCATATGTTAAATCATCTACTATAACGTCTGGTTCTAACTCAATGATGTGGTTTGGGTCCTTCATATAATTACGCAATATAGATATGCGAAAAATGTTATGGATGCGAGACATATTTGGCGGTAAAGCTAGTCTATAAGCCACAGTTCCTACTCGAACGAGAATTTCAAGTGGGCCAATAAATTAAGGGTTGAGTTTTTCTCTCTTTTCGATCTCGTCACACCTTTCTATGGAAAAACACGTAAAAATACATGATCTTCGACGTTGAAATTTTCATCCCTTCGATGAAGATCAGCATAATTCTTTTGTCATTCTTGTGCGGTCTATATTCGTTATCGGATCATTTGGATCTTCTCCTACCTCATTCTAGCATACTGGATAACGACATTTATGCCCATACAAAGCCTCAAATGAAGTCATGCCTATACTTGTTTGGTAATTGTTGTTGTAGGAGAATTCAACCAATGATAAATACTTGTCCCAACTTCCTTTGAAGTCTAGTATGCAAAGTCTTAATAGATCTTTGAGAGTCTGGATTGTCCTTTCCTATTGTCCATCTGTTTGAGGATGGTATGCAGAACTGAATCGTAGCTCGGTGCCTGTAGCCTTTTGTAGACTTATCCAAAAGCGCGAAGTGAATCTAGGATCTCGATCAGAAACTATATAAATTGGCATGCCAAGCAATCTCACAATCTCATTTATGTATATACCGACAAGACGCTCAAGTGAAAAGTTTTCTCGTATAAGCAAGGAAAAAGCGGATTTGGTCAATCTATCTACGATGATTCAAATTGCATCTAAGCCTTGAGAAACTTTGGGAAGACCGGTCACGAAATTCATATTGATGTGTTCCCACTTCCATTCAGAAACCTCAAGTGGTTGCAATTGACCCTTAGGTACTTGATGCTCCGCCTTGACACGTTGACAAGTCGAACACTTCGAGATAAACTCGGCGATCTCCCTCTTCATATTGTTCCACCAAAATATTTATCGAAGATCATGATGCATTTTGGTACTTCCAGGGTGGATAGTAAACGGTGTGTTGTATGCTTCCATCATGATTATATGCTTCAATTCAGAATCGTTAGGAATGTAGAGTCTAGAGTTGAATCAAAGTATCCATTTCTCATCGATTCTCACCTCTGGAATAGTACCTTCTTGTACTTTCTTCATCATGCTCACTAACTCTGAATCAGTAGTTTGAGCAGCTTTAATTTTATTGATTAAAGTCGGTTCTACTCGTACATATGTTATCCTCATGTGGGTCCCTGATTTTTTAGTTCTATCTCCATCTTTTATAAATCGTATAAAATGGGCATTTGTGTTGTCAGAATTGCATTCGTACTCGTATATGATCTTCTACTCAATGCGTTAACTACAATATTTGCCTTTCCCAGGCGATACTAGATGGTGTAATCGTATTCCTACAACAGCTCAAGCCAACATCCTTGACGTATGTTGAGTTCCTTCTGAGTGAAGAAATACTTGAGCCTTTTATGATCTGTATAGATATCCACTTTCTCCCCGTATAAGTAGTGTCTCTAGATCTTTAATGCAAAAACGATCACTGCCAACTCTAGATCATGGGTAGGGTAATTTTTCTCATAATCTTTGAGTTGTCGAGAAGCATAAGCTATAAAATTTCCATGTTACATAAGAACGCAACCTAGACCTTTTTTCGAAGAATCGTTGTAGATGACAAATTCTCTCAATCCTGATGGTATGGTCAGAACAGGAGCTAAAATAAGTCTTCTCTTTAATTAAGTAAGACTTAATTAAAATATAATATATATAAATTCGGATTTTATTTTTCTATTTATTTTAGGCTTTAGTTAATTCCTATTAACTACTATATATATGATATATCAGTAGTCTAAAAGTCACGTAAGGAAAAACTAAAACCCTAGCCGCTTTCAGAAAGAGGCTAGAGAGAAAAATAGGTTAGAAATTTTGATCTTGGTGGCTAGTACCGCATATCCCTTTTTGCTGCAGATCGTGTGACGGTTCGCGGAGCGTTCGTGTGGATACTGTAGAGACGCAGTCGCTGGATTGCGTTGAAGATTCGAAGCCGTTTCAGAATTCCATCGTCTCATGTCCATCTCGAATAATCGGTAAATAATCTAAACTTCTGATTTAATATGGTTTTGCATGGATCCTGGCTTAGGGTTTCGAAAAAAATTTTAAATTCCGCTGCTTTCTCTGTGTCGAAACCCTAGCAGAATTAATGGAGTGGTGATTCGAGAAATTTTTCTACGAATCTTTGATAATAACTAACTAAGCCTAGAAAGCTTCGTACTTCAGTTACTGATTCAGGTTGCTCCCAATTTAATATTGCTTCAATCTTCGCAAGGTCAACTGATATTCCTTGACTAGAAATCACATGCCCAACGAACGTGACTTCCTCAAGCCAGAACTCACATTTCTTCAACTTAGCATACAACTTATTCTTATGAATCTTTTTGAGTATCAATCTCAGGTGTTGTTCATGATCCTCATGACTCTTGGAGTATATGAGGATGTCATCAATAAAGACAACTACAAAATAATCCAAATATTCCTTAAAAATTTAATTTATCATGTCCATGAAAGCAGTAGGAGCATTAGTTAGTCCAAAAGGCATGACTAAGAACTCATAATGCCCATAACGAGTTCTGAAAGTAGAATTTAGAATGTCATCAGCTTTAACCTTTAACTGATGATATCCAGAACGGAGATCAATCTTTGAGAAATGTTGAACACCCTGCAATTGATCAAACATGTCATCAATCTGAGGTAACGGATACCTGTTTTTTATGGTGACATGGTTCAATTCTCTGTAGTCAATGCACAATCTCATACTCTTGTCTTTTTTCTTCACAAATAGAACAGAAGCACCCCAAGGTGATGCACTCGGATGAATGAAACTGATATCCAACAATTCCTGTAGCAGGACTTTTAACTTTTGAAGTTCAATGTAAGCCATTCGGTATAGGGCTTTGGAAATGAGCTTAGTACCGGGTTCAAGATCAATACAGAATTTAATTTCACGGTTTGGGGGTAAACCAAGAAGTTTCTTGGAAAAAACGTCAGAAAACTAATTAACAATGGAAATATTATTCAAGTTTGACGTGTTTTTGTTTAAATCAGTGACATGAGCTAAAAAAGCTTGACATTTGTTTTTCAAAAAATGAATGGTTTTATGGCTAGAAATAACAGTTATAAATTTTAATAGTTTAGTTGCTTAAATTTGCATGACAGGTTGATTAGAAATATAAAAACTAATGATCTTATAAAAACAATCAATTTTAGCATAATGGGTAGTCAACCAATCAATTTCTAAAATCACATCAAATTCATGTATTTTCAAAGAAATAAGGTCAACGGGTAATGTGAGATTGTGTATTTGGATTAGGCAAGATTTATATACAACAGATGTAATGACTATTTCTCCTAATAGGGTTTCAACAGATAAGTCAAAGTCTAAGTTTTCAGGGATCAAGTTTTAATGTTGAGAACATATAGGTGAGATAAAATAATGGGTAGAGCCAATATCTAACAGAGCATAGGCCTCACAAAAATTTATGAGTAACTTACCGGTTATCATCTCGTTCGGGTTTTGTGTCCTTTGGGATGTCATAACAAAAACTCTCCCCTAAACTACAGATTTTTCCTTGTCCATACTAGCTTTTGGAGCTATCATTGCAGCTGGACTTGATTTTGTAATAGGACAAAATTACGCAATATGTCCTTCCTTCCCACAACTGTAGCACAACTTGGACTGTTGAGTACAGTTCGGGATGATGTAACCTTCCTGACCACAGTTATAGCATCTTACTAGTGATCGATCTCCTCCCTTTGAAACTGGAGCCGATGTCGGTGCTGACACTGGTACCTTTCTGAAATCATTGTGAAATCTCTTCCTCTTGAAGTTGTTCCCACGTGATTCTCCTCTGCTGTTATTTGAGCCGGGATTACCACTGAAGTGGTTACCATTTCTAAAATGGTGATTACCTCCTCTATAGTTCTCGTTACAGTGATTGTTGTCATTATTTCTCTCTCAGCTGGTCATTGACCCTTGGTTGTAATATTTCATTTTCTTGCTCCACCCTTTGAACCCTATCCATAACATCTGAATATAAACAAAATTTATGAGAACTGAGGTGTTGGCAAATTTTGGGTCTCAAACCTCACAAGAACATACAACTCATTCGTGTTTTGTCGTACACTAGATGGTTCACAAATCGGTATAACTCAGCAAGCTTGGCCTCATACTGTTAGACAGTCATCTTCCCCAGCTCTAACTTGATAAACTCCACCTCCTTCATATGGCGAATACTTTCTAAAAAGTACTTCTCATTAAACAACTCTTGAAATTATATTATAGACTTCTCGAGTGCTGAATGATGGATATGTTTTACCGCTTCCCACCAATGGTCTGCCTCACCTCGTAACATGAAGGCGACAAATGGAACCTTCTGATCAACGGCGCATCGTAGAACATCAAATATTTTTGTCATTTATTTTATCCATGCTTCCGCCTTGAGTGGGTTTGGCTTCCGGAAGAATTTAGGTGGTTCCAACTCATTAAATTGTTTGACAGTGACCATCCTAGAATTACCAATGTTTCTACCGTTATTGTTGACTGGATTTCCTCTTGTCTGATTCTATATGAACTGCATGAAGTTCTTAAAGAATTCATTATTCATCATGTTATCACGAGCATTATTTCCTGAGTTCGCAAGAGGATTATTTGTTGCTTCCTGATTCTCAGCTACATTCGCATCGGGCATTAGTTAGTTCATTCCTTGATTTTTATAAGTAATTCTTAACTGCGGTCACAAAATAAAGGTTAGTTAAATAAATTGACTTGTCAACTCTTATCTCCACATCTAAATCGACTTATTAGATAACAAAATTAATTTAGGTAGGACACCCAAGTGACTGATTCTATTCGTCTCTCCCCTCCTAGTTCTAACCCCGAATCTCCATTAATGACCATATCCCTAAGCTCTTATACCAACTGTGACGACCCCAAATCTGGGCCCACACAGCCCAAACTTGAGTCGTCAAAATACACAATAACTATTACAATACAGTACAACGTACAATAATACAATGCTCAATAATACACAACTAAGTCTTCACTATTATTGTCACACTATTTTATAATATGGTGAATACTACTATAGCAACTATCTTAGACCATCACTCAATTCCCCTCTTTTTTTCGTTAGTCCTAACTACATTCTCATTTTCTGAATAATTAAACGGGAAAAAAAGAGTGAACTCAAATAACCCAGTAAAGAATATCATGAATAATATAATGATGAATAAATTATCTTTAGCCTTCAATAGTTGAGTTCTTGATAGAATAATATAAACAACAAGTTTTAATTCAACAACTGCAGTTAAGTTCTTAAACAGATCAACAACTGCAACAGAATAACAACTATTAAAAAAATTATGTAGATCATATTGTTTACTAGCTTCTCTTTTTCATAAAAAATCACCATCAACCTTTATCATCTGAAACACCACTAGTCACGATCATACCAAATAACAGTTCTTCTTTACCTCAGGCCAAAGAGAATATTCATCACATGCCCTAAAAGACACATCACTATTATTAGCCTTTATCCTATTATCTATGCCACAAATATACAACATGATATTTAAAACAAATAGTGGTGATATAACTAATAAACAGAAGAAAGAGAATAATAGATTAAGCAATAGACATTAGAGATTTATAAAGTTTACTTTATGCAGATTCAAATAATATCCAAATTGTTAATATGATGTGGAGTCAAATTCAAGAATGATATCCAAGATCCATAGTTCAAAAATAACGGTTAAAGTTCAATAGAAAAGATCAAGTAAAATAGGAAAGTTCACGTGAAATGATATTAAATGAAGTACAAACTATTAAGGAGCATATAATCATTTCAGGAATTTTACCGAACAATACTTACCATAGTAAGTTTAAGAGTATGAAAGAAAATGATATCCTCTACCTTAACACGTGACTGGATATTGATTAAAATGATGTTGATCAACCTATATATATATATATGATTTAATTAGTAACTACCACATATAAAATTCCATGGTGCACAATAACTCGTATATTATGAACTATCAAAAGTGTTTATATAATATGAATTTTTGTAGTGTACAGAATAAAATATAATAACTTCAAAAATAGTTCTTGAAATAATATTTCAAATAAATCTTCCAAATGAAGCTTTTTAAAATAAATCTCTTAAAGGAATAATCTTATAAAAGAAGATTTATGAATACCGTGTGAAGTGAGTTTATAAGTAAATATTACTTTTAAAGAAAATGTGAGGACCCGAATTTTCAGAATTACTTTAATAATATTAAATAAGAAATTAATTAACAAAAAAATTCAAGGTTATTTAAATTATTTATGATTGATATATTTTATGTAATTTTAAGTGTGTGATGGAATTTAATTGGTAAATTAAATTTGTACATAGATGGTAATAAATTGTGTTGAATTAACATAATTGAAAAGTAAATAAATTGTTTAAAAAATAATTTATGAAGAATAAGAGAAATTTCATGTAATTGTACAATTAAATTGTTAATATTTAAAATAGTTGTGGAGGTGCATAAATTGTTATTTAAATGGTGTTACGTGATAATGTGAGGAATATGAAGTATATATATATATATATATATATATATATATATATATATATATATATATATATATATATTTGTGTGTGTGTGTGTGTGTGTGTGTGTGTGTGTGTTCAATTGTTATATTGATATATTTTTATTGATTATGGAGATAAAGGGGTTAATAATTAAATTAATCAAATTAATTTAATTATTGATTAGTAAAATTGATATTATTGATTATATAATTAATCAATAATTATGATGAAAGTTTAGAAATTTTGAGAGGAGAAAGTAATTATATAAATTATATAATAAGAAAATTTAAGTAAAATATTAATGAAAGAATAATTATATAAATTATATAAGAATAATTATATAATTTATATAAGAGGATTAAATTAAATGACGATAGAAGAAAAATTATATAAATTGTACTTTGTGTAAAATGGAATTATTTATGAGGGGTAATGTTTTAGAAATTTAAATGTACTAATAAATTATTTTTAATACATGATATATATATATATATATATATATATATATATATATATATATATATATATATATATATATATGAATTACGAATTTATGAGAAAGTTAATAAAGGTATAATTATTGATTATATAATTAATCAATAATTATGGAAAAATTTTGAAAATTATTTAAAAGGAGAAAGTAATTATATAAATTATATAATAATAAATTATATAGTTTATATAAGGAAATTTAAGTAAATAGTAAGGAAATAATAATTATATAAATTATATAAAAATAATTATATAATTTATATAAGAGGAATACATTAATTAAGGAAGAAAATATAATTATACAAACTGTGCAATATTGTATTGTATAGTTTATATAATATATATGAAATAGTGAAAAATAATAATTAATAAATATGAATAATTTTTATTTTAATAAGATAATTTATTTTTATGTAAAATAGAATTATTTCTATTTTATGAGACTTAATATTTTTATAATTTAAATATGTGAAAGAATTTATTATAATACATAATATGTATATATAATAATTGATATATGTACATATTATGTAGTGAGAGGAAATACATGAATGTTTATGTAATGTATTTGTAACAAAATTGAAACGTGAAAAATTTAATTTTATTAAGTTATGTGTGTTATTTTTATAATTTTGGAGGTATAAAGTACCTCATATAATTACATGCATGCCATTATGCGTGTACAAAATTTATCATGTAAAGTACCTTAAAAAGGTATAAATATTATTTATAAATCATTTTATGAATTTTGATAAATTAAAATAAATATTTTACATACATTATGTAAATTATTTATTACACGAAATAACTACGTAATGTATTAAATGTGTATTTGTGCATGTTGAATTATCCAAAAACCAAAGTTGGTTGTGGGCGTGGGATTAAGTCGGTGGACTTGAGTAAAAATTTTATAAAAAAAAAAAAACCACTCACATACTTAAAGCTTTATAAAGGATGGGGGGGGGGGGGGGGGGGGGGAAATCACAAACACCCACAAAACCATCTTATTTCCTTATCTTCCTTCTTCTTCCACCACCATCACCGCCATCCGACCGCCATCACCACCAAGAGAGAGAATTTTTTGTGCCATCAAGGTGAGGAATAAGCTTCAAAGGAAAATTTTCAAGCTTGAAAAAGGTATAAAACTATTTTCTTTGATTTATTTTAATATTTTTTGTGATAAAATAATTTTGTAAAAATTTAGTGAATAATTGGAATAATTAGTATTGATAATTTTTAGAGGTATATATGTGGATTATATGATGTTTAGAGTAATTATTGTGAAAAAATTGGATCAAAAACATTAAATTTTGGAATTTATAGTGAACAATCCCGTACAGGGGCAATTCTGTCTATTTTGTGCAGAATCTGGAAACATTTTCTTCTGTAAAGTTGTAGATAATTAAATTTCATGTGGAATGGACTTAAGATTTGTAATTGTCGGATAAAAGAGCTAATTTCTATGAATTTCGGAAGATTTGGCACAGTAAAGCTGAATCTGTCCAAATCTTGTTTATTTTGGTGCAGAATTTGAAAATTTTTCCTTCTACAAAGTTGTAGAGAATTAAATTTTGTGTGGAATGGACTTAAGATTCATAATTTTTGGATAAACGTGCTAATTACTGTAAATTTCAAAAGTTTCGTTGTATTAAAAGTAAAATTTAATTATTAAAAATATTTTGTGCTGAAATTTTTTCTGGACAGAAATATTATGATTGATTTTTCTAAAAATTTTGGTGAATTATTGTGGAGCATGGGCATTTATTGTATTTTATGGCTATTTAAAATTAATATAAAAATAAGTGAAAAATTCTATGAATGTTGAAAATTTACGAAATTTGATGAAAAATTTTATAATAATATAAGATAAATATTAATGGTGTTTGGGGAATACAAAAGTATGTTGAATAATTATTTATATTTTAAAAACTGTTAAACAATAGTTTTTATATATATAAATAATTACAGAAATTTGCCAGATAATCCATGAATTATGAAAATTGGTCAAAAAGTCTTGAATGATATTCTAGAGACTTTAAGATGTTGATGGGACTAGTGTGATGTTGGGTTAATATTTAATTAAGAATTGATATAAATTACCAGAAAATAAGTGCAAGCGAACGGACATGTTAAGTTATGTCCGACATGTTAAGTGACATATACGGTTATGCTATTAAACTAAACCATCGTGTTGGGGTTATAACTGACTATATTTAATTAATATATTAAGTATAGACTGTACGATGACAGTTTTGGTCGAGTTATATTAATCGGTGAACTACGGACCAAGACAAGTTCTTCAGTAGTTAATGTTAATTGTTTATCTGTTATTGTATATTAACTTTTGTTCAAATGCATATAAAATTATGTGTTATGTGATCCGTTGTTGATATGACCGCGATGTGCATTCGGTGCAATTATGTGACTATACGTGAAGTTGTGCAATGTCTTATTTAGGTAATTGTTAATCTGAGTTAGATATGATGCACGTGAAATATATCGCTTTTTTAAAAGTACAACACATGATGTATGACACACACAGAGCATATTATGTTATGTGCTATTTGAAGCGTGTTATATGTAAACTGTTGAACTTGCTTAGCCGTAGTGTTCATTCTTGCATAATATAAATTTAGCAGGTAAAAATGAGACTTCAGGAGTATTAAATCATGACTAGAGACTATGTGCAATATCAGTGAAAGTTGCAAATGTAATTGCTATATATATATTTTTATATATAGAAACTGGAGATGGTTAAATCAGTTGAGTGAGTGGTTATAATTCATGAATTATATATATGATGAATTCTGATCGGATAAATAAGGTTTAGTTATGTATTTTGATTATTCAATAATACTTATCATGAAAGAAAAGAAAAAGTAAATGTTTCGATTCAGGGACTAGAATCGAGATGTAAAGATTTTAAATGCCAAAATAATTTAATAGAATGATAAAAAAAAAAAATTATATCAAAAAATTAGGTAATTGATGATGTAAAGTCAATTAACGGATTAAATAAGGTGATTAAAGGTTTATTAACGAACAAAAATTTGGACGTTAGAAAGATAATATATAATAAATATGAAATTTAAGGTAATAAGGTTTGTCGAATTTTGGGGTCGTTATAGAAAAGACTCACTTGAAAAATTCTTGTATTCCTTTTGATTTTACCAAAACTTCAGAGTAATCTTTTTACACTCAAAGTATACTCACAATATAGCAATATGATAGGAGAAAGGTGTGAAGAATTTCTTTACCAGAGTTCCCCTTTTATACACCAAAACCTCACCTACCCTGCTAACTATTCCGCCTAACTTTACTGACTTCCTCCCACATTCTTCCATTTTTTTTTCCTTACAACCAATATGAATTAGTTAGGTGGCCCCTATAAAATGTGATAACCAGCAAAAATGCATACACTTTTGTTTTATCTATTTTCTTTTTTTCCATATATCTTTCTTTCATCTCCACCAACCATACTCCCCACATGTTCCCACCAACCCATTAATTTTATAATAACCAAAATCCCAAAATACAATAATTAAAGTCATGTTACAACGAAGATAACAATAATTCAAAAATAATATAATAACACGTTACAATGATAATTATTAATTTAATACAGTGCATGAGCTACTGTAATAATTATTGTTTTAATAATTTTAAATATAGTGTAATAGCAATTATTGACTTAATAATATAAAATGCAGTGTAATGACAATTATTGAATCAATAATGTAAAATACTATGTAACAACAATTATTGATGAATACTGTGCGATACCCACTTTATCAGATCAATAATATGAGACATTGTGCAATACCGTGTGCTACTGTCTAATACCTGTAGAGTTTCGACACATAAACGCAGCGGAATTTCAAAACTTTTTCGAAACCCTAAAATAGGATCCATGCGAAAACATAGAAATTCAGCGGTTTAGATATATTTTTACCGATTATCCGAGCTTGAATGGAGACAATGGAATTCTAGAACGGCTTCGAATCTTCAATGCAATCCAATGACTGCGTCTCTACGGTATCCACACGAACGCCTCCGCGAATCGTCCCACTATTTACAACAAATAGAATCGTTGTACTAGCCGCCAATATCAGGATCTAGATTGGATTTTCTGAGTTTTTCTCTCTAGCGTCTGAAAGCAGCTAGGGTTTATGTTTTTAGTTTTTTTTTACGTACTTTAAAACAGTTGATATATATATATATATATATATATATATAGCTGTTAAAAGAATTAACCAAAAACTAATTAAAAAAATAAAATCTGAATTTATATATATTATATTTTAATTAAGTCTTACTTAATTAATATACATATATTTAAATTATCATATTAATTTAAATTCGTAATTTAAATACTATCAATCATATTGACATATTTAAATACTAACAATTTAAATTAATTCCCTTTTAATTACATTCTAAGTGTGTGACCCTATAAGTTATTATTATATTGGCAATAATTTTAAAATCATATTATAAAATTATAAACAGTGAGTGGCATCTAGTAATACATCACTACTACCCAAATAATAATAAAATCGATGATTCAATGCAACCTTTTTGTGACCAATGTTTTAATGTAATTTAATCATTTTAACCTTGACATCCTAGATTAAACTCGAGGCATGGAATGTGTCATACTCTTCATAATTTAATCTGAGTTTTCTTGATCAATGAGTATACTATATGAAACAAATCACTATTTTAGCATGGTCATGCATTTTATAGTCCTACTCAATCAAGAGGCCTATGGATATCACCCCTAATATATAGGAAGGTTAAATTTCATCTAGATCACTTATATTCCTTACACGATTCATGATGTACCCAATAATCACCTTTATTATCCACCCAATTAAAGGTGACCTTTGATGATATCAAAGTACATAAATTCTCGTGTAATAATATAGTGATTTCAGGTCGGAAGATCGTTACATCATTGTCACTATGAGAATTTCTTATAACACTTTGCATAATGCTCCACGTTGAATTCTCATGGTGGGTCAGTCTAGTACATTGTTCTCTAACATGTACCTATGCATTGACTCAATATCTCATATATTTATGACTAATGAGATTTGGCCATCAGTCAATCCACATACTAGTCTCAATGCATCATTGTTGTCCATTAACAATGATACTCGACTAGGGACATTTAAGAGAAATGATATTAATTGTAATTATATAATTTCATGTTCAAGTCACATACTCGAAGCTATATAATTCGTATCACTATTCTAAGAACTTTTATTATGCTAACATTTATATAATGCAGTAAATAAAATCATAATAAAATAATTCATTTATTCAATCAAATATAATATCAAAAATGTTAAGCAATTACATCAAATAATTGGCCTCTAGGGCATGAACTCTAATAATACCGTGTGCTACAATAAAATACCATAAAATACCGTATGCAGCTATTCTTTTATCACGGGGTATTTTAACAGCTACAAGTGACAATACCGTTGACCATTTTTATTTAAAAAGATTATTTTTGTTATTTTCTATATCTGATAATATTCGTTGTGGGGTCCACCAATGATTGATTATTTCGGCACCGTCGTACGAATCGAATATTTCCCGACAGAAAGAATATTATTCAACATAATAAAAAATTTCATATAACATCCTTAACTTTTATCAATATAACACCATACTGTTTCAGAATAATATATAAAGAAAGTTAAATTTTATTTAATAAAAATTGTGGTCTTACAAAAATCATATATGACAAAATCAATAACAAATATCAGTGTTGTATTAAATTAGGTTTCAAATAACAATATCAATGTCACCTTTATGTGAGCATATGTTCAATTAAATTTTTAAATGATACAACCTTAACTTAAAACCCCAAACCGACTAAACCCTAATTAATAAATTATACCTGGGAAATTTGGGATTCGGTGCCGCCAAGCTAAGGCTTATTATGTCCTCAACCACTAAATGTATAGTTGTCACCGCTAAATACCCCGCCACCGCCTCCTCTGTCTATTTTGAAAATTGATCCACCGCCACAAGATCTAGTTGAGCGAGAAAGAGGTGGGGAAGTGGGAAACGAAGTGGAGGCGTCAAAAAATGAGGGGGAGCGTCGGCCCTGAGAGAAGAGATAGGTAGGGAATGGAGGAGAGCTTTCGGTCGAAGAGAGAGAGTCAGAAGAAAGAAATGTTTAGCAGTAGCGAAGGAGAAGGAAATGAAATAAGGTTTTAAAACCAAGGATTTAAGACCAGGACCGCCGGTCGGACTGGTAAAAATCAAACGCGGTTAATGCAATGGTCCAATTTGAACCAATTAACCAGTTTTGATCAAAACTCGGTCAGAATCGATAAATCGACAGTTGAATCAGTTGACAATGAACTGGTGACCGATTCACGGGTTTGACCAGTTCCCTACTTTAAGATTAAAAAAAAAATTGTTTAATTAGGCCTTTACTCTTTAGGTTTTCGATCTGTAGTTGCGTTTCTAATTTCTTCTTCATTTCTGCTTCTTCTTCATTTCTGGTTCTCTTCTCAATCTCTCACGATTCATCGACCATCGCTACACCCAAACCCCAGTGCTCTTAACTCTCATCGACCATCTATCATCGCCCTTATCTCTTTCTCTATCTCTCACAATCTCATGGCCCACCGCTCTGTCGCTCACCACGCAACCCATATTTCTTCGGCTCTTCCCCTGTTACCAAAACCAAATTGGAAGTCAAATTACTTTTGTTGAAATAAAAAAACCTTTTTGTTGCTGGAAATATAGAGAACTTGAGCTCTCCACTCTTACTATTCCAGATAAAAAAAGGTAAAAGTCGAAGTTTCTACTTTCATGTAATTTCACTTCTCAATATTTTTATTATACCTTCATAAATGGAATTGAGCCCCTCAATTTGGATTTTGGCATTTAGAACAACTTTAGAATTTGAATTGTACTTCTACAACCAATCTGAATTCATTCTAGTTTTAATGAAAGTAAGAGCAACTTTAATGCAATTCCAATTATGAATAAGTAGTTCTTATTGCTCTTTGGGTCTGTTGGTACCAGGGAAAATGAGGGTCTTAACTATGCTATCCTAGAGCATAGTTTGGCTCCCGGACTAGAGGATTAGTTTTGATAAATTCAGTGTTTATTTTTTATGTGGCATTGTGGCACATGCAATCCCTACAATTGCTGACTTGAACTTGATCATAAGCAAATATCTATGGGTTTAACAGAGGTAGAACTCATACCCAAAAGCTATGTTCACGCGGCCACATATTGGTTGAATCCTTATTTTCAATAGAATCAAGAATCAAGAATCATTTAGTGGGAAGCCGAAAGTTATGGCAGGGTCTTCTTGATGTCATTAAAGCAAAAGCAACCACTAGTAAGGTTAAGTTGTTGAATGAAACTAGAATTTATCGAGAGCGGATGGGGAGTTTTGGTGGGGAACTTGCATTTACTACTTCGATGACTGCTCAACTGGGTAAAGTTATATTTATTAATTTTTGTTTGACTTTGTTTCATTTTAGTAATTGTTGTTTATTCTTGTTAACTTTGTTCCTTTGTAGCTTATTTCAATGATTTCTAATGTCATTATTATTTATTTGTAATTAGATGAGTGGTGGAGGTTGTTTGAAAGTAGTGCTCCAAATTTACAAAAGTTGGCAATTAAAATCCTTAGCCAAACTAGTAGTTCATCAGAGTGTGAAAGAAATTGAAGTGTTTTTTATCGCATACACACAAAGAAAAGAAACCAGTTGGAGCATCAAAGACTTAATGATCTCGTGTTTGTTCATTATAACTTGAGGTTGAAGAATAGGTATTTTTATTAATTTAATTAATCTTTCTAAGAATTTTTAATAATTAATATTATATGACATTAGTTTTATAAAGAAAAGAAAAATCACATAACATTATATGAAATTGTAATTTTAGGCATTACTATAAGAGATGGAATTATGATCCAATTGATTATGAGTCAGTTGACAAAACGGAGTTTTGGATTGTTGAAGAGGAGGAAGAACCATTTCTTGATTATGATGAGCTAGAGAAATTAGTTTATGATGAAGGAGTGATGCCTCATTTTGAAAGGCAACGACGTCGTCCTTGTGAAGGTGAGAAATATTTACATTATCAATAGTAGATTAATATTTGTATAAGCTAGAATATTTAGTCCTAAGGACCCAAGTTCTGCAGCCTTGTAATGTTTCTGGTTCAGTCTGTTAGCGTATGCATGTACTTGTTCTCCATATTTAAAATCCTCACATTCCCTTCTTCCATCAGTTCACCAATTCCACACTTGCCATTGATGAAAATAGTAGCTAGCTGCATATTTTCTATTGGTGCACTTGTCTTCAGTACTCCATTCTTTATGTTGGTTGTAATAGAATTGACTGCCCTGTATAATTCCGTTCAATTTATTCCAGCAGCAGAATCTCCTTCAATGTAATTAGTAGTAATAGCCTGCATCAATTTTAGTTTTGAAATTAGTAGTAATTAGTATTTAGTAGTAACAGTCTAACATTGACTAAATTCTACATCACTGAATTGTATTCATAAGCTCTATTAAAGCAAGGAATTAGCACTAACAGTTCTAAATACATTGAAGGAGATGCAAAGAATGGTTCTCTGTACTAGCAGTTCTAAATACATTGAGCCCATGTGTTTAATTTTTTTAATTTTGTTTTATGTAGAAATGAACAAGGAAGAAGACATTGTGAATTTAGATGTTAACAATGGTGGTGGTGGTGATGGTGATGATGATGTAGACTTTACGTCATTCACAAATTTGTCGTTGAGTCACCCGTTTACATTTGAAGAACTTCGAGGACATTGAAGACTTAAAGATCTTGAAGGAGCAAGTGGAAGTGGTACTCGTGGATTAATAGATTAAGATGATGTTGAGAATTGGTAAGAAGCATCACCTTCTCAACCTTAGAACGATTTATGCTTTTTGTGAATTAAGTATCATGGGTTTTATTTTAGTAATTTAGTTGAGACTTTGTTTAGTATTTTAGATATGTTTGCATTTATATTTAATCAAACACTTGAACTTATAGTTGAATTTTCGAATTTGAATGTATCTTAGAAATGTTTATGTTCATTTGTATTTGATTTTATCACTTTTGAGTTTTGAGTTATGATCATGATTTAGATTTAGTATTTTTTTTTAATTGTATAAAGTAAACATTATATACTTAGGATTAGGTTTTTTTTATAGATAAATTAATTAATTTTATATATTTACTAAATATTATATATAATTAATAATATATAATATATTTAATTATTTATTATTTATTACATATTAATGACGTCACTGAGTCAATAACGGTTCGACCATTGGTTGGACCAATAACCCATCCATCCGGTACATTTTCTGGTTCAACGACCAGTCCAGGTCTGAAAACCTTGTTTAAAAGATTAATATTTCCTGCAGAATTCCTTCAAAATTACTTTATTTTTGATGAAAATTCCATTGAAAATAGTGGTCTTTGTGTCGAGAATACATTACGCGCTGGAATTATTTCTGAATGAATTTTCGTCAAAAATAACGTATAATCGACAAAATATATTCCCTCAGAAATAATTATGTCGGTAATAAGTTATGAAATAATAAATTTTATAATTATCAATACTTTTAATAATCCACAATATTTATTATGGTATTAACTAAAATTAAATAAATCTTTGTCAATTTTAAGTTTAAAAATATTTCAGATTAACTTCAAAAAGATCAATAACAATATTACATTTGAAATTATAAACATATATTTTATTTTATCTGTACCTCTAAATTTATAAAATGTTTAATTTAGTAATAATGGTGTTAATTTGTGACGATAAAGAACATTGTTCAACTGGGGAGTGAATACAGAATAACATCCCACTTTAAAGCAGCAGCAGCATGGGTTCACCTTCTAAGAGTGAACATTTCATTGAAAGAAGATACAAATAGCAACCCATGCTTTTGATCTTTCCTTCAGTGTCACTGTTTACAAAACTAAAAACACGATCCAGTGTTACGAGGCAGAGCTACCTTTGTTAACATCCATTACATTTGCAATCGAACTAAAATATCTGCTGCACCAATCGAATGCAACACTTCATCTTTCACTGAAACTCATCCATCTAATTATTCAGGCTTTCGACATGTGATAATAGAAAATTCGATTAGATCTTTCTTGTATCCTTCGATCATCAATGGCATCACCAACGCCCCTCTAATCGTCTTCCACCCTGATTGTTAAATTGGCAATGCAGAAAAAGGAAGTAGTGAATAAATGACACAGAAGATGGAAACATATTTCACATATGTATTGAAGAACAATGAGCGAGGTTACCACTTCTCAATAATGACGTGAAACCTTTCCATGTCAATGCTGATTTTATCACTGCTGGCCAAAATGGTGCAACATTTTCTGACCAGTCTGCTGTCTTTATATCCTACCAAAAAAAATAAAAAAAAATCAGTTGTTTATTGTGTTCTACACATATTTTATAAAAACTCATAAAGCAATATCACTGAAAATAGGCAAAGGAGTCGGTAGTTTCACGTAGATTAGTGACTTAATCCAGCATACTAATTACATGTGCATCCTTGGGCCATGCTCGTTTGCAATAATTATGGATAGGACTGGACTAAATATACTCTTTTAATATCTTTAATCTGCGTGGTATTAAATTTATACTATGAACTTTTAAGTCTTTCGCTAACATAATACCCCAAAAGCCTTAACCAACTAGCATAGATAAAAAGAGAAAAAAGGCTTTGTTGAGTTGAGTTTGTATAACATAATACCCCAAAAGGCCATTTGAATAGGGACAATATTACGGGGCAAATTAATATTTCCACAAGTAAAATTTGATATTTTCATAAGGTCTCTCTCACATGAATGTAGGATCCATCTACTATTCATGTGAGAGAATTTGTGGAATTATCATTTTTGTGAAAATATCAATTCCCATGAGAGGTGATATAAATAGTCCTTCGTCAAATGGCCAAGTGAGGAATAGTGCAGCGTAAATTCAATATTGCGCATGAGATTAAAGGTATTATAAGAGAATATATGGTCCAATTCCATCCATAATTATTGCAAACAAACATGCCCCTGCTGTATATACATCAAGATATTTGACTGAAAGTATATATTGAGCAAGTTTATAGTCAATTAGCAATGTAATTTTACCTGAAGAGAAAGGGATTGAAGTAATTTCACATAATCAGAAGCAGAACACCAAGCCGGAAGATAATAAGCATCACAGATCTTGTTCAATAGCTCTTTCTCATCGGGGCGCAGGGATTCTTCAGAAGGGGAGAGAACCCTATGGCACCATGTAACTATTATTATTGTGGCTCCTGGGGCTGCCACTCGAGCCAACTCACTGACAAACTGCCAGCTCAGAAAGTGAAAGAGGATATAACATGAGATGAGAAAATGTTCACCACCCACAGATAAGCAAAAGAAAACTATACAAGCCATAATCTACGTGGCTCTCGATGAGTTGAACTAAGGAATGGACGAGAAAAACATACACAAACGCATAAAACTGTAAAGAACCTTCATTTTGTCAGGCATGTGTTCTCCACTCTCCATGGACCAAACAAGGTCAAATTGTCCATCAGGAAAAGGTTGATTTAAAGCATCTGCAACTTGAAACGAAACCTACATGTTCATCACTGTTACTTTTAGTTCCATCGACAAACTTTTCTAGGGAAAATTTGAAAGGGAACGGGATAGGAAGTCGAATTCACACCAACATCAAGCATACCTTCTCAGATAATCCTTGAGCAGCGGCAAGAACTTGAGCTCTTAGGGCTTGGACAGGGCTCAGGGTGATGCCTTCACATTGGGCCCCATATTTCCTTGCTAGATACCTTGAACTACCTCCTATTCCACACCCAACATCAACTATACTTCTTGGTTTTTTTGCTGGGTCCTCTGCAAAAGCTTTCATCAATCAGGAAAGGAAAATACTCTAGGATAAGATATTGCATAACAAGTGAATACAAATACATATAAGATTTATTCCTAAATTGTATTCAACATGAAATTTACGAGTACTTTGCAACACAGGCATTGTACACATTTGTAATTCATGTTGTAATTCAAATTTTATGCTAATTATAAAACACCAAAAATCCCTGTAACCGTTATCAGACAGTACTTTTGTTCCCATCATGCACTTTTTTTCTAAACACTGTTTCGATAGTTAATAAGAAAAATAGGCTCTACTACCCAACATGTTTACAACTATACAAACGTAAAGCTTTTAATGTATGTAAAAAAAATAGTACTTCCTCCGTCCCAAACTAGAAATATCTTTTTCTTTTTATCCGTTCTAAAATTAAAATTGTATTTTTATTTTAAAATTATAAAATAATATAATTTTTGTAATTTATCATTTTATAATACCACACTAGCTACCGCTACTAAATTCTTAGCTAAACTAAGGGGTATATATAAAATATTAAAATTATCCTTGATTTAAGAGAGGTTTTGCACGAAACATAAAATTATTAGCCAACACATTTCTAACTATGCAATTTTCCTGCCATGATTGGCACGTATAATACACGCGCCGAATGAATTAATGAATTACTTGCAAAAGAGAGTATTATTATGGGGTCAGGAGACTGACTCAGTACAGGGCCAGTGAGTTGACCTTATGTAAAAATTATTTAATAATCTTATAATACCGTTATATAATATTTTATATCATCAATATACTATTATATTAATATAAATAATTAATTTTTTTATTATATATATTAAAATAATAATATATAAATAATCTTAGAGTATTATATGCCCATATTTTAAGATCATAGATTAATTTTTCATGCATACGATAATTACATTTTCCCCACCAGGATTCATAGTATTGATGGACAGATATATATTATATTATATAGGCTAAAATAAAAGATTCATAATAAAAAAAATTATTTTGATGATTAAACTGTTTCTTTTTTTATTTCAATTTAATTAAAAAGTCACATCAAAAATTGAAGAAAAAAGATAATAGTGTAGGATAATAATTTATATTTAAAGATGTTATATACACATAAAATATATAAAAGTGTGAAACCAACGGGAGACGGAGGCAAAGCTGAGAGATTCTTCGATCATACGGATCTGAGCAGTCCGGTGATCGGAGAGAGAAACGGTTGAATCGGGATCGTAGAATCCATGGTGCATATGTTCCCCCCATATATTCTCCCACAATCCCGACGATTCATCGTACAGCTCCGCTATCCCCTTCTGCAGCACCTCAATCTCCCTCTCCCTCTCCCTCTCCCTCTCCCTCTCCGCCGCCGCCGCCGCACTGGTTGTTACTAGTAATGGGCTCTGCCTCTCAGCTCCGCCGCTACCAGTGAGGCTCAGCCGCTTGCCGCCGACGAGTGTCTCCCTGCACGTGCTGAAGCCGGATAGGAGCTTCACGTATGCCGAAGTGCACGTGCTTAACAATGCATTACTCATTTTCTCTTTGACTTCTCTCTCTTTTCCTTCATGTGGAACAATCTGTCTGGAGCGGAATTAAGTAGGAAAAAATTAGCACACACTACAGACTACAGCATGACGTTATTCATTTACTACTATATTATCTGAAGGCTTTTTTTTTTATTTTATTATTATTGTTGTTAGTGTTATTTATACTAATAAAACATATATTATTTAATCTATTTTTGGTATTAATAAAGCATAGAATAATATAGAAACTCTAAATTTACTGTGTTAGCATTTGGATTAAAAGAATAACGAAACAAATGAAATATAAAAAGGAATTAAATAAAAAATAAAATGATTAATTTTATTTTGATTAAAATGAGTTAATTTATATTTATTTTTTTAAATAAAATTTTAAAAAAGTAAGAGATCCTCATATTTATTTTTTTAATTCAAATGTAGTATAGATGTAAATTGTTTTTATATTGATGCTGGCTTGTTTTAGTATCGATTGAGGTGCAATTTTCTCTCTTTTCTATGTGGACATCAAATTCAAAAGAATAAGTATAAATACATAATATGAAGCACAATATGGAACACAATAAATGATCTAAACCATTGAAAGATGGGACCTTATACGAAAATCCGTATCAGGTCCTACTTTTTAATAGTTAAGATGTATATAATATTTGGAGTAGTGTTTGATTGTAGTGTGTGTAAAATTATCTAATTCAAAATCAGGAGAAATGATGTGACCTTTTTAAAATAAATTTTAAAATTCATGTAAAGTCTAACCGATAAATTTATCTTTTTCAGGTGGACATCAAAATCATGGGAAATGATGATATTTTGAAAATAAATTTTAAACAACATATTTATAACGATTATATTTTTTAAATAATTTATAATAATTATTTATATTATTAAATGAGAAAAGAGAAAATAATGGTCCTTTTGAAAATGTGTCATAAATCTTTTTTTATTTTCCCTTGCAAAATTTGTTTTATTATAATTTCATCATTTTTTATCTTTTTTTAATTCTCAAAATTTAATAAAAGTCTTATTATATCTATACAATAATGGCAACGCAACCAAGTCTAGTAATACTTTATAAAACTCCCTCTCTCTCCTCAATTTTCTTCTTTGGCCAGCTAGCTTGGGTTTATCTCTTGTCCGCATTTTCCGCGACTCAATTGAACGTCTTTATTTGGAATTACTTGAGTCGAGGAAGATACCTATAGAGATATTAACTGTAACAACTTTGTCATGAATAATGATTATAGTAATAATTTTTACAATAATTTTTATAAAAATAATAGACTTATCACTTTTATATAAGAAAAAAAATTAAGAGCATATATGTTCTGATAGATTATAGATCTAATAAATTAATTTTTTGAATCAAAATATGATATTAGATGAATATATATAGGTTGAATATTTTCAACAACTGGTATCAATATTTTAATTATGGACTTGGGATATAAATATGATATAGACTACGCATAATAAATGAAAATAATTCATTAAGTCAGTGGTGTAAATGACTCTTTTCGTAGAAGCTCTTTATTGGTTCTTAACAAGAGATTGGGAAAAAAATGATGGGCTAGACTTAATAAATTATGGATACTTGGTGGATTATGGGATAGGCTCAATAAATTATGAATAGACATGATGGGTTAGGTTCAATGAATTATGAATAGATATGATGGGCTAAACTCAATGAATTATGGATACTTGGTAGATTTTAGGCTAGATTTAATGAATTATAGATACTTGGTGAATTATGTACTCTTTGAGTAAGTGGTGAATTCTTTCTTCTCAGAGATACTCTTTGGATGGACTTATGAATACTTGATGGATTATATATTCTTTGAGCAAGTAGTGAACTCTTCTCGAGAAGACTCTTAGGAGATCAAACAAGAGATATTGGGAGATAAGCCTCATCATATAGAGATATTTGATAGGCTTAGTAGAGGCTCTTGGTAGATCAAATAAGAGAGACTTGATGGGCTTGACAAAGATTCTTGGTGGATCAAACAAAAGACATTGAAGAGGGTACTTCGTGATAGGGTTAAATTATATGATATTTTTATTTCCTAATACTTAATTTTTATATTTATTGTATGCTTAAATGTTTAATTATTTAGCTTATTTTGATTTTAATAGGTTTTATATGATTTTAGTTAATTTATGTTAATTTAGGTAATTTTATAGTATTTTTATATCTCTTTTTATTTATGTGTTTTTATTTATTTTTAGTATTTAAGGTGTTTTAGTTATTATTATGTGTTTTTAGGATTTTTAGTATTTTTATATTATTTTTATTTATTTTATATTTGATTTTGTAGGGAAATAAAAGTCTAATGGCATTTTTGTAATTTCAGCAAAGTTTGAGGGAGAAAACTGTCAAAACAGCAAACATCGGTGGCAATTATGTAATTAACCGAAAAAATCGCGACCGCGCATGGCGCGGGGAAGGAATAGCGTGTGATCAAAACGACGCCGTTTTAAGCTAGGAAAAATCAACAGCAGTCCACGCAATGCGCGGCTGGGTTCAGTGGCTTCGACGCGCCAACGGTAATGAAGGAAAACGGCGGCTGGCGCGTGTGCTGCAGCTTTTTCTCTCTCCTCATGATTGGTTGACGCGTGATTGGCAGATTTTGTTCTTTTTCTTTCTTTATTTTGGATTTCCTACACTGCAATGCAACAAATCAGTAGAATAAAAGTCCAATTTTAATTTGGAAAAGGATGCAATAATTCTTTATTTTATTTTTAATATTTTATTTAGACTTCCAATTAGGGTTAGGAAAATAATTATTTTTATTTTTCTTTTATTTTTAATTGTAAATCCTATTAGGGTTTGGACAAGTTAGGAGGTTTATGGAGCCTATAAATAGAGGGCTTGACACACATTGTAATACACAACTCTCATTAGAATAAAAATTATCTCTTCTATTCTTTAGTGTTCTTTATATTTATGAGTAGTTAATTTATTTTTCTTGGTTTAAGCGATTGAAGCCATCAAGATTTATACGCTGTGAGATCTAATTTATTTTAATTGTTCAATTTATATTTTGATTATTGAATATTCTTCTATGCTTAATTTTATGATTGGTTTGTTTAATTTCTAGGAGCGCTACTAGTTTATTATTCATATTAATCTACTGCTATTAATGAAGCAACTAAGTTTAATAATTATTTTGCAGATCAAAAGATTATTTTATCTTAGGAAGAATATTCATCTAAATTAAATGCAAACAAGTGGCTTGTGTTGTTTAGTTCAACGATCTCTCTAATTCTTTATGCTGCTATTAAATTAAATCTTTAGCAAGTGTCGGAGGTTGTTTATTAGTAAGGGTATTTAGACCAAGTGGTTCTACTTATCTAAAATTAAAGAGAGAGGAGAAAAATTATTCCACCTGCGAGTAGTTCTTTCTACGGTGAATCTTCAAAATATTAATTGATTTATTCTTGCATCAGTGATCAGTTGTAAATTCTTGATGGTGGATATTAACTTAAACCAAGGCTTTTTATTTTTATTTATTTCTTGCATAATTATTTTAATTAGTTTTATTTAAATTATTTCTTTAATTCAAAAACCCCCAATTCTTGTTTGCAAAAACATAAAATTAAATAATCATTCTCTGTGGGATCGACTCTTACTTGCACTACTACATATTTATTTTTCCAAAGTAAGATTTTATTTTTGGGTGCTTGCGACATCACACCACTTCGTCAACCAGAAAAAGTGATAAGCTAATGTGATTATGTACTCTTTAAGCAAGTGATTGACTATTCTCAAGGAGATTCTTGGAGAATCAAATAAGAGATATTGAGAGATAAACCTCATCAAATAAAGAAACTTGATGGGCTTGATAAAGGCTCTTGGTAGATCAAACAAGAGAGACTTGATGAGTTTGTTAGATACTCTTGGTAGATCAAACAAAAGATATTAAATAAGGTGACTTGTCAACTCAAAGAAATGATAGACTAACGCTTAAAAGAGTATGATTAAAGTTCAAGGAAAAGTTTGATGTTGATGTGGATTGAGCACATTAAGGAGAAGATTGTTAAGGTACCGATGTGGATAGAGAGATCATGCGTTAAGGGAGAGATTGTTGAGATACCACGTGATAATAAAGTTACACATCCAAACATAAAAGAAAAAAAATTAAGAATATATATACTCTAATGGACTATAAATTTAATAAATTAACTTTTTAAGTTAAAATTTAATTTTAAATAAGTATACAAGTGCCTAATATTCTTGACACTTCTTTTATTTTTTTCCTATATTCCACGATTTTCTGCCAAGTTTCGAAAGCCTTCAAATTTGTCATTGTGATAGAATTATAAGTTTTGTTCAATATTTGGCAATGGTGGATTTCTTTTTCTATGGTAGCTTGTACGATTCAAAATTATAAGATATTTTTATAAATTAATTTAAAATATTCAAAGTCAAACTGATAAGATGTATATAAATTTTATAATTATCAATACTTTTTAAACAATTCACAATATTTATTATGGTATTAACTAAAATTAAATAAATTTTTATCAATTTTAAACTTAAAAATATCTCATATTAACTTTAAAAAAATCAATAATAATATTATATTTGAAATTATAAACATATATTTTATTTTATCTGTAACTCTAAATTTATGGAATGTTTAATTTAGTAAAAAACGGTATTAATTTGTGATAATAAAGAACATTGCTTAATTGGAATTTATTTATTTATTTTTGGTGGAAAAAATTGCCAAATAAGGCTCTCACTCTCAAACAGAGGGAGTATTGATGTATCATTCCAGGTAAAGACGTAATAGTAGCTTCTATTTGAGGGCCATTTACCATTGACGTGTAAATATTTCTCACACTCAATCCACAAAAATTCTACGTGCATTCCAAGCAAGTTGCATCGAATAGCCACATGAATAATAAATAGATATCGTCATTGTACAAATTTTTTATAAAAATATTAAATTTTATTTATAAAAATATAAATTTCCTATAATAGCACAAGCATTGGAGCAAAAAGTTTTGTTTCTTTAATGTATTGAAAAAACATGACACGTTATTTTAAATTAGAGAATTGATATTTTTATTAGAGAAATTGATATTTTCGTAAGATTATATTCACATAAATAATAAATAGAATTCACTTTTATATGAGTATAATTTTACGAAAATATCAATTTTTTTTTATAAAAATATCAATTCTTTTAAAATTAAAACTCTAGAACCGACAATACTGCTAGAGCTGATTTTATGAATGCCTGAGCAAATGGTGCATCATAAATTTTGGATTTGGTGTTTGATGACTTGTATGCACCCTGGGATTAAAGAATATTTGCTTCAGCAATAATGTTTCCTCATTTTAGAAACTAACTGATGACTACTTAGGACGTCACAGTAGTAGATAAAAGCAGGCAAATCAAGTAGTTGAGCTGATTCGGTCATGCGGAACATAAAGTAGTGGGTCGATTGGTACGCAAGAATTGAGGGTGAAAAAAATGGTAGTTTTTATCAATAATTTTTTTTTTAATGTTTGGTATATTAAATTTGATTGAAATAATTATTTTGATAAAATCACATTTTTTTTTTATATATTGAAATCGGAATTCTTAACCCCTCTAAGAAATTAATTACGATTCCAATGATTAAAAGATTGAGGAAAAAAATATTAAGTTAAAAATGTCCTTACTAATATATATTTTATATTATATATTATAATTATATAAATAAATATGTAGAATATCTAATATAACATATAATATCATATGTATTAGTATACATTGTATTATATTATATATTAATATAGTATTATAATATTAATATGTATTATACTTATTTTAGATTATATATATAGTTTATTAGTTAAGGATATTTTAGTTATTATATTATATTTTATTCTATTCTAATATAATTTTTAAATAATATACCAAACACATAAATAAAATATTTGATTCTAATTTATTATAATTGATTTCTATTTTAACCATCATTTCTTCTTTATTAAAATAATTTCGTCCATCCAAATGGTTTTAAAATCGGCCTAGACCGGCAGTCTAACAGGTCAAAAATCCAAACCAATTGACACGTCAGTTTGGTTTAGTCGAAAAAACTGGTTTTCACCGATCAGGTCAAACCGGTGGTCCAAGCAGTAAAACCCGTTAATTGGTTTTAAAGTATTTATTTGTACAAAAATATTTTTATTTTTAAAATTATATATTTTTACTAATATTATAACATTATTTCACTATATCTTAACTTACAAACAATTAGATGTTTTAAAATTTTATTAATTATTAATGATATATTTTTTTATGTATTTATGACGTCACTGATTCAATAACCGTTCGACCACTAGTTGGACTAATGACTCATATACCTTATACATTTTTTAATTCGATAACCGATTCAGGTTTGAAAACATTCCAAACTACTCATAAATGCACAGCTAACAAAGAAAAATTATCCAATAATTTTGGGGTAACATCGCGTGGTGTCTCAAATTAATAAAATCTCTCTATTTTAGTAGTGTTCTATTACTTATAGCTACTAACACATTAAAATAGAAAATTTTCATTGACTTAAGATATTACATAAATTTATCCCAGAATCACTGAATAATCTCTCGCCAATAAAATGAAAATACAGCTCTGCCAAGGTTCCACGCTGTCAAAAATAAAGTTTATGTCCAAAACCGCCCTAGGTTTTTGTGCATTACTACCTGTCACAGACTCACAATGGTGAAATGAAGATTTGCCAACAGCAGGTGCAGACTTCAATAAAAAGAATGTGTCCGATTTAATACGGTAAACATAATATTAATATGTTGTTAAATAAATGATTAATTTTATTTTTTAATAATTATTTTTTGAAACTAAATTGACATAATTTATTTAATTCAAAATAAAATAATGATTAATATTAATTTTCATAATTTTGTGCAATTTTGTTTCAATTTTAATGTTGGAAAAATTAATTAGCAGTAACAGGAGTCATTTGAAAGAATCATTTGTTTGTCTAACTATATTTTTAGAAAATACATATCTTATATGTTGTACTTTCTTATGTAATTTATTATAGATAGCATTTGAACTAAAAAAAATTAAAAATTATTTTCATATATATTCATGTACAAGTGAAGTTAATTTGAGATATTTTTAAAATTAAATTTTATGTAAAAATATTTAATTTTAAATTACAATTTTTTAATATTAAAATGACTATAAAAAGTTTTATTCGAGAAAAAATTATCCAGTGCTCCTAAAGTAATGTCAAATGGTGCCCCTCATAAATGAGGTTTAAACAAACCTCATATAAATCTCATATGAGGTATATATGAAGTTTATGCAAATTTTATATCTGAACCTACTACAAGAGCTAAAATGGTAACATGTGAGTGGAGAAGAGTATCACCTGACCTTACTCCCAAAACCTTAAATAATTACTCCTATCTGAGTGTAGATTTGCTTTAATCTATACAATGTGCGAAATAAAAATGGAAGTATCTGTGGACTAAAACCTCCATTTAGGAAGCGTAATACTAATCACAATTTTTATTTAACATAAATAAAAGTACTTAGATAGTTCGTGGCATATATATTGAATAAGAAATTTGATCTAACTTAATAATGAAATAAAGTAATATTTGTAAATTTGTAATTTCATGTTTAAAATATTCAAAGTTTTTATCGTAATTTAATTATAATGTCACTACTATTTAACGAACAACTTGTTAATTTAGTGATAGATATAAGTCAAAAATATATTCTTAATTGTATAAATATATAACTCAAAGTTTTTATTTTATTGCATAATTTTTCTTTCTATTTCACGTGGACATCAATATCATGAGAAATGATGACATTTTGAAAATAATTTTTAAAATTCTAAATTTAGTTATTATTATTGAAAACTTTTAAGGATAAATTTTATAATATTAATACATTTTAAATATTTTTAATAATTAAAATAATTTATAAAACTCTCTCTTATCAACAGAGGCCTTCTATTTTTATTTTTTTGGTACTAATAAAGCATGTACCATGTTTCTATTTTGAGGGTGACTTATTCTAGGATCTAATATGTATTGACAATTGAAGTGAACTTTCTTCTTATTTCACGTGGACATCAAGATCTGAGAAATCTAACCCTCCCCCAAAACACACAACCACCCCCTCGCCCTCACCCTCACCTTCACCTTCACCTTCACCTATCCACTCTCCCACCTACCCACCGCGTGGACGTCAGAGCCGACAGAAATCTGTGGCGAAGCTAAAGAGGAGTAATTATTTAATAGTGGTCCCGGAAAATCTATGATATTTTACACCATTTATATATTATTATTTTAATATTTAAAATAATATAATTTACTCTAAATATTAAAATGATAACACATAAATAGTATGCGATATTACGTGACAGATACCCCAGAATATAAATTTATATATATATATATATATATATATATATATATATATATATATATATTCATTTTAGTGTTTAATAAAACGACACTCATCAAAATAAAAATAAAAAAAAAGGAAGAAAAATAATTAAAAAAAGATTATAATTGAATATATATAATGCATTTTAAGTTTTTTACAAAAAGATATATTTTATCAAAGAGTTGTCTACAAAGTGAAAAAAGCTACCAATTTTTATATATATCTTATGAGATAATACAAATAAAATAATATTATATTGATATTTTTTAGTGTTGAAATTTTTTTCATAATTTTCCAGCTCCCTCCCACTCAAATTCCTAACTAAGCCCTAGTGAGAAATGATGACATTTGGAAAATATTTTTAAAATTCTAAATTTTATATTGATTTCATATTCTTGTAAATTCAAAACAATAAATTTTTAACTGGTAATACTTTTTAATAATTTGTAATCTCTCAATTGAATGTCTTTTATTTGGAATTAGTACCTTTTAGATAATTTATAATATTTATTATTGTATATAAATAAAATTAAATAAATATTCATTAATTTAGAGTTTAAAAATATTTCAAATTAACTTTAAATAAATTTAACAATATTATATTTTGAAATGAAATGAGTATTTTATAAATTTGGAACTATTCCAAAAACAGAAGTCCCATATTAGGCATGCACAGTAAGCCAGTCTGGCTTGGGCCTAACAAACTTTGGCCTTTGACTAAGTTAAGTCAAGTCTTGACTTTTGAGCCTGCGGGCCTGGACGAGTTTCCCAACAAAACTATAATATGTTAAAGCCTACGAGTTAGTCCAGGTCAGGCCTTAAACTTTGTCAAACACCTATATGAGTGCACAATGCATAAAAAGAGAATAAAAAAATACCTACAAGATAATAAAAAATAAACTAATAATATAAACATTCAAAAGGAAAACAAACAATTATATCAATATGATTGCATGCACGATAAACAAGAAGAGAATAAAAAAATGCCTAGAAGAAAACAAAAAATAAATCAAACAATCAAAGAAAAAAAGTACTCAAACGTTGAAAATGACCCACAATAATATAATATGCTATAATAAATATCATTGCACATGGCTTCTCCGATTCTTGGCTCTTATTAAAATATATATTTTCAGTAAACTATGTAAAAATAGAATAACAAATATTTTATTATCAACCATTAACTTCAATACTATTAAGAAATTTTTTTCTTTTAGTATAGTATATGTATATTAAATGTATCTTACCTAAGTAAACTTTTAGCAAGTTGGTTCGGGTTTGCGGGCTGAATTAGGCTAGGCTTTTGATCAGGTCTAACTTTTACATTTAAATAGTAATTTGTTGAACGCTTGTAGGTTGGACAGGACCAGGACAAGTTAGCCTGTGGACCATGAACTTTTTGTACAAGTCTACCCCATATGCATATTTTACAAATTATAAATATATATATTTTATTTCATCTGTACCTATAAATTTATGGAATGTTTAATTTAGTAGTATATATTTGTATGATAAATTTGCAAATATTGGTTGATTGGAATTTTTATTTTTATTTTTGGAAAAATTGCCAAATGGGGCCCTCACTGTCCTGCGGAGGGAGTATCAGTTTCACATTTGATGTATAAAGACAACATAGTTTAGCAAAAAAATAAAAATAAAGACATAACATAATGGTAGCTTTTACTTGAAGGCCATTCATCATCGTGTGAATCTTTCTCATCCACTAAAATTCTGACATGCCTTCTAAGCAGCAATGACAAGTTGCATCAAATACAACCAGGCAAAAGGTAATTAATATTTTCACAAAATCTGTCATATAAATAGTAAAAGAATCTCATATTTTATGTAAAAAAAATTTAAAAAAATATTATATTTTATTTATAAAAATACTAATTTCTTAAGATAATATAAGCGTCGGTGCAAAAAATTATGTTTCTTTAATGTCCTGAAAAAAAACTACACTGGAAAATATTAATATGACTAAACTATCTACTAGATTTTGAAGATGTTTGATTCAGATTTGTTGTATAAAGACATAAGATAGTTTAGCAAAAAATATAAAAATAAAGACATAACATAATGGTAGCTTTTACTTGAAGGCCATTCATCATCGTGTGAATCTTTCTCATCCACTAAAATTCTGACATGCCTTCTAAGCAGCAATGACAAGTTGCATCAAATACAACCAGGCAAAAGGCAATTAATATTTCCACAAAATTTGTCGTATAAATAGTAAATAAATCTCATATTTTATGTAAAAAAATTTTTATAAAAATATTATATTTTATTTATAAAAATACTAATTTCTTAAGATAATATAAGCGTCGGTGTAAAAAGTTATGTTTCTTTAATGTCCTGAAAAAAAACTACACTGGAAAATATTAATATGACCAAACCATGGGGGGGGGGGGGGGGGGGGGGGTATTATAATGAACAGAACAACAAATCTGAATCAAACATCTTCAAAATCTAGTAGTGTTAGTCCGAAAGCCACTCTCTGCACATAATCAGGGCGCCTCTTGCTAAGCATCCTAAGCAGACCTGTAATTTGGAGCTCCATGACTGCCATGCAGAACCGTGCTCGATAGAATTACGGTTAAAGACTTCAAACGATTAATCAAGCAGTATGCATGAATAAATTTCCGGGACACCAAAAAATTCCTCTCCATACGCACTTGAGTAAATTACATGGGCGTTTAGGGACTTTGCTAAAACCATTATTGTAAGGCTGGAAATCAAAATCAAGGCTGGAAACGCTGCTAGAGCTGATTTTATTAATGGCAGAGCAAATGGGGCTTCACAAATATTGTAGTTGGTGTTTAATGAATTGTATGCCACTCGGGGGTTAAACAATACTTGCTTATGCAATAATGATGACTACTTAGGATGTCACACTTACTAGACAAAGCATGCAAGTCAAGTTGCTGAGATGATTCAGTCATGTAGAAGTGAAACTAAATGCATCGACAGCAAAATGAAAAATGTGGCCCCCTGCCAAGGTTCCACACTGTCAAAAATAATAAATTTTGAAGGGAGTGAAAACATAATCTAAACATGCAATGTGTGGTGATGATTAATCGGCAGAATCAAAGTGAATGGCATAAGCTTTGCCAAGTCTAAGGGGAGGAGCAAAAAGTTGACCGACAATGTGATCCCTTCTAAGTTTTAAGATTGTGTTTGATAAAACTAAATGTCAAGATTTAAACAGTTTAGACATCTGAATAATATAAAGCATCTGGATAGAATTGTTTCTGAATGAAGAAATACTATTTGATAATTAATTTTTTCAAAATATCTGAATAACAGTATTTTATCATTTTAACCCTTTGAACAGTTTAAGTAAAACCTGTTTGATAATCAAAAAAGTCTGAATAGTATTTTAAATACATATTTATAATATTTTGACCACAATTTGATGAAACAAAATGTATCAAGTCCAATGAAAATATCAACATAACATAACAATTCAACCATACAAATTAAATTAAATTCAAACAATTGTTAAGAGTTGAAGTGTAATTTGTTCACGCCGCGATCATCCCATTGCGGTTTATCTTGTCCCTCTTCTTCGTTCCCTTCATTTTACTCCGCTAAATTGTCAAACACGTTATCTCGATCATATTGAGCAAACAATTCATCCTCAATGTTATGCTTCCCTATAAAATTATGGACTGCAAAGCAAACAATAACTATATCCCTTTGTACTGTAAAAGAGTAAGAAGACATCCGTTTAAAAATTGGAAATCTTGCTTTCAACACACCATAAGCCATCCGTTTTCCCTAATGTTTCATTCTTCCGATTCACTCTAATCTTTTTTTGTTTTTGAGTTTCATTGTCTTGTTCCATACCTAAAGTACATAAATTATAAAAGGTGTAAACAATAAAGAATAAACATTTAAATAGTTTGAATAATAAAGAACAAATTAAACGTTATGGACTACAACAAATATTTGAAGAAAATACAATCAATAAATAGACTAGCGCTATATCTAAATACAAACATTCAACTCAACCAGATTAATCATATGATTAAGAGGATGCTAGTTACTAAGGGAATCAAATCACCAAAGAAACATATTCACATAATAGGTATAGTTGCTTCTATGTTTTCTTGTTTAGCACATTCATCTCAGTCCTGGATCATAGATACAGGAACAACAGACCACACGTACAATAATTTGAATATTATGCACAACATTTCCTTTTTAAGCTATCATATTCACATATCATTACCAACTGGTGCTACTATTAAAATTACACAAACAAGTTCTGTGAAGCTCCTCAGTTCATTGTTAACACTTCATCATGTATAATTTGTCTTTTGTTTGTGCCTTTTTTTAAACTATAACCTCTTGAAAAAAAAGCATAATAATATCTTGAATGAAACCCTGAAACAGATGATTATTCATCAAAATAAAAGTTCCAAGTAAACAAATAATCATGCCGACATTAGTTCAAAATCTGTTACACAAACTCAACCACATTTCAGAGAAAATAAAGCATATTACAACTGCTCTCTGAGTCATATTTATAACTAGTACTTGTGTGTGTGTGTGTGTGTGTATAAGTACTACACAGCAAATTCAGATAATATATATTCCAGTACAAACACACAGAGAGCACGGCTCAGTCAATTGATTTGAAATCCTCAAAGCTAAATTAACCAATTAAAAAGATACAACGAAGCAATTTCATGAGACTAAACACACACAGAGGAGTATATCATTCTCACTCAATTTGGTCTATTTAATATTTCAAAATCACCAGAAATTCACAATAATCAAACAAAAAAAGGATTTGAAAAAGAAATACCAACAAAGCAACAATGAACAATAGATGAAGAAGATTAATAAGAACAAATCAAGTAATAAAATGTCACATCCCGTCAGGTTTTTTTATAAAGATTTTATAGTGTTCAATATTTTTTCATTTGCCCATCTTTCTACTTAAATTTCCAACTTTGAAACGCAACGTTAATATATATATATTATCCGACCTCTAAATTTTGCACCAGCAATTGTAAAATTTGATGACTCAATTTTTTTTTAAAAAGGGTCTTTCACAATAGTGTTGCGGAACATCTTAACTATCGCAATACAGTATTATAGAAGCAAATCTAACACAACAAATTTGTAATTGATGGTGCAAGATTTGTTGGTTATTTAATGATATAACTAACATTTACTATAAATAGACTCGTGTGTGTGTGTATTTCAAACAATGGGCCGCTCATTATATATTTTGAGGTTAATAATGTCTTTGTAATATAAAATATATTTAAGCAATCTTCCTAGTAACATATTTTTTTGCAATTGTGTCATCTTTTGCTAGATGGGGAAAGTTTATAGTAATATACAATTATACATATGAACATATTATTATATTAACTAAGAAAAAATTAACTGGCCCCAACAGTTTATGACAAACAAATAAATAAATTAACAGTCTTTTTAACGGTCTTAGAAAAAAATCTACCTAGGCAGCTACTAAAAGTCTTTTTAACGAGGGAGAAATTTTTTATTTTTTATTTGCAATGAAACGCCAATTGGTTTTGGTTTTGGCCTTTTCCCAAGAGTTCAAATTTGAAGAGGTAATTGCCGACGTCGTGCAAGGTTAATGAGATTGCGATAATCAGGTGAACTGTGAATTCTCTTGGCCTTTTCATCGCGGTTCTTTTTTATATCACCCATCTATTAAGTTTCTGTAAATTCAAATTGTAATGATGGATCACAGAGGGCAATTAATTCCACTCGCTTCCTGTTGCGATTAAATGGAATTCGTTCACATCCGTATTCAGAAAAAAAACGAATATTATTCACATTCAGAAAAAAAACGGATATATCCGTATTCGGTTTAAAGGTATACGCAAATAAACGGATACGAATACAGATATAAACGTATTCATATTCGTTTAACATCTGATCGTAAATATATCAGGCGGATATTTGAAATCCGAAATTCGAATTCAGATTCGTATCCGAATATATATATATATATATAGGGGAATGATCCATAGCAAGCGTTTGCTATGGACACTATTCCAGCACAGCAAATGCATCTTCAACCGTTGAAATAATGATTTTAATGGATAAGATGGAGTCTCACCCGCCATCTAAGATAACGGGTAGGGAAAAAAAAATCTCAGTCCACCCGTCATCTTAGTTGACGGGTGGAGTTTTGTTTTTTGTCTTTTTTTTTTTTTTTAATTTAAGTTTTGTTTTGTTTTTAATCTAAAGTTCCATGAACATACTAATCTAAAGTCCAAAGAACCTCGCTTAAATTAACAATGGTAAAACAACTCATTCATTAACGAAGTTACATAATAATAGATACAATCACATATTTACCAAAAAATCAAAATCGAAACTGATTACTAAAAAAATCATAAATAAAAAGAAAAATAATTACACTTTAGAAGAAGTTAAAAAAACTGCCCAAAATTTTATCAATTTAACCAATAAATTTAGCAAATCAACGAGAGCATGAGAAAAAAGCACTTTTTTGTAAATTTTAGTTTCTTAGCTGCTTAATAAGATTGGGGTTCAGGAAAAACATAAAAGAAAAAGGGAATTAAAGATTTAAAAAAAAACATGGCTTCATCTTTCTCTCTCCTCTCCTCTACAAAAGATTCACAAGTGATATTTACAAGATTTTGAGAGAAAGAAAGTAATGGGGAATAAGATGAAGAATAAAATAATGGATGAATAAGATAGATAATTAAATTGACCAACTTACACCTAAAAAAAGCACACGTGTGTCACTCCAAGTCATTTTTTGACCTGTAAATTGTCCCGATGGTGCATTTTAAAATTAAAATAACAAGTTTAGGGTGCAAAAGTGAACCTTTTAAAGTATAGGATGTGATAGGTGTCGACATATAAAGTTTGGGGTGTAAATAGTACTTTAATCAATTAAAAAACATCATTTGGGGTTTGATCTGTCCGCCACTACGAGTAACTATCAGGGAAAATGAAACAAAAAACGAATACGTTTTGGTTTTGGCCTGATCGCCACTATAGCTGCCAAAACCAAAAAAAAATAAAAATTTCTCGCTGCCCACTACTCCTAGTAAGGAATTTTTTTTAAGACCGTTTGCCATAACAAATAATTGCTATGAATCACTCCTCATAATTATATAGAATTATAAATGCATAAAGTATAACTTGAAATGATGTGGACATAATGAGTACATACGCTAATTAATTGTTGGCAACATTTTCTGATAAATGATATATAATTCATATGCTTTTCAAATGGCAAGGTGTAGTCAGTGTTCTTTCAAAGATATAGTCGTCAAAGTAGTCCGTTCTGGAAGAGTAATACAAGGCAAGACCGAATGGAATGTGGCGGTGGTTAATAACTGCAAATGCACACAGACAAGCATCACGCTTTTCTGCCCTGGGTTTGAGTCAGTTGAGCAAGTTGACCCCAAAATCTTAATTAGAGCCGATAACCGTTGTCTGGTTAATCAAGGTCAACCAGTACCACCATTTTCTTCCATCAAATTCTCATAGGCTTGGGATCCATCTTTTTATTTTGAGCCTCGATCCTCCGTTGTCGTTGATTGTTAAAATGCAAGTTCTCATCGTCGAGTGTTAAAATGCAAGTTCTCATCGGTGTATAAAAACTAGAATAAATCTTGCTAATTCAGCTTTCATGTTATGCATGGTCTAATTTAATGGTGATGATCGTCGTTATATTGAATATTTTCTTGCGTTTTAAGAATTCTAGATTTAGTTTGTAAGCCTAATCATTGAAATCACTACAAGGAAACCGGATAAGATTGACATAATTAATTCCGGCAGAATAAATTCCGACAGAAAATAATGTAATTTCGACGGGATGTTCTGTCGAAAATAGTTCGGTCGAAAGTATATTATGCTCCACGGAATTTCGTCGGTAATATGAAAAGGCACATGGCGGAAAAAATTCCCGCTCACGCCAAAGTTATAGTCATTGAAATGATATATTTTTTATGGAATGTCCGTCGGAAATAAACTTAATTTCAACGGACTTAAGTCCAACAGAATTCCGTCGAAAATAGTGAAATTAAAACGCCTAAATCATTCTGCCTCCTTAGATCTTTCGTTTGTTTTTTTTCCATTAACCCCCGTCACTCTATTCTCTCTCATCTCAGCCCCTCGTCTCTCTCTATTCTTTCTCATCATGATCATCGCTCGATCGGACCGGCCACTCTCTCGCCGCCGACGCCGTCCACTCACGTCGCCGTTAGTTTCCAATATCCGTCCATTCAATCCGATCGATTATATTAGAGGTATTATATATATATATATACTGTTAATATATTATATATATACTACTGTAACAGTATTATATATATACTACTGTTAATATATAGTGTATATATATAATAGTAATATTATATACTGTTAATATGTATTAATCTGATTTGGGTAAACTGATGGTATAAACTGATTTGGGTTAGAATATCTGAATATGCATGCATATTATGTGTGTATATATATATATTGATATGGTATGTGTTTATATAATCTGATTTGTGCAATTTGGGAATTATATGAAATTTAAACTGAGAAATGCATGTACCGTTAGTTATGGAATTGAAAGAACTGAGCAAAATTAATTGTTAGTTGTATGGGATTGAAGCACATTGAGCAAGTTGGTTTTCTTAAATTTGCTATTTCCGACGGAATTAAAACAATAAATTAAATAAAAATAAATATAATAGCAAATTTGTATGACTAAAAAAAATGTTCAAATTTTCAATGCATGGCAAGCAGGAATGGGATGCTGAAATAGAGAGCAGTAGGATACTGAAGTGATGCGTGTTGAGGTTCAATAGCATGCTTTCTTTTCTTAGGTGATGGTGACTGCTTCAACTCGTACTTCCCTTTAATAGTTGGGCAAGTAGTAGCTTTGAAATATTTATACCTCATGGAGATTGATAAGGTCGTCATGCTCTTGAGCCAAGGCATACCTATAACAATAGATGAACAGGACGCACAACTTTTAAGTAAGATTCAAAATTCCGTTTGAAATTGAATATAAAGGAGAAACAACACAAATCTTTGATTTATGTTGTCACACGTGATGATGCCACACTGAGTACATAAAAGTAACTTCACTGAAGATATTATCTGCTTCTAACACCAAAATTAAATAATTAACATACATACATGTGTGTGTGAGTCTGTTTAAAATGTCGACATTGGAGAACAATGAACTGGAGTTTAATTGTCGACACTAAATTCAAGCCTAACTAATAAACTCTGTCCTCTTAGCCAACCCAAATTACCCATCAACGTTTTATCAAGAGTACAGGATTGCATGTGACGCCTAACATGTTTAGCTAGCAATCAATAGCATAGACATTAGTCAGTAGTCACTATGCTGACAATAAATTTAAGCCTGACTTACAAACTCTGTACTCTTTGCCAACTGTTAGAAACAGGATCACACACACGCATACAGAAGTAAAGAATCAACACAGAAATATACGTGGTTCCCCAAACACGGGTACGTCCACGGGAACAAAGAGAGAAGATGTATATTATGATTCGAGTTACATAGGATTTTTTTCAATAGAGAATATATATAGGCGTTATTTCTATTCTAACCCTAATGTAGTGTGCTATACCGTGGGGGGGAGGGGCGTAGCCCCCCGCACCCCCCCAAAACCTTTGGGCCTTTGGCCCAACTCAAACTACTTAATCTATGATGGACCAGTGTCTCGCTTCGCTCGGCACTGGCCTTTTTCTGAGTTTCCCAGTTATGAGCCACAAGTTCCAACAATCTCCACCTTGACGATTAACCTCGCCCATTCAAAAGATAAGCCACTTGTTCAAACGGGTTTTGGGGACTCCTCCTTCTCCTAACATTTTGAGACATTAACCAAGTTCAAGCAATGCTTAAACTTGTCAGCAGTTACAGTCTTTGTCAACATGTCAGCTGCATTCTCAGACGTGTGCACCTTTTCCAATATCACATCACCCATAACAATTAACTCCCTCACCTTGTGAAACCTTACGTCAATATGCTTGGTTCTTGCATGATATACCTGATGCTTTGCCAAATAAATGACACTCTGACTATCACAATACAGTTGTACTCCACCTTGATCTATGCCTAATTCCTTCACAAAACCCTTTAACCACAATGCTTCCTTCCTAGCCTCAGCCATTGTCATGTACTCAGATTCAGTAGTAGATAGAGCTACTAAAGGTTGTACCATGGATCTCCAACAAATCGGTCCACCTGCCAGTGTAAATATATACCCTGTTGTAGACTTTAAGTCATCCAACCTCCAGCATAATCCGCATCTACATACCCCACAACTGAAAACTGATCATATAGCCTCGCAAACATAATCCCATGGTATGAAGTACCTCTCAAGTATCTGAATATCCACTTGACCGCTCTCCAGTACTCTCTGCCTAGATTCACCATGTATTTGCTCACTATGCTGACTACATGTGCCAAATCGGGTCTTGTACATACCATCGCATACATCAAGCAACCTGCTGCACTTGCATAGGGTACATTTGACATATCCTGAACTTCTTTAGCTCACTCCGGACACTGTGCTGTAGACAACCTAAAATGACTCGCCAGTGGAGTGCTGACTTGTTTAGCATTAGCCATACTAAACTTCTCCAACACTTTATGCATGTAATCCTTTTGGGACAACCACAGCTTACCAGCTGACCTATCCCTGTAAATCTCCATCTCAAGTATTTTCTTAGCAACACCCAAATCCTTCATGTCAAACTCCTTTCCCAACAAAGTCTTCAACTCGTTGATTTCAACCACACTTTTCGCAGCAATAAGCATATCATCCACATAAAGTGATAGAAAAACATAAGAACCGTCATCAAGACTCTTAACATAAACACAGCAATTATACTTACATTGGGTGTGAACCCAATCCAGATCATGATTGAATCAAACCTCTTATACCATTGTCTCGGAGACTACTTTAGCCCATATAGTGACTTCTTCAATCTACATACCAGGTGCTCAGTCTCAGGCTGCTTGAACCCTTAGGCTGCTCCATGAATATAACTTCCTCCAAATTACCATGGAGAAAAGTTGTTTTCACGTCCAACTGCTCTAACTCCATATTATAATTAGCCACCAATGTCAAGATAATCCTGATTGAAGTATGCATCACCACTGGAGAAAACACTTCATCATAATCAATCCCCTTTCTCTGTGAGTACCCTTTTGTAACTAATCGAGCCTTGAATCTCTCTCTTTCCTTTTCTGATACAGCCTCTTTCTTTCTGTATACCCATTTACAACCCACCGTCTTCTTTCCCTCAGGCAATTATACTAATTCTCAGGTCTAATTCTTTTTCAATGATTCCATCTCCTCCACCATGGCTTCCATCCATCTGTCCCTTTCAGGACTAATGATAGCATCTTGAAAAGTAGACGGATCCCCACTAGTAGTTGATAATGCATATGCAACCATATCCTCAAACCCATACCTCTCCGATGGTTTGATAATGCGTTGGGTCTCTCTGTGGCTATGCTTTCATGCTGCTGATGTTCAACATGTTCTGCCGGCAGTAGATAATCAGTGTCACAACTTTCCAGCTCAATCTGTACGCCTTGTTGCTGTTTGCTGGTGACTTCCCTAGCCTCGGTTTTCTGAACTCCCTGATGTGCCTTTACCATAGAAACTTCATCAAATACCACATCCCTGCTGATCACAACTTTCTTTAATTTCGGATCCCAAAGCTTGTACCCCTTCACACCTTTCTCATACCTAAGAAAGATACATTGTTTGGACTTTGCATCAAGCTTTGACGCTCATCACCAGGAACATGAACATAGGCTGGACAACCAAAGACCTTCATACCTAAATAATCTACCTCATACCCAAAAGCTATGTTCACGCGGCCACATATTGGTTGAATCCTTATTTTAAATAAAATCAAGAATCATTTAGTGGGAAGCCAAAAGTTATGGTAAGGTCTTCTTGATGTCATTGAAGCAAAAGCAACCACTAGTAAGGTTAAGTTGTTGAATGAAACTAGAATTTATCAAGAGCGGATGGGGAGTTTTGGTGGGAAACTTGCATTTACTACTTCGAAGACTACTCAACTGGGTAAAGTTATGTTTATTAATTTTTGTTTGACTTTGTTTCATTTTAGTAATTGTTGTTTATTCTTGTTAACTTTGTTCCTTTGTAGCTTATTTCAATGATTTCTAATGTCATTATTATTTATTTGTAATTAGATGAGTGGTGGGGGTTGTTTGAAAGTAGTGCTCAAAATTTACAAAAGTTGGCAATTAAAATCCTTAGCCAAACTAGTAGTTCATCAGAGTGTGAAAGAAATTGAAGTGTTTTTTATCGCATACACACAAAGAAAAGAAACTAGTTGGAGCATCAAAGACTTAATGATCTCGTGTTTGTTCATTATAACTTGAGGTTGAAGAATAGGTATTTTTATTAATTTAATTAATCTTTCTAAGAATTTTTAATAATTAATATTATATGACATTAGTTTTATGAAGAAAAGAAAAATCACATAACATTATAAGAAATTGTAATTTTAGGCATTACTATAAGAGATGGAATTATGATCCAATTGATTATGAGTCAGTTGACAAAACGGAGTTTTGGATTGTTGAAGAGGAGGAAGAACCATTTCTTGATTATGATGAGCTAGAGAAATTAGTTTATGATGAAGGAGTGATGCCTCATTTTGAAAGGCAACGACGTCGTCCTCGTGAAGGTGAGAAATATTTACATTATCAATAGTAGATTAATATGTGTATAAGCTAGAATATTTAGTCCTAAGGACCCAAGTTCTGCAGCCTTGTAATGTTTCTAGTTCAGGCTGTTAGCGTATGCATGTACTTGTTCTCCCATATTTAAAATCCTCACATTCCCTTCTTCCATCAGTTCACCAATTCCACACTTGCCATTGATGAAAATAGTAGCTAGCTGCATATTTTCTATTGGTGCACTTGTCTTCAGTACTCCATTCTTTATGTTGGTTGTAATAGAATTGACTGCCCTGTATAATTCCGTTCAATTTATTCTAGCAGCAGAATCTCCTTCAATGTAATTAGTAGTAATAGCCTGCATCAATTTTAGTTTTGAAATTAGTAGTAATTAGTATTTAGTAGTAACAGTCTAACATTGACTAAATTCTACATCACTGAATTGTATTCACAAGCTCTATTAAAGCAAGGAATTAGCACCAACAGTTCTAAATACATTGAAGGAGATGCAGAGAATGGTTCTCTGTATTAGCAGTTCTAAATACATTGAGCCCATATGTTTAAATTTTTTAATTTTGTTTTATGTAGAAGTGAACGAGAAAGAAGACATTGTGAATTTAGATGTTAACGATGGTGGTGGTGGTGATGGTGATGATGATGTAGACTTTACGTCATTCACAAATTTGACGTTGAGTCACCCGTTTACATTTGAAGAACTTCGAGGACATTGAAGACTTAAAGATCTTGGAGGAGCTGAAGGAGCAAGTGGAAGTGATACTCGTGGATTAATAGATTAAGATGATGATGAAAATTGGAAAGAAACATCACCTTCTCGACCTTGGAAAGATTTATGCTTTTTGTGAATTAAGTGTCATGGATTTTATTTTAGTAATTTAGTTGAGACTTTGTTTAGTATTTTAGATATGTTTGCATTTATATTTAATCAAACACTTGAACTTGTAGTTAAATTTTCGAATTTGAATGTATCTTAGAAATGTTTATGTTCATTTGTATTTGATTTTATCACTCTTGAGTTTTAAGTTATGATCATGATTTAATATCTTTCTTTTCATATAGATTTAGTATTTTTTTTTCAATTGTATAAAGTAAACATTGTATACTTACTATTAGGTTTTTTTTTATAGATAAATTAATTAATTTTATATATTTACTAAATATTATATATAATTAATAATATATAATATATTTAATTATTTATTATTTATTACATATTAATGACGTCACTGAGTCAATAACGGTTTGACCATTGGTTGGACCAGAAACTCATCCATTCGGTACATTTTCTGGTTTGATGACCAGTCTGAGTCTTAAAACCTTGTTTAAAACATTAATATTTCCTGCAGAATTACGTCATGTATAATTCCTTCAAAATTACTTTATTTTCGACGAAAATTTCATCGAAAATAGTGGCCTTTGTGTCGAGAATACATTAAGCGTTGAAATTATTTCTGAATGAATTTTCGTCAAAAATAACGTATAATCGACAGAATATATTCCCTCAAAAATAATTATATCGGTATAAGTTATGAAATAATAAATTTTATAATTATCAATACTTTTTACTAATCCACAATATTTATTATGGTATTAACTAAAATTAAATAAATCTTTGTCAATTTTAAGTTTAAAAATATTTCAAATTAACTTCAAAAATATCAATAACAATATTACATTTAAAATTATAAACATATATTTTATTTTATCTGTACCTCTAAATTTATAAAATGTTTAATTTAGTAATAACGGTATTAATTTGTGACGATAAAGAACATTGTTTAACTGGGGAGTGAATACAGAATATTATCCCACTTTAAAGCAGCAGCATGGGTTCTCAACTTCTAAGAGTCAACATTTCATTGAAAGAAGATAAAAATAGCAACCCATGCTTTTGATCTTTCCTTCAGTGTCACTGTTTACAAAACCAAAAACACGATCCAGTGTTACGAGGCAGAGCTGCCTTTGTTAACATCCATTACATTTGCAATCGAACTAAAATATCTGCTGCACCAATCGAATGCAACACTTCATCTTTCACTGAAACTCAACCATCTAATTATTCAGGCTTTCGGCATGTGATAATAGAAAATTTGATTAGATCTTTCTTGTATCCTTTGATCATCAATGGCATCACCAACGCCGCTCTAATCGTCTTCCACCCTGATTGTTAAATTGACAATACAGAAAAAGGAAGTAGTGAATAAATGAAACTGAAGATGGAAGCATATTTCACGCATGTATTGAAGAACCATGAGCTTGGTTACCACTTCGCAACAATGACGTGAAACCTTTCCATGTCAATGCTGATTTTATCACTGCTGGCCAAAATGGTGCAACATTTTCTGACCAGTCTGCTGTCTTTATATCCTACACACAAAATAAAAAATAAATAGATAAATATATATATATATATATATATATATATATATATATATATATATATATATATATACTCATCAAGATATTTGACCAAAAGTATATATTGAGCACGTTTATAATAGTCAATTAGCAATGTAATTTTACCTGAAGAGAAAGGGATTGAAGTAATTTCACATAATCAGAAGCAGAACACCAAGCCGGAAGATAATAAGCATCACAGATCTTGTTCAATAGCTCTTTCTCATCAGGGCGCAGGGATTCTTCAGAAGGGGAGAGAACCCTATGGCACCATGTAACTATTATTATTGAAAATGTGTCATAAATCTTTTTTTATTTTCCCTTGCAAAATTTGTTTTATTATAATTTCATCATTTTTTATCTTTTTTTAATTCTCAAAATTTAATAAAAGTCTTATTATATCTATACAATAATGGCAACGCAACCAAGTCTGGTAATACTTTATAAAACTCCCTCTCTCTCCTCATTTTTCTTCTTTGGCCAGCTAGCTTGGGTTTATCTCTTGTCCACATTTTCCGCGACTCAATTGAACGTCTTTACTTGGAATTACTTGAGTCGAGGAAGATACCTGTACAGATATTAATTGTAACAGCTTTGCTATGAAGAATGATTATAGTAATAATTTATATAATAATTTTTATAAAAATAATAAATTTATTATTTTTATATAATAAGTCTTACTATTTTTATAAAAATTATTGTATAAATCATTGTTATGAGTCATTATTTATAGCATTTTTCAAATTGTAATCGTTGAGGTATCGTTTTATAATAAAATTTTATATCAAAATATAAATAAGTAAATTAAGAGCATATATGTTCTGATACATTATAGATCTAATAAATTAATTTTTTTGGTCAAAGTGTGATATTAGATAAATATATATAGGTCGAATATTTTCAACAACTGATATCAGAGTCTTAACTATGGACTTGAGATATAAATATGATATAGACTACGCATAATGGATGAAAATAATTCGTTGAGCAAGTGGTGTGAATGACTCTTCCTCGTAGAAGCTCTTTATTGGTTCTTCACAAGAGATTGGGGAAAAAAATGATGGGCTAGACTTAATAAATTATAGATACTTGGTGAATTATGGGATAGGCTCAATAAATTATGAATAGACATGATGGGTTAGGCTCAATAAATTATGAATAGATGTGATGGGTTAGGCTCAATGAATTATGGATACTTGGTAGATTATAGACTAGACTTAATAAATTATGGATACTTGGTGGATTATGTACTTTTTGAGTAAGTGGTGGATTCTTCTCAGGGAGACTATTTGGATGGACTTATGAACACTTGATGGATTATATATTCTTTGAGCAAGTGGTGGACTCTTCTCGAGAAAACTCTTGGGAGATCAAACAAGAGATATTGAGAGATAAGGCTCATCAGATAAAGAGATTTGATTGGCTTAGTAGAGGCTCTTGGTGGATCAAATAAGAGAGACTTGATGGGCTTGACAAAGATTCTTGATGGATCAAACAAAAGACATTGAAGAGGGTAACTCGTCAACTAGAAAAAATGATGAGCTAATGTGATTATGTACTCTTTAAGCAAGTGATAGACTTTACTAAAGAAGACTCTTGAGGGATCAAATAAGAGATATTAAGAGATGAACCTCATCAAATAAAGAAACTTGATGGGCTTGATAGAGGCTCTTGGTGGATCAAATAAGAGAGACTTGATAAGCTTGTTAAATACTCTTGGTAGATCAAACAAGAGATATTAAATAGGGTGACTTGTTAACTTAAAAAAGAGTATGGTTAAAGTTCAATGGTGTAAGACCCCGAATTTTATGAAATATAAAATTAATTTTCTTCATATATATTTTTTCTGAAACAGTAAGTGGTTAAATAGATAAAGTTAAAAGTTAAGGATGTTATGTGCAAATTTTATTTTGTCGGACAATATTCGCTTTGTCGGGGAATATTCGTTTGGTCGGGGAATATTCGGGTCGTACGACGGCGCCGAAATAACTAATTATTGGTGGACCCCACAACGGAATAATTGTCGGATATAGAAAACGACAGAAGTAACCTTTTTAAATAAAAATAGTCAACGGTGTTAACTGTTTAAATACTGGTGATAAAAGAATAGTAGCATACGGTAATTTATGGTATTTTATTGTAGCACGCGGTACTCTACAGTAGCACACAGTATTGCACAGTGTCTCATATTATTGATCTGATAATCGACACAGTAGTCGTTACATTATTTTGAATTATTGTTATCACTGTGGTAGAATTATTTTAGTTGTCATATTACTAATTGGTATTTTTGTTTTATTAAAAAAAAAATATATATATATATATAATATTATTATTTTTCAAAAATTACTATTCATTCCCGGAAAAGTTACTATTCACTTACGGAAGTTACTGTTCATCTCGGGAAAGACACTGTTCATCTGCCGACAGAAGTTACTGTTCATTACTGTTCACTTTTTGAAAATTTTTAAAGTTACTGTGCAAGTATTGAAAAAATTTTAAAAAACGTTTGCGCAGCCGGGGGGGGGCGCAGCCCCCCAATTTTTCCTTCCCCGGCGTGCTATGCATAGTGACTTCATTTACTATAAATAGGCCCATTTGCTGAATAAGAAAATCATATCTAAAATACATAAATTTTTCTATAAATTTATTGTGAGAGAAATTTGAGCATAGTAAGGTTATTTTGAGAGTTTGAAAGCCAAAAGGAGTGCAGGAATTTTTCAAGTAAGTCTTTTATTAAAGAGTAGTAATTTTATAAATTCCTATTTTTCACGGTATTCAGAAATCTTCCTTTAGAAGACTCTTCTTTGAGAAGATTCATTTTTAAAAGCTTTCTTTGGAAGATTTATTTTGGAATATTATTTTTAAAACTATTTTAAAGTTGGTATTTTATACTACAAAAATTATGTTAAATATATATAATTTTGATAGTTCATATTATACGAATTATCATACACCTTGAAATTTATATGTGATAATTACTAATTTTATTATAAATATATAGGTTGATCAACCTCATTTAAATCAATATCCAGTCACGTGTTAAGGTAAGGAATTTCATTTTCTTTCATACTCTTAAACTTACTACGGTAAGGAATATCAATCTTTTCACACTCTTAAACTTACTACGGTAAGGGGTATCATTCTTTGCATCATCATAAATGGATATTATTTTCTTTCTTACTTGAAGGGATTATCATTCTTTGATTCTTGAAAATAATATCGTTTCTTTCTTGTGCCATTTACTTCTATGTATTAAATTGTGGGAATAACCTTACGGCGCGGTTTACCGCCTGTTGGTGAATAACCTTTTGTATTCATTCGTTATTAATCTTTGAGAATAACCTTACGGTGCGGATTATCGTCTGTTTGGTGAATAACTCTTCGTATTTAAATTGATGGGAATAACCTTACGGCGCGGATTATCGTCTGTTTGGTGAATAACTCTTCGTATTCAAATTGATGGGAATAACCTTACGGCGCGGATTACCGCCTGTTGGTGAATAACCTTTTTTATTTGTCTCGTGTGGAAATAATTTGTCTACACGAATTATCATATGACACTTTTATTCCATATTCGTAAGTGATATCATTTTCCTTTATACTCATAAGGGATACCATCTTTTTCATCTTCCATTATTCAAACTTACTATGATAAGGGATATTAATTCCTTTCACCTTTTGTTAATCAAACCTGCTACGGTAAGTGATATTATTTTCTTTCATACACCTAAATCGAAACTTATTATGGAATTATTGCTTCTATAATTCCTGAAAATATTATATGTTCCATAATAGTTGAATTTCATTATTTCAACTGAACCTTCCTATTTTCTGAACATTTCTATTGAACTATAATCGTTACTCTGAACTGTGGAGCTTGAATATCATTTTTAAATTTCACTTCACATCATGTTGGCAATTTGGACATTATTTGAATATGCACAAAGTAAACTTCCTGTAGACACCCAATTTTTGCACTTTTGTACTAACCCTGACAGGAGGGCAGAATCGTCATTTGACCCGACGAGCAAAAAGGAAGGTGGACCCCAACACAAAGTCACCCCAATAACTTATGGTCAAAGCCGCCACAACGAACAACGAGCATCAGGTTACTTGAGGCAAGACAAACAGTTGATCCAGAAGAACCTGATTTGAGCACAAAAGACGACAAATGGCCACTACGCTTACGATGTTCGGGGGTCTCGCTCCCCGGTGAGCGAGCGGCTGTCCAGCTCGCCAGTGAGCTGGCGGGGGTGGTAGGGGGCAGCGCCCCCTGGAAACCAAGCACAAAGAGCGATTTATACATCAGGTAACAGCCTTCCGAAATAATATAGCAAAAAATGACGATTTAAGACCGCGTGGCACGAAAATCGAGAAAAGGAAGCCAGACAGCCGCGGATGCATCTGCGGCCAACGACTTTTGGGGCTTCGCACGGCTCGAGGACGGCACACGGCAGCCGAGGCGGCGGCCCAGGCGGCTGCCTCCGATCAGCTATAGATCGCCATTTCCATCCGAGAGCGAGAGAGAGAAGAGGTTTATTAAGTTTTAGAGAGAGAAAAAATGAGAAGAGAGCTCGGGTTTGCAAAAATGGAGTGAGAAAATACTTGTTAGTACTCAAATAGTTTGGCATTCTCGTGTTACTTGCTCGATAGTGAAATATATAACGATTTTTGAAGCATTGCAAGGTGAAAAGGAGCTTTTATTGAAGTTTTATCTTACTTTTTCTCGTGATTGCTTGTTTTATAGATCTATTAGATTTAATATCTTATCTTGTTTTGGTAGTTTAATCGGTAAATATTTGTTTATTTGTGCTTTTGTTGGGTGGATCTTCTGTAGATCCGAAAATATTTGGTGCATTGTTATTTAAATAGTTTGACTTAGTGTATGTGGAAGTTAGATCCAATGTAGTCGATATTTGTTTTGGGATCTACGGATTAGGGACGGTTAGAGAGGATTTATTGGGGATGGAATCTCCTCCTAACCTCCCGATGATATCCCTTTAGTTTATTTTATAGTTTTTTCATATGTAACGATGGCGATGCACTTGTATTGTAAATATGTAATTTATGGGCCTTAAAACGATATCGATATCGAAAATCGGGTTTAAGGCCCCGTAATAGTGAAACATGTGATTGTGGGCGTTTGGGGTTATTTGGATGGCTTACATGCCCGTGAATAGCCGCAACGCCATTTTAATGCTTGGTTTTCCCTTTTGACGCAAGGAAATGATTTTGGAATGAAATTATAAAGATTTTCATAAAAATAATCAAAGTAGGATATTAGATCACTCGTAGGCTAAAAATAAAATCGAAAGTGTCGGATGAGCTTTATTCCTATTTGGCGAAGGATTTGAAAAAAATATGTTTTACAAAATATCATCGGTTTTATTATCAAAACAAAAAAAACAAACAATAAAAATGAACTCTTCGATTAAATCAAATCCTTCGTGCATAGGGTTAACGAGATTTCTGAAGCACTTTCAAAAATAAAGTATTCCAACAACATTCATTTAGGCACACACGCACACACACACGCGCACACACACATTTTAGGATTTAAAAGGATAGGAAAACATCGAGATTGCAGTAACCGTGTTTCACGGAAGTCGGGGGGTGCCTAACACCTTCCCCTCGCTTAAGCAAGCCCCCGAACTCTATGAATCTCGGTTTACGGACCAATTAATTCGGAGTCACATATGAGCCAGCGATTACGAAAACAAAAATTCGGATGAGTTGGTACATCCATTTCAAATATACCAACTGGCGACTCTGGTCAATTGGCTCATAAAAATTCGACATTTCAAAACCCCGTCGACACTAAGCCGACCCTTTTCAAAAATCACATCAAAATCTAAAAGCTAAAATTGGAAAGGGGCATCTTTTAATTATTAAAAAACGAAACGAGCGAAAATCCCAGCGTCGACACTTCCGATACTTATTGTTTATCCTGTTCTTCTGTTCATCATTTGTATCACTGTTATTTGTATTAATCATCAAGAATCAAGCTGTTGTGAATATCTGTGGCCGGGGGCACATATGTGATATAATTGTTGAACAGATGATAGGTTAAAGGCGATATACTAGGTTAAAGGCGATACATCTGTTCGGTGTCTTTTATGGCACGTGGTGAATGTTCTCTTTGGCCCGTAGTGCAAAGATGAACTGTTGGTTGGTATGATTATGACCAAAGGCTGAATCTGGTATAATCATGACCGTTGGTGCTTTATTGAATATCTTTGGCCCGTAGTGCAAAGATGAACTGTTGATTTGCATGATTATGACCAGGAACTGTGAATTTTTATTATCATGACTAATGGTATTTCAGATGATAAAAGTTGATGATGTTTTTACTAAAAAGAGAAGCGAGTGGACATTATGGTCTGCATTATTCTTCTAATAGATTGCTCATTCCGCTGCTATTATTGATCTGAACGTTGTTTAAGAATTTAACTACAGTTTTTGATATAAACCTTGTAGTCTATTGTATTCTATCAAGAACTCAACTGTTGAAGGCTAATGATAATTTATTCGTCATTATCTTAGTCATGATATTTCTTACTGGGCTATTTGAGCTCACCCTTTCTTTTGTTCCATTGTTTTCAACAGGAGATGAGAACGTCACGGGGTCTAGCCGGGGGATGGAGTGAGAGTCCGAGGAATAGTTGTCCTAGTCTTCACGTGTTGTAATATAGTGTGGCAATAATAGTGAAGACTTAGTTGTGTATTATTATACACTGTATTATTATACGTTGTGCATTGTTGTAATAATTTTGTTGTAGTCTTTTGACGACTCAAGTTTGGGCTGTGTGGGCCTAGATTTGGGGGCGTCACAGTTGGTATCAGAGCTTAGGGATATGGTCTTTAATGGAGATCTGGGGTTAGAACTAGGAGGGGAGAGACGAATAGAATCAGTCACTAGTGCGTCCTACCTAAATTAGATTTTATTATCTAATGAGTTGATTTGAATACAGGGACATGAAGTGATGAGTCAGTTTATTTGAACTAACAATTATTTTGTGACCACAGTTAGGTATGGCATCTGGAAATCAGGAGGTTAACTATGAAATGACCGAAACAAATGTAGCTGCAAAACAAGAGGCGATGAATAATCTTCTTACAAACTCAGAGTTGAATCATTTGCCTAAGGCAAAAATTATGCGTGTTCTATCCAGTAAGGATGAAAGTGAAAGTTCTGCTACAGTCGTTCCAGATCCATTATTAGAAGCAATTAAAGGAAGTAATGAACTTGCGGAAATTATTGCCTTTAATCTGCTCACTAATTGGAAGAGTCATATCACCTGGTTATGCTCTATAACAAAGGATCAGAATATATGGACTTTTCATATTAGTCTTTGGGATTTATGGTGTTCCAGTTATGATTTTCAAGATTATTTAAAAATGATGTTTCTATACTTTTGGGCGCTACAATTTAGAGGAATTCAAGTTAAGTTAGTCATTATCGTGGAAACAGCAGTCTATCGAAAATACTATTCTTATAGAAATCATTGGTACGTTACTTCTGATGAAGTTGAGGAATCCGAGAAACAGTTCGTTAGAGAATTATTTAGTGGTATTCCCATGGTTGAAATACATGAAGATCCGAATGAAGTACTCGGGATTCGATTTGACGATAACAGTCAGGAAACCGAATGAGGTGATAACCGGTAAGCTATTCATAAATTCTCGTGAAGTCTACGCTTTGTTAGATACTGGCTCTACCCATTCTTTTATCTCACCTGCATGTGCTCCGCGTTCAAACTTAACTCCTGAAAATTTGGACTTTGACTTATCAGTTGAAACCCCATTAGGAGAAATGACCATTACATCTACTATCTATAAATCTTGCCTAGTTCAAATCAACAACCTCACATTACCTGTTGACCTTATTTCTTTGGAAATGCATGAATTTGATATCATTTTAGGAATTGATTGGTTGACTACCCAGCATTCTAAAATTGATTGTTTTCATAAGATTTTTAGTTTCCATATTCCAAATCAACCTGTCATGCAAATTCAAGCAACCAAACCATTGAAATCTATAACTGTTATTTCTAGCCATAAAACCATTCGTTTATTGAAAAACGGATGTCAAGCCTTTTTAGCTCATGTCACTGATTTGAACAAAAATACGTCAAACTTGAATGATATTTCCATTGTTAATGAGTTTTCTGACTTTTTCCTGAGGAACTTCCTGGCTTATCCCCAAACCGAGAAATTGAATTCTGTATCGATCTTGAACCCGATACTAAGCCCTTTTCCAAAGCCCAATACCAAATGGCTCCCATAGAACGCCAAGAGATGAAAGTTTGATTATTAGATATCGGTATCATTCGAGCGAGGAATGCGAGAAGAGTTTTCAAGAACTCAAGAGGAGACTTGTTTCAGCTCCTGTTCTGACCATTCCATCAGGATCAGGAGAATTCGTCATATATAGCGATGCTTCAGGCAAAGGTCTAGGATGTGTCCTTATGCAACATGGAAAGGTATAGCCTATGCCTCTCGACAACTCAAAGATTATGAGAAAAATTATCCTACTCATGATCTAGAGTTGGGAGCAGTCGTTTTCGCATTGAAGATCTGGAGACACTACTTGTACGGAGAAAAGGTGGATATCTATACGGATCATAAAAGTCTCAAGTATTTCTTCACCCAGAAGGAACTCAACATGCGACAACGACGTTGGCTTGAGCTGTTGAAGGATTACGACCACACAATCCAGTATCACCCGGGAAAGGCGAACGTTGTAGCTGACGCTTTGAGCAGAAAATCTTATGCGAGTACAAGTGCAATGCTGACAACACAAAAGCGTATTTTGTACGACTTGCAAAAGATGGAGATAGAGCTAAAGACACCAGGGACCCACTCGAAGATTGCTCACGTGCGAGTAGAACCGGCTTTAATCGATAAAATTAAAGCTGCTCAAGCTACCGATCCGGAACTGATGAACATGATAAAGAAAGTACAAGAAGGTGCCATTTCCGGAGCAAGAATCGACGAGAAAGGAATACTTCGAGTCAACTCTCAACTCTATGTTCCTAACGATCCTGAATTGAAGCATAAAATCATGATGGAGGCACACAACAAGCCGTTTGCAATTCACCCAGGAGGTACCAAGATGTATCGAGATCTTCGACATATATTTTGGTGGAACAATATGAAAAGAGAGATTGCAGAGTTTATCTCAAGGTGCCTAACTTGTCAACATGTCAAGGCAGAACATCAAGTACCTAAAGGTCCATTACAACCACTTGAAGTTCCCGAATGGAAGTGGGAACACATCAATATGGATTTCGTGACGGGTCTTCCCAAAGTTTCTCAAGGCTTAGATGCAATTTGAGTGATCGTAGATAGATTGACCAAATCTGCCCATTTCTTGCCTATACGAGAAAACTTTTCACTTGAACGTCTTGCCGGTATGTACATAAATGAGATCGTGAGATTGCATGGCATGCCAGTTTCCATAGTTTCTGATCGAGATCCTAGATTCACTTCACGCTTTTGGATCAGTCTACAAAAAGCTATGGGCACTGAGCTACTATTCAGTTCTGCATACCATCCTCAAACGGACGGACAATCGGAAAGGACGATTCAGACCCTCGAAGATCTTTTAAGACTTTGCGTACTAGATTTCAAAGGAAGTTGGGATAAGCACTTGCCATTGGTGGAATTTTCTTACAACAACAGTTACCAAGCAAGTATAGGTATGGCTCCATTCGAGGCTTTATATGGACGCAAGTGTCGCTCTCCAGTATGTTGGAATGAGGTACGTCAATTTCGGGGACGAAATTTCATAAGGAGGGGAGGTTGTAAGACCCCGAATTTTATGAAATATAAAATTAATTTTCTTCATATATATTTTTTCTGAAACAGTAAGTGGTTAAATAGATAAAGTTAAAAGTTAAGGATGTTATGTGTAAATTTTATTTTGTCGGACAATATTCGCTTTGTCGGGGAATATTCGTTTGGTCGGGGAATATTCGGGCCGTACGACGGCGCCGAAATAACTAATTATTGGTGGACCCCACAACGGAATAATTGTCGGATATAGAAAACGACAGAAGTAACCTTTTTAAATAAAAATAGTCAACGGTGTTAACTGTTTAAATACTGGTGATAAAAGAATAGTAGCATACGGTAATTTATGGTATTTTATTGTAGCACGCGGTACTCTACAGTAGCACACAGTATTGCACAGTGTCTCATATTATTGATCTGATAATCGACACAGTAGTCGTTACATTATTTTGAATTATTGTTATCACTGTGGTAGAATTATTTTAGTTGTCATATTACTAATTGGTATTTTTGTTTTATTAAAAAAAATATATATATATATATATAATATTATTATTTTTCAAAAATTACTATTCATTCCCGGAAAAGTTACTATTCACTTACGGAAGTTACTGTTCATCTCGGGAAAGACACTGTTCATCTGCCGACAGAAGTTACTGTTCATTACTGTTCACTTTTTGAAAATTTTTAAAGTTACTGTGCAAGTATTGAAAAAATTTTAAAAAACGTTTGCGCAGCCGGGGGGAGGCGCAGCCCCCCAATTTTTCCTTCCCCGGCGTGCTATGCATAGTGACTTCATTTACTATAAATAGGCCCATTTGCTGAATAAGAAAATCATATCTAAAATACATAAATTTTTCTATAAATTTATTGTGAGAGAAATTTGAGCATAGTAAGGTTATTTTGAGAGTTTGAAAGCCAAAAGGAGTGCAGGAATTTTTCAAGTAAGTCTTTTATTAAAGAGTAGTAATTTTATAAATTCCTATTTTTCACGGTATTCAGAAATCTTCCTTTAGAAGACTCTTCTTTGAGAAGATTCATTTTTAAAAGCTTTCTTTGGAAGATTTATTTTGGAATATTATTTTTAAAACTATTTTAAAGTTGGTATTTTATACTACAAAATTATGTTAAATATATATAATTTTGATAGTTCATATTATACGAATTATCATACACCTTGAAATTTATATGTGATAATTACTAATTTTATTATAAATATATAGCTTGATCAACCTCATTTAAATCAATATCCAGTCACGTGTTAAGGTAAGGAATTTCATTTTCATTCATACTCTTAAACTTACTACGGTAAGGAATATCAATCTTTTCACACTCTTAAACTTACTACGGTAAGGGGTATCATTCTTTGCATCATCATAAATGGATATTATTTTCTTTCTTACTTGAAGGGATTATCATTCTTTGATTCTCGAAAATAATATCGTTTATTTCTTGTGCCATTTACTTCCATGTATTAAATTGTGGGAATAACCTTACGGCGCGGTTTACCGCCTGTTGGTGAATAACCTTTTGTATTCATTCCTTATTAATCTTTGAGAATAACCTTACGGTGCGGATTATCGCCTGTTTGGTGAATAACTCTTCGTATTCAAATTGATGGGAATAACCTTACGGCGCGGATTATCGCCTGTTTGGTGAATAACTCTTCGTATTCAAATTGATGGGAATAACCTTACGGCGCGGATTACCGCATGTTGGTGAATAACCTTTTTTATTTGTCTCGTGTGGAAATAATTTGTCTACACGAATTATCACATGACACTTTTATTCCATATTCGTAAGTGATATCATTTTCCTTTATACTCATAAGGGATACCATCTTTTTCATCTTCCATTATTCAAACTTACTATGGTAAGGGATATTAATTTCCTTCACCTTTTGTTAATCAAACCTGCTACGGTAAGTGATATTATTTTCTTTCATACACCTAAATCGAAATTTATTATGGAACTATTGCTTCTATAATTCCTGAAAATATTATATGTTCCATAATAGTTGAATTTCATTATTTCAACTGAACCTTCCTATTTTCTGAACATTTCTATTGAACTATAATCGTTATTCTGAACTGTGGAGCTTGAATATCATTTTTAAATTTCACTTCACATCATGTTGGCAATTTGGACATTATTTGAATCTGCACAAAATAAACTTCCGATACTTATTGTTTATCCTGTTCTTCTGTTCATCATTTGTATCACTGTTATTTGTATTAATCATCAAGAATCAAGCTGTTGTGAATATCTGTGGCCGGGGGCACATATGTGATATAATTGTTGAACAGATGATAGGTTAAAGGCGATATACTAGGTTAAAGGCGATACATCTGTTCGGTGTCTTTTATGGCACGTGGTGAATGTTCTCTTTGGCCCGTAGTGTAAAGATGAACTGTTGGTTGGTATGATTATGACCAAAGGCTGAATCTGGTATAATCATGACCGTTGGTGCTTTATTGAATATCTTTGGCCCGTAGTGCAAAGATGAACTGTTGATTTGCATGATTATGACCAGGAACTGTGAATTTTTATTATCATGACTAATGGTATTTCAGATGATAAAAGTTGATGATGTTTTTACTAAAAAGAGAAGCGAGTGGACATTATGGTCTGCATTATTCTTCTAATAGATTGCTCATTCCGCTGCTATTATTGATCTGAACGTTGTTTAAGAATTTAACTACAGTTTTTGATATAAACCTTGTAGTCTATTGTATTCTATCAAGAACTCAACTGTTGAAGGCTAATGATAATTTATTCGTCATTATCTTAGTCATGATATTTCTTACTGGGCTATTTGAGCTCACCCTTTCTTTTGTTCCATTGTTTTCAACAGGAGATGAGAACGTAACGGGGTCTAGCCGGGGGATGGAGTGAGAGTCCGAGGAATAGTTGTCATAGTCTTCACGTGTTGTAATATAGTGTGGCAATAATAGTGAAGACTTAGTTGTGTATTATTATACACTGTATTATTATACGTTGTGCATTGTTGTAATAATTTTGTTGTAGTCTTTTGACGACTCAAGTTTGGGCTGTATGGGCCTAGATTTGGGGGCGTCACAAATGGGAAGTTTGATGTTGATGTGGATGGAGCGCATTAAGGAGAAGATTGTTAATGTACCGATGTGGATGGAGAAATCATGCGTTAAAGGAGATATTCATAAGGTACCACGTGATAGTAAAGTTTCACATCTAAACATAAAAAATAAATAAAATAAATAAATTAAAGACATATATATTTTAATAAATTATAAATTTAATAGATTAACTTCTTAAGTTAATATTTAATTTTAAATCAGTATACATGTGCTATACCGAATATTCTCGACACTTCTTTTATTTTTTTTCTATATTCCACGATTTTCTACCAGGTTTCGAAAGCCTTCAAATTTGTTATTGTGATAGAATTATAAGTTTTGTTCAATATTTGGCAATGGTGGATTTCTTTTTCTATGGTAACTTGTACAATTCAAAATTATAAGATATTTTTATAAATTAATTTAAAATATTCAAAGTCAAACTGATAAGATGTATATAAATTTTATAGTTATCAGTACTTTTTAAACAATTCACAATATTTATTATGGTATTAACTAAAATTAAATAAATTTTTATCAATTTTAAACTTAAAAATATCTCATATTAACTTTTAAAAAATTAATAATAATATTATATTTGAAATTATAAACATATATTTTATTTTATCTATAACTCTAAATTTATGGAATATTTAATTTAGTAATAACCATATTAATTTGTGATAATAAAGAACATTGTTTAATTGAAATTTATTTATTTATTTTTGGTGGAAAAAATTGCCAAATAAGGCTCTCACTCTCAAAGGGAGTATTGATGCATCATTCTAGGTAAAGACATAATAGTAGTTAGACCTAGCAAACGGACCGGGTCAGCTCAAACAGGTCGGGCTTGTGGCGGACAGGGTCGCAATCAGGCCAAAAAGGCCCGATATATTTTTGGCCAAAAATTCTCAGCCCGTGGGCCAATTAAATTTTTTTTTTTTTTTTTTTTTTTTACAATTACGATACATAACATAATGTTTTGATTTTGGTCTATTGAGTATTATAGTATACAATTTATTTTATTCAATAAAAATATACTTATTAGAAAATTTATGTTTAATACTTTAATTAAGAAATAATTTTAACATTATAAACTATTGTAAGTATTATTTATTTGATTAAATATGTAAAACTAATAATTGTAATCAAATATCAAGTGACTAATTTTAAAAAAATATTAAAATAATACTACAAGCACATTCATTACACATGTATGTATTTATATAGTGATAAATATTTGATTATACATGTAATGTATTCTCACTATTCTACAGTGTGCAAATATATAAAAATATAATTAATTATTATTTTTTATTAACATTTGTTAATCAATAATATTTTAAATTTTGCCTTATTTAAGTTCTTTCATATCTATTAGCCATATGTTTGGAGATAATAATATTTTGAACTAATGAATAGAAGTTTTATTCCATAAATTGATCTAAATAATTAAGTTATTTTTAACATTTTTTTTATGTATTGATGTATTTATTTTTTTTGGAAAAAAAATTATTTCGGGCCACGGGCCAGGCCGGGCTAAAACGGCCCATTTTTTTGGACTGAAAAATAAAAGTCCGTAGCCCGCTTTTTTGGGCCAGTTTGACCCACAACCCGGGACCTTTTTTGTCGGTCTAATAATAACTTCTATTTGAGGGCCATTTATCATTGACGTGTAAATCTTTCTCACTCAATCCACAAAAATTCTACATACATTCCAAGCAAATTGCATCGAATAGCCACATGAATAGTAAATAGATTTCGTCATTGTATAATTTTTTTTATAAGAATATTAAATTTTATTTATAAAAATATAAATTTCCTATAATAGCACAAGCATCGGAGCAAAAAGTTTTGTTATTTTAAATTAGAGGACCACGAGAGAAATTGATATTTTTGTAAGATTTTATTTACATAAATAATAAATAGAGTCCATTTTCATATAAATAGAATTTTACGAAAATATTTTTTTTTTTTATAAAAATATCAATTCTCTTAAAATTAAAACTCTAGAACCGACAATACTGCTACAGCTGATTTTATGAATGCCTGAGCAAATGGTGTATCATAAATTTTGGACCTGGTGTTTGATGACTTGTATGCACCCTGGGATTAAAGAATATTTGCTTCGGCAATAATGTTTCCTTATCTTAGATACGTAACTGATGAGTATTTAGGCTTTGTTTATTTATAAAAAATATATTTATGATTTAACTCTTTATATTAATTTAATAATATTTTGAACTATTTTATCTCATAATGAGAGATTAAACAATCTTATGAACTATTTTTTTTATCATTTTTAAGGCTATTTATATGAAATTATATAATCTCATTAAAAACTTGGGATTAATAGCCCCTATCATTTTAAACTATTAAATGGTTTGATAAGACTAATAATCCAACATTAAATGATTAATAATTCCTCATTAAATGATTAAATAGTATAAAGTAGTATTAAATTAACGTAAATAGTAAAATCTCAAGTACATTTTTTACAAATAAACATAACCTTAGAATATCACAGTAGTAGATAAAAGCAGGCAAGTCAAATAGTTGAGCTGATTCGGTCATGCGGAAAATAAACTAGTGGATACGCAAGAATTGACGGTGAAAAAAATGGTAGTTTTTATCAATAATTATTTTTTTAACATTTAGTATATTAAATTTGGTCGGAATAATCATTTCGATAAAATCACATTTTCTTTATATATTAGAATCGGAATTCTTAACTCCTCTAAGAAATTGTGATTCCAATGAATAAAAGAATGAGGAAAAAAATGTTAAGTTAAAAATGTCCTTACTAATATATATTTTATATTATATATTATAATTATATAAATAAATATGTAGAATATCTAATATAACATATAATATCATATGTATTAGTATACATTATATTATATTATATATTAATATAGTATTATAATATTAATATGTATTATACTTATTTTAGATTATATATATATATTATCCGGCCTCTAAATTTTGCACCAGCAATTGTAAAATTTGATGACTCAATTTTTTTTAAAAAAAGGGTCTTTCACAATAGTGTTGCGGAACATCTTAACTACCGCAACACAGTATTGCAGAAGAAAATCTAACACAACAAATTTGTAATTGATGGTGCAAGATTTGTTGGTTAGTTAATGATATAACTAACATTTACTATAAATAGACTCGTGTGTGTGTGTGTGTATTTCAAACAATGGGCCACTCATTATATATTTTGAGGTTAATAATGTCTTTGTAATATAAAATATATTTAAGCAATCTTCCTAGTAACACATTTTTTTGTACTTGTGTCATCTTTTGCTAGATGGGGAAAGTATTATATATATACTACTGTTAGTATATAGTGTATATATATAATACTAATATTATATACTGTTAATATGTATTAATCTGATTTGGGTAAACTGATGGTATAAACTGATTTGTGTACTATTTTGCTGATGGTATAAACTGATTTGGGTTAGAATATGCATGCATATTATGTGTATATATATATATTGATATGGTATGTGTTTATATAATCTGATTTGTGCAATTTGGGAATATATGAAATTTAAACTAAGAAATGCATGTACTGTTAGTTTTGGAATTGAAAGAACTGAGCAAAATTAATTGTTAGTTGTATGGGATTGAAGCACATTGAGCAAGTTGGTTTTCTTAAATTTGCTATTTCCGACGGAATTAAAACAATAAATTAAATAAAAATAAATATAATAGCAAATTTGTATGACTAAAAAAAATGTTCAAATTTTCAATGCATGGCAAGCAGGATACTGAAATAGGCAGTAGGATACTGAAGTGATGCGTGTTGAGGTTCAATAGCATGCTTTCTTTTCTTAGGTGATGGTGACTGCTTCAACTTGTACTTCCCTTTAATAGTTGGGCAAATAGTAGCTTTGAAAGATTTATACCTCATGGAGATTGATAAGGCCGTCATGCTCTTGAGCCAAGGCATACCTATAACAATAGACGAACAGGATGCACAACTTTTAAGTAAGATTCAAAATTCCGTTTGAAATTGAATATAAAGGAGAAACAACACAAATCTTTGATTTATGTTGTCACACATGATGATGCCACAATGAGTACATAAAAGTAACTTCACTGAAGATATTATCTGCTTCTAACACCAAAATTAAATAATTAACATACGTACATGCGTGTGTGAGTCTGTTTAAAATGTCTACATTGGAGAACAATGAACTGGAGTTTAATTGTCGACACTAAATTCAAGCCTAACTAATAAACTCTGTCCTCTTAGCCAACCCAAATTACCCATCAACGTTTTATCAAGAGTACAGGATTGCATGTGACGCCTAACATGTTTAGCTAGCAATCAATAGCATAGACATTAGTCAGTAGTCACTATGCTGACAATAAATTTAAGCCCGACTTACAAACTCTGTACTCTTTGCCAACTAAAATTACCCATCAACGTTTAATTAAGAGTAAAGGGCTCTGAAGCCTAAAATGTTTAGCTAGCAATCAATAGCATTGACATTAGTCACTATGCTGACAACAAATTCAAGCCTAACTTATAAACTCTGCACTCTTTGGCAACCCAAATTACCCATCAACATTTTAGGAGTACAGAGTTGTGAAGCACCCACACTAGCAAACACTCAGTCAAGAAAGTAGACACCATTATATTTGAAATTTTTTCTTTTAATTTTACTTTTGGGTGGAGGTTTTTTTTTTTGGTTTGGGGGTGGGTGGGTGGGTGGGTGGGTGGGGGAGGGAGGGGGGGTGGGGTTTTCTTGGTGACATAGCTATTCATATTTATGAGCTTAATTGATTTGTAAACTAAACTGCCGCCAACTAGCCCACCTATTTTATAGTTGCCCTCATCTCATGGGAATTCTCCCATCGAGACTGCAATAAGTTTTGAAACAGAAACTATGCGAAAACGAAACCATACATTTTCATTTGAGATGAACTCTGGATTCTAGTACTTTGTGGCTTCGAAAAGTGCTTTTTTAATTAGTGAATACTGATGAACAGAGACATTTTAATGGTCGTGACTGCTTGATGGCCATCTACTACAGAAATAATCCTGCTGCAATTACCTTTATATTGGCAATCAGAAAGCCAAAAACAAAAGCAGTTTAGACATTTTAAATTTTTTTCTTTTTTCAAACTAGAGGAGTAATGATATATCAACAGTTTAAGGAACCATCTATATCTTTTCCTTTTTATGATCTACATACTTGGTCAAATCCATAAAAAAGGTGTTTCCCCAAGCTGTATAAAATGTAGTGTTGTTGAAGATAGACCCCCTCTACTACAGTAAAGGAACCTTTCCATAGAAATTAAATGTAAATAAAAAGAAACACTGCTTCTATCAAAAAGAAACATAATTACCACAATTCTTATTTCAGTTACAAACTTTATGTAGGAGAACGAAGTATGAAGATTCTTACATAATTGTGGTATCATGCATAGATGACAATGGTGTATTGCCATTTTTCCTGCAACTACCCTTGAGAAATTTGTGAGGCATCAGCTTAGATTCTTTTTCTAGGGTCACCTATCAAATTCTAATTTCATGAAAAAAGATGGAACATAAGAGATCAGTTCTCAATAACATTGGGATTTTTATACACTGTACACATCAAGCATGTTTAAAAACAGAGTTACCAGATACTCTTATATACCTAGCATACCGCGTATTGATACTTGCTTACCGAAATAGGATACTTTTACGTACCAATACTTTAAATTTAATCTACTGAAAAATTTCTTTGTTGTTTAATTATAATTGCACAAATATCAATATTATAACTTAGCATTGGTTGCTCAAAGATTACATTTGTACTAAAATATATATAAAATAATCAACTAGTTGATTCAACTAAAAATCTTTTATAAAACTTAGGTTTATTACATTTAGATTCTAAGAGAATTCCTAACTATGAGAACTTATATAAATATACTCTAGCGTATCACGTTTTAGCTATGTATCGTACCGCATACATGATATTCGTACTGCATACCAAAACGCATCACGTTTCAGACAACATTGGTTAAAAATGTCCTTGTAATTTAGAAGTATTAATTATGCTTTACAGTTGTTGATTCTAGGAATATTTTGGTCACTTTGTTGTTCCCCAGAAAATAATAAGTAGTAGAACATTCTTGGAAACAGCAAACCATTTCAAAGTATGAAACCAGATATGAAATTAAATGATACAATGCAATTACTATTGGTATGGATTAAAAAGACAAAGACAAGTGCTACCATAATTGCATTTCATAATGGATACCCCCTCCCATCCTGCAATGAAAGTCAGAATTGCATTTATATGTCCTAAAATGATAGTCACTCTCCCAAAAATCAAGGGAGTCACTCTCCCAAAAATCAAGGGAGTCATAGGGCAAAAAGACCCAGTCTAAGTACAATAACATGTGTCCATTTGGAGTCTAAATGGTATATTAGAAATAGCATTCAGGTTTTCAAAATCGACGTCCTTGAATTTGCGTAAATAACCAATTGTGATATTCTTCGTAGGACAGAGGTAGTATCTTGCAGTTTCATACATTTATAGAATAGATAATTAGATATAACTCATAAGAAGGAGGTAGTATAGATACTTTTCCTAAGATTTTTCAACTTAGGGCCTATCTTGGTAAAAAACTATATCTTAAAAATTAATAATTCAACATCATTTCAAATCACATGTTCAACACCTTCTCAAACCATTATATCCCAGTTTTAAATTACTTGGGTCCAAGTGAATGCATGTATTTCTCATTAGCCAGATCTATTTCAAGGCCAAGTCTTTATCAAGTAATAGTTTTACTATCGACAATGCAACCTACACATGTTCAACACTTTCTTCCTTCCCATATAGAACTTTTTACTAAATTTACTTTGATCTTCAATAGAAGGTTCATCAATCCCCTCAACAAGATTGATGATCCTTCTTGTTGTTGTTTGCTCTTGTTCTTAATGTTAATGGAACCCGCCTTTACAAGATTGATTAAGACCAAAGTCAAGGCATTAAAGAAACAAAAGTAAAGTGGGAGATAATTTTCAACAGCAATTCAACACTAAGCAGCAGTAATTCAGATTCTAAATCTTCTCCCACAATCCTATTACCTATCAATCCATACTCAAATACATAGCTTCCTTTAATAATATAAATAATGACACTTTTACAGCCAGGGTGCCTTTAAAAAACGAGCTAGGGCAGAACGAAAATCGATAATATATTAGTATCTAAGAGCTACAACTACTGATATGATAATATATTCATCAAATTCTATTTCAAAGCATGAAAAAGATCAACATCTAGCACTCCCTTAAGATTGTGCTGTCATACAACATAGCTATCTGATTTTGATTGTAATTTTGTTTTTCATATAAGAAAGCTTAAACAAGTTGACTAGATAAAGACATTAAGTAAACTTACCGACTGAAGTTTGTCAACATTCTTAAAGCAGACAATTTCATGAAACATTAAACGCTCAATGGGCTGCATAGATTCCCTGATTCATAAGAAAAATTAGGGATAAAATATAGCATGCAACAAATGTAGCACAACAAATTCATTTTGTGAAAAGACGATTTCTAGTTGAAAGGAACAATTTTCAAGTTGCTTCGTGAATATACACTGTGAAGCAACTAGAATAGTAGTTTTTCTTTTCAGACTGAAGCTTAAGAACTAGAATAACTAAATCAACTGAAGGTGATAATTTCATATTGTTTTACACTTGCCGACAAAATGTAGGTCATGTTTGTTTACAAAAAACATGCTTGGTATTGGATTATTTGCCTTAATTTAACACTATTTCGGACTATTTATCCCATGATGGAGGATTAATAGTCCTTTAAATAGTCCTATGGACTATTTTTTGCCATTCCTAAGGCTATTTATGAAATATTATAATCCCATGATTAATGTGGGATTAATAGTCCCCCCATTTTAAACTATCAAATCATTAAAGGACTAATAATCCCTTAATCCGAAGTAATGTTAAATTAAGATAAATAGTTTAATCCCAAGTACGCTTTTTGCAAACAAACATGGCCGTAGAGTCCTGTCAAGGAATGTAAAGCATCAAGAGACATCCAAATTGAAAGGTAATAGGATATGCATTTGAAGGAGCCATGTTTGTATTATTGAACAAAGACGCAAAAAAGGTGGCTCAAAAATGAGGATATATGAGAGTGGAAATTACCTTACCATGCTACCTATCAAAGCAGCAGCTTTCTCATTTAACACTTTTACATCCTTTTCTATGTTTATATTGTTTCGAGTTGTATGTCTCCTATAATATCAACAAACTTGAGATGGAAAGACAATTTGATGTACCATAACATCCTTGGTCATGACTACGTCAGTCACTACTTAGTATCCCACCTCGGTAAAACACATACCATAATAATTTTAGCAAGAAGTAAAATGGAAAGAAAAAAATCACCTGGATATGTCTGTCAATTCTCGCTTCAAGTTCTTGTTGTAGTCAAATTTTGACAGAGACTGCAACTCTTTCACTTTCTCATGGATCTAAGACATGCCAATATTCAAACGTCATAAGAATCACTTAATGTCAACAATTTTATATATAGTGCATTGGCATTAAGCATAAGCTACATTACTAAAAAAGAAAACTGCTTGAACAATGTTGAAGCAACTTATGGGGGAAAAAAATGTTGAGACAACATAGCAACATAAGACAGAGCTATAGGCCAATAAAATATTTCAAGGCCAAATCCAAGTATAAAGTAACACAATATGTTTATCCTTTAGCCCTGAGAAACAAATGAAGAGTAGCACAACTGTGGTCAAAGTAGAATCATGAAGGGTATACTTGAGACAAAATAGCATAGAATTGAATGGAATTTGCCTCAAACTCCAAGTCCAAATTAATATAGGAATCATTTCCCTAAAATCATAGTTGGGATTCCTCTTGCATGAGAAGAATCCCTGTTCCTCCTCCACTTCTTCAATTCAAATCATTGGTTCAGGATCCTTGGTGAAAAAGAACAAGGGGAGGGGGTGCATTGTGTATCAGATTCCATCCAATCAAAGAATTTCCTTCTTTAGGTAGGTTGTATAATAATCTTCAAAGTTAATAGGTCTTAGATACCTATACCTACTTTATTTTGGTTACGGGTATCTCAACATAAAATGCAGCTTTCTTTAAATAACAGGACAAGCTCATAACGTTTTCCTTTTTTATACATTAGTATTGAAATATCTTCCTTTAAACAAAATTGCATCTACTGCCAAGACCCAAGAGTACTATGTGTATTCAATGCAGCAGTCATACTATCATGGGAATAGTATAGAAGTAGCTTGCAACCTGAACTTAAGTTTATCTCACTAAAGAAAATCCTATAGCCTTAACAAGTAGAGTCACAAGAAAAGTTGAACTAGATATATGTATACTATTCCTTGCCATGTTTTACACGCCACATCGATGCTGTTTAGTTAACATGGAAAATGAACTGTTTACTCATCTGAAAACTATTTAATATTTTTCAAGAATTATTAATATGTTTATATACGAGAAAATGCTGACTATGATTTCCCTATCATAATGAAATCCTTCTTTTATCTAAAAATAATAATACATCATCCAGCAGTCAAACCGTGGTTTCTTTCTCCACGTGTAACGAGGACCACACACAAGTGTTAACCATGATATACATTGTGGAGTATATTCTCTAATCATTTAAGCTCTAGAACAACTGGTAACTTGATTCATGCAATGAAACATATATTAAAATGGTAAATTTGCTCCGATGGAGCCTGGTATTTCGTTTTCAAGTTGTGGAATACCTTGTGATTATATTGTAGAAAACCAACAAACAAAATAATCAAGGACCTAATCTTAAAGCTTAAAGTTTGGTTTTTGTAGAAGAATATCTCGCAATAGCAACATGAAAGTTGATTTAGTAACAGTTCTATGACCAAGTTATACATCAAATCTCATAGGCAGGGACGTATAGAAATTAACAATATGATCTGTACGGCCATGGATATGTCTAAGGATCTTAATGTATCTGTGGCAATCCTTGTGAACACAGATACTCTGGGATACTCTTGGATACCTTGTCCAACATTTTTCGGCGTGTTTATAAAATAATATTCTTCATTTAAGAAGCATTGAAAACTTTTTGGAGAATCATTAAATTCATGTCCAAATACCTTTTAAAATATGTCATTCTCGTGTGTAAAACAACTAAAATTGTTAAGACAGGACAGAAGAAATGCTTTATTAGAAAAATAGTAATAAGAGGGAGGGATTATCATAGATATGTATATACAATTGAAACACACACATATATACGAAAATATATAATATTTAGTGTGTTCCCCCCATATTTGAGACCCATTTGTTGCAAAAATAAAATCATATTGACTTATTAGTAGCATGTTACGGCCATACCAAGTGTCCAAATCTGCATTTCTTAGGGTTAAGGATGAAAGACAGAAGAAAGATAAGCAGACATAGATATCCTTGAAAGGAAGGAAGCTACATTCCAACAGGGGTTAAATGATGTTGTTTATACCTACAGGCTAATAGATAAAGTGAAAATATTGATTGAAGGAAAAAGTCAAAACAAGTGTCTGCCTTTCCCCTCATCTCCACCCAAGAAGACCACCCTACCTTTTTCTTCCTTCTCCTTTCTTCCTAGTTCCTACTTATTTTTCCTTCTATCAAACAGAAGATTAAAAAATTCAGAGAAAGAAATTTCATATTCTCAAAAGTACCCCAACCTTCAACATCAACGCAAAGAAGTGAAAAAGGTAAAAGGCGTTCCAATTTCTAAACAATTATCAATTTAAAGAAGATATTAAATAAGATCATACCTCGTTGACGCCCTCACGAAGTTTTTCCCAGCTCTCAAGCAATTGGCACAATGCTACTGGCGATAAATCCCTGATTAAACTAAAATTCAGTATTTTTCTAACATCATATTACAGGATCTAGAGTCAGTATCATCTTTTTAAAAGAATAATTTATAAACTCCAGTCGCAATGGTCAATAAATTTATTTTAATCAATTCCTAAATCATCAACCACAAAAAGCTTTGCAATTTGCAAAGCAAGGAATTGTCATAAGACCACATCTCATGAAAATACACTGAGACGACAATGTTTTATTTATGAAAGACATCCCCGTGAAAGTTTCATCCAGTTGCATAACTACATACACCTTCCATTTCAATTTAGTTGCCACTCTCTTTTTTTTGGTGTTTGTGGCATGGATTATTTTTATATAAAGTATATGACATTTGAATTATATTAAATATAACACATCCTATAATCTGTGTGCCATACACCAAATAAAAGGGATAAGTGTCATGTCACTAGTTTAAAACAATTGCAGCAAAAGGTCATAATTAGTTTATGACATAAACATATAGCAAGCCCAGCAGGTTGGTTGAACAAAGAATATTCCTTCGATAAACCCAAAGCACACATCCATAACCCACCTTACCTTGCGAATTGCTTGATATATGAAGTCACCCCTGTGCAAGTCAGGATGTTGGCCAACCACACTTTTATTACTTGAAGGCATTCTAAAATTGTTCTCTAAGTCCAAGTGAGGATCAGATTCCCTAGAGTTGTATAGATCTGGATCAAGAGCCTCACAGTACAAGTCCAACAGACTGATTTTATGATACTTTCCAGCTTCATACAAACACTGCAACAAAATTAAACTATCAAAAAACATAAATTCTTTTCAAAGGTAGATCATGTCAATCTACCTCAAACATAATTCACCATCTACATGTGATAACAAGAATTTATCTTATTTTCTACCTGGAGGTGTACAAGCTAGAATTTACAAGCCCAAAACAATCTGATGTGGCAAACCCATGGGACAAGAATTTAGCATTATCAATTTTCACAACCACCAGAAGGAAACAATTATGAATTAAAAACTTTCTTGATGGCTTTATAGGAAAGGACCAGCTTTGAGTGAGATGAAAAAATGAATGAAACTCATACCAGGAAATCAGAATTCCTCAGTCATAACAACACATGTCCAACATATATAGCGCTAGAAAAAGCAACCGATGTTGCAGAGCGGGAAAGGTCAAACATGTTATCTATAACCTATTTTTAATTCATGTAGAATGATTATGAAGGGAAAAGCTGTTGTCATAGGCAAAATATTCTAAGCATGTTTAGCTTTGGTAGGGAAATAAGAATAGGATGTGGTATAATAATTCACCCATATGCAAGATAAGTATAGCGAACAGGTCCTTAGATTTATTTGTGACCTTCGAGGAGCCGTATGAGGTGAAAATCTCATGTACAGATAGACTTGGAGGTTAGTAGATCCAAAGTGGAAAGTGGTTTAGTATTAAACTGCCTGTTTTTATTACTTTGTCACTGATTAATAAAATATTGCCGGTAGGATGCACAAGTTCTCCATTAACTTTTGTGATAGGAAGTGGCAAGTGTCGACAGTATTCAACCAGTACTTTTTTCAGCTTAGTTCATGTTATTGACTATCAACTTAAAGGCCGAACTCTACCTTCAATTCTGCAGTACAACTGGCAAAGCCAACTTAGTCTCTAACAACTGAAGCCATTATAACACAAGTCTACACTATGACAACTGACAAGAATTAAATAAATCATTTGTTCGAACAAATCTTTTACTCGTGAACTCTAATACTGGTATATGTACAAAATAGAAGATATGCTAAACTATATCACAAATGAAGAAAAAGAAGAGTTTGAGGTCTCACCAAATGCACAGAGCTCCACAAATTCTGCAATCTTTTCATTTCTGACAAACCTTGATCCAAAATTTCACCATTTGGTTCAGCAAGTTTGTTCCTTTCATCAAAAGAAGCAGCATAACTCAAATTAGCATTCTCTTTGTATAGTTAGAATATAAAGGAGCACTTCTAGAAACTTTACAAAATTGATAATTATTTTAACCACCTCTTGTAAGATGGTAGATCAAAAGCTCGCTTGAACATTACTTCTGATAGAGCTTCAGGTTTCACGCTCCATAATACCTGCATTTATTAATAAATACTCAATTTTATGTTATTTTATATTATTTGGGAGAGGTAGGAACAGAGAAGTCAAACATGACAGCAGAAAAAGGAATATTAATGGCTAAAAAAGCTAAGCAGTTTTCTATTTACAAATATATTATATATATAGATAAAGATTGGCTGCTGTCATGCAGATTGACTAATAAGCTACTCATGGCCACTGCTGAAGGTGAACGGCAGAGAGTCAATGTGATGATTGGAGAGTGCTGCTCTATTTAGACATCATCAAAATCAAAGAAGAGGGAAAAAAATATCTTAAAAGCATGTCTACACATTGGGGGAGGGGATGAAGAAGTCTTAACAAACTGTAAAACACTAAAAGAATGGCTAGACGAAAGGAATATCCAGGAACTACACTAGGGAAGAAGGGATTTCACCTGGCTGTTGTCTTCATAATTTAAACCTGAAGGATTTAATAACATGTATGCTATAACAAATTTACACAATAGATAGAACAAGAACCAAGAATCATACCCTTGAAGCGTAATTTTTTAGTGCGAAAAAGTTTGTACTGTCAGAAGCCAAACCCAAACCCAAACCCAAATGGCGTCTCCGAACTACGAAATGAGGACGGAGAACAAATTCACGATCCGTCACAATTTGGGAATTCAGTTGTTATGTGTGGAGCTCTGTGTTTCTGGCTTAATCAGTTGTTATGATGGGATGGATCTTAGAAGAACTGAGGTCGTGGGTTTTATAAGCGTAGTGGTTTAACCCACTCCCTATAAAACCTCCAACTACTCAGTCAACTTAACGTTATTATTATAACGTTATAATAATAACGTTAAAAGACTGAGTCTCAATAGCCATCTGACTAACAACCAAATGGGTCAGACCCTCCATGGGCGCCCCATTTAGATATCCAAGATCCAACATCTCCCACTCACCCATGGCGGGGACGACGTAATCATCACATCTGCCAAAATTAACTCAAAATAACGTGTATCCATATTTGCCGGATCGTGCGACCGTTGAGTTCACCTGTAATGCGGGAGCTCTACACCAAACCCGTTAGGACCAACATAGAGGCATCTAGCCTTTCAAGAAAACAGTGTGGGAGCTCTCACGTCAAACTCAATTAGTTCACATAGAGACTACAACCTATAAACTCATAGTACCCCAGACATATTTTAATTTCACTAGGTTAAGTATGTCTAATCCCTTAGAGAGTCATACTTAACCACCTTTGGGCTCAAGTCCATTTCGTATCTCACTTATTACTATATCGCTATCGAAGCGCTATAGTTGTCGACAATAAGTACAGAACGAGGTGAAATCAAATTATCTTCCATTTGCCCTAATACTATTCAGATATGAATCAACTGCTTTCCCAGAATCGGTCCTTAGAGTCTCATCAATCCTGACCTTAGGAATTGAAACCAAAGTAGCAACACTAATTCATGTCTTTGTAGTATAGTCAAAGATCACAAAGAGCACTTGATGTAGGAATAAAGATTTTGTCCTACAGGACTCACACGGTGAGAAAATAGGGATCCATTTTCTCACCTCCTTTACATGGTCGCTAAGCACACGTAACACTCTCACAACATACTATTCTTTAACCTTGTTGTGCGGACTTTAGTCTAATCACTCCCAGAGTGTCTAACTCGAACATTTCAAAACTGCTCGCTTATCAAAGTGCCACATTTGAATTTTCGCGTCCAGTTATCATGTTATGGCAGACAATCTCATCTATATGAGCATATGTCATATGGTTATGCCGTACGGATCTTAGTTCAGTCGCTCCACAAGCGCCTAACTCGAATTTCTAGATTATTTGCTTTCCCAAGCGCCAACTCTGAAACTTCGCATTCGGCTATCAATACAGATTAATATAGATGGTGGGGCATTCTATATTCAATTAATCTAAATTAACCTCATCATGGCTCATGCCAAGGCGACATAATATTTTATATTACTCACTATCAAGCGCCAATTAATTGTTATCCAAAACATCAAAAATTCGCTACTCAAAGCGCCAATATGAACTGTCTCAACCTTGCTCGCTCTTCAAAGCGCCAAGGGTGATTGCTCGTGTGAGTGAGTCAATCAACCTGTTGACATATATTTAGTGTGTGCATATCCAATATGCATAATAACTGTGTGAACCATTAATATTTATCATATGCGCTAAAATAACACAATCATAAGTAGGAACAAATGAATCTCGCATAAACGATAAATATCTCGATACAACAATGAATATCTTTAATACAAGCTAAATAATGAGTGATATACAATAAAATAAGAAAGTACATTAAACCCTACGAAGCCCTAACGAACTAACATGCCTACAAAAAGCATCTCTTGGTATCGGTTTTGTCAAGGGATTCGCTACCATAAGGTCAGTGGGCATGTACTCTAATATCACCTCATTATTTGCTATGTTCTCTCTAATGAAGTTTATCCTCAAGTCAATGTGCTTCGTCCTGCCGTGATACTTAGGGTCCTTAGTGTAACCCAGGGTCGTTGTGCTATCACAGTAAACAGTCACAAGATCTGAAGCATGAGGGATGACTCCAAGATCCTCGAAAAATCTCCTCAATCACATGGCTTCTTGAACAACTGACGTACATGCTATAAACTCCGACTCCATCGTTGAAAGAGCAACGCAAGTCTGTTTCTTGCTACACCAAGTGATAGCACCACCATGTAGCAAAAATGCATATCCTGAGGTCGACTTGCGCACCCCTTGGTTGTCTGGTCCTCCATAGCACAACATGTAGTCCAAAATACCTTTCAAATATCGCAAGATCCTCTTGATTGCCCTCTAATGAGCAATTCCAGGGTTTGATTGATAACGACCGAGATAACCGATTGCATATGCTATATCAGGCCGAGTACACACAATTGAATACATTAGCTTTCCTATAGCACTGGCATACGGGTAGTGGGATATTTTCTCAATTTTCTCGGGAGAACTAGGGCTTTGCTCGGGTCCAATGGCATCGCCTTTAGCGATAGGAGTGTCTATGGGTTTGCAGTTGCTCATTTAGAATTGCTCCAGAACCTTCTTAAGGTAAGTCTCTTGAGACAAACCAAGAATCTTTCTTGAGCAATCTCTATAAATCTTAACTCCAAGAACATAAGTTGCTTCTCCCATATCCTTCATCTTAAAGTTAAAGGATAACCACCCTTTGGTGGTAACAATCAACTCCTTATAATTCCCAACTAGTAGGATGTCGTCGACATACATCGATAGGATAAGGAATTTATCTTTGGATCGTTTAATATACACACAATGGTCTTCCTCGATCATCGTAAACTCATCACTAATGACGGCTCTATGGAATCTCAGATACCATTGCCTATATGCCTGTTTCAAACCATAGATAGAACGTTTGACCTTGCAGACTTTGCGCTCTTGTCCTTCTATGATGAAACCCTCAGGTTGATCCATGTATATCTCCTCAGCTAAATCTCCATTGAGAAAAACTGTCTTAGCGTTCATTTGATATAACTCCAGATCCAAATACGCGATAATCGCTAAGATGGGGCGAATTGAGGCAAACCTCACAACCGGTGAGAAAGTTTCCTCATAATCAATTCCCTCTTGCTGGGTGTAACCCTTGGCTACAAGACGAGTTTTGTACCGATAGATGGAACCATCCGTCTTGCGTTTGACTTTAAGAACCCATTTGTTCCCAATAGCCTTTCACCCTGGTGGAAGGTCAACCAAGTCCCAAACTTGATTAGTCCTCATGGATTCCATCTCATCTTTCATTGCAGTCATCCACTTATTACCAGCAGTAGATGATGGAGCATCTCGATAAGATCGAGGTTCCTCATCATCACGCGTATCAGCCATAAAGGCACTCCCTTCAATCTTAAGTAGACGACGTGGAATGTTACCCCTTTGACTTCTATGCATTTGAGGAACAAGAGACTCTTCATTTGATGGGAGAGAACTGCTCAAAGGCATGTCACTCCCACTATCTACAGGAGCCTGAGGAATTGCCTCATCGGACTCAACTGTACGAGTTGGGGCACCCAAATCTTCCTCCATCTCATAAAAGTTCATTTCTTTGCTCATATCACCTCTGTTAGGGAAATCCATCTAAAGGAAATCTGCATCTCGTGACTCTATCGCCGATACAGTCCCATCAGTTTGCTCTCCAACGAACACATAGCCTTTGGAGTGTTCAGAATATCTTACAAAGATACACTTCTTACCCCTCAGACCCAACTTCCTATGTTTATGAGAAGTGTTGTGCATATAAGATGTTGATCCCCAAGGCCGCATATGGCCCAATTCGGGCTTTCTGCCAGTCCACAATTCATATAGGGTGGACTGAACCGATTTCGAAGGCACACGATTAAGTATATATGTCGCAGTCAACAATGCATCACCCCAATAGGAGATAGGCAAATTTGTTTGTGCCATCATAGACCTAACCATGTCTAATAATGTCTGGTTCCTACTCTCCGCCACACCATTTTGTTGCAGAGTTCTAGGGATTGTCAGTTGTCTGATTATCCCTTTTTTCTCACACAGTTCCTTGAACTGATCGGACAGATACTCGCGGCCTCGGTCAGTTCAAAGTGTCTTGACACTTTTATCCAACTGTTTATCAACCTCAATCAAATAATGTCTAAAGCATTCTAATGCCTCAGACTTATGAGAGATTAAGAAAGTGTATCCAAAGCGCGTATAGTCATCTATCATTATGAGAAATTAGGAATGTCCATGCCTTTCTTTTACATTCATAGGGCCACAGTTGTCAAAGTAAATGAGTTGCAATGGTATTTCTGCCCTATTGGCTTTACCAAATAGTTTTCTAGTTAACTTTTCTACTAGACAATGTTCACAAGTGGGTAGATTGACCTTAGCGAGTAGGCCTAAAAGACCTACTCGAGCTAACCTAGTCATTCTATCCTGTCCAATATGGCCTAATCTAGCATGTCATTTAATTGAACTAACATTATCATTCTCAACAAGGAAGGAATATGAATCATTACTATTAATGCTAGAATCAACAGTATCCAAAACCATAAAACCATTATTAATAAAACCATATCCAAAAATATTCGTCCCATGCGAAATTATTACAACGTTGTTCTCAAAACTAACAGAATAGCCTAAACGAAGTACTGACAAAACAGAAAATAAATTATGCCGGACATCCGGTGCATAAAAGTACATCATGTAGGGTCAATGCAGAGCCTCCTCGCATTTTCAGTTTGTAAGTGTCAGTGCCTAGCACCTCCACACTGGAATCATTCCCCATGAATACTTTTCTACCAACCGGAATGCTGCGGTATTCCACGAATCCACTCCGATCTCTAGCTATGTGGTCCGTTGCTCCTGAATCTAGAATCCACATATGGAGAGAATGAGCAACCATAACAGTATTTGATACTAAGCATATAGCTAGATTAGGACTAGGAATTACCTTCTTCGGCTCAGTGCATTCACGAGCGAAGTGTCTCGCCTTGCCACAATTGTAGCATGCCATCTTGGCCTTGTCCTTTTTGCCAGCACCTCGCTTGCCTCTTTTTCGTTTACTGACACCACCACTCGCAGCCATCTTAAGCGTAGTAGGATTAACAGATTTCTTGCCCTTCTTTGGCTTGAACTGTGACGCCCCGAGATCCCACCTTCATTAACTTATATCCATTCTAATCTGGATTACAAAATCATTAACCTTAAACAGTATTAACCGGAATCTCGTGTGTTAAAGTTAATCTTTAATCCTTTATTACCTTTCAGGTGACCATAAATGCGGTCCATTTTTTTATTTATTTTTTAAACTTATTTAACTTACATTCCTTACTTGTCTCAGGATCATAACGTTCATTTACCCTTCCTTAGAACTTAGGTCAATCATTATCAAATTGTGACCTAGCCTATTACAATTATCGAATCGTATATTTATGATTTACATAGTTTGCTACCAAAAAATTCGTCATGAACTAATCATACATGGCCCTTTTTACCTATATCCGTTTTGTATCTACTCCTGTTAACACACAGTCATTCATCATATCTATACAATATATCGTCATGTCTGCTTATAACTCATACATACGAGTCTATTACATTTCAAACTTGACTTATCATAGTAATACATATCATCACCTCAATATAATCTTACTTTGAATAATACATATACATACATATTCATTTCTATGAATATACAAATCATATAACCCTTATTACACTTATAGGTTTACATTTATTGGACTTATTCGCCCATTACACAAATAAACAAAACAAATATCCTCAAGTTGATCCATTTATTCACCTTCCTTTACCTTAGCTGCACTGGAACTTCCGGTCTTCTTGTATCTTACCTGAAACGTTAGTTTATAGCAATAATGAGCATAAAGCTCAACAAGTTAATTAGCTAACACCTTTTATGCTCACAATTCATAATATGTGTCATGCATCCTTTACCTTAACCTACTATACTTAATGTCACGTAATTCATTTAGCAATTAAACCACATAGTTGCACATAAGGCACATTTAACTCATATGCTATTACGTAGCTCACATAGAATATCTAATACACTCAAGTCTGAAAAACTTACCTGGAATGCTTTAGTTACACTTAACCTGTACCGCCTCGCTTGGCCTTTTACCTTTCCTCGCATCGAGTTGCTAGTCCGAACTTTATCTGTAAACATGTAATCTATTTATCAATATAGGATCATAAAACTTCATATAACTTATCAAACTTAATTCATAACTTCTTATTCATTAATCTCTATTCATTTCACTTTTGATGTATCATACCTTATATAGGTTTATAATACATCCTACTTCGTTATCGACATTTTTCCTAACTTATAACTCACATCATTTTAACTTTAGGCATGTTACATTATGTCATTTATCGTTTTATTATACCTTGACATTCTTTATATAGCTCATTCTTATTCATCTAGGGTTTACATAACCCATTCTCACTATTTTACATCAAAACATAGCCTTTAGAAGCTTAAAAAAAAAAAAATCGGGTGCAGGACAATTGTGCCCCGGCGCCATCTTTCATCTTCCCAATCTTGCTGGCCGCGAAATCCTCTCGGTCCATGAACAGTGGACTGCGCCCCGGCGCAGTCAACAGAAACAGAATTCTGATTTTAGCAGTCACTTTGCTGATTTTTAACTCTTTAACCACACATCCAATTAACTCCAAATTTGGTACACATGTAGACCTCATAACATAGTGTTTTATAAAATTTTCTCTTGACTCATTTGGCTTCTTAAAATCAAAGATATACTAGTCCATAGGAGGCTTTTTTGCAACAATTTTAGACTTATGAAATTTTCAGAACTTTAAAAATTCAACTTTTGCAACTTGGTGATTTTTGGCCATTTGCTTTAAAACTCCATTCTAACACTTGACATAGTTCACTTAGGTCATAAATGACATGTTCCGACTTTCAAAATTATAAAACTTCGCACGAGGCGATATTTGTCCGTTAAAATCCAATTCGATTCGAAACGATCGATTTCGATCGTTCGAATCGCCTTTTCAATCAAATTTCAATCTATTGTTTTCCAAACCGATGTAGACACGTGTAATAACATAAACATGTGTCTTTTGACTCCACTTCATCTTTAACTTTACAAAATTGCCAAAAATCACACTTTGACATCACTTTCATCAAATTTTCAAACTTTTCAAATTTCAAACTTGAAGTCACTTAACACTTTAATCTCAACACACCACATAGGCAATCACCCACACATTTAATGACTTTATACGTCTCTATAACTTCCATATGCACATCCAAGTGCACTTTACAGATTATTATGTAGTCTACACAAAAAGTATAACTTAATATTCAAACTTTTCATACCAATTCATACTTTTCAACCATCAAAGCCTCTAGCTTACCATCTAGCACAATAATTTACTTGCATCAAACATAATTAACCTTTCAAACTAGTTTTTTTATCAAAACCATCAACTTATTATACATAATCATATCTTAAATCATATTTTTTAGCCTTAAACATGAACTTGAATAGCATAACATCTTTGTTTTACCACTTTGGAACTTAAGGTTTCATGATTACCCACATATAAGGCATGCAACTTATGTAACTCACAAAATCAAGCCATGTATCCCAAAGATACATGCATGGCTATTATTATCCTTGAACTTAAACACATAAACATAAAGTTTGAAAGCTTGAACATGATTATACCTCATTGTATAACTAACTTCTTTACATAACTAGCATCCTCTTGATGAGTACTTCATTTTTCCTTCTTACTACACGGCCATATAAGCATCCTAGCTCATGTACACCAAGCATTTCTTCCCTTCTTACCATGGTTTTTTTTTTCTCTCTCTCTCTTAGCTTGCTACCAGGATAAGGAAGAAGAAAATGAGGATAAGCTAAACTCTTACTTACAAATTATATACATATACAAATTGTACATAATTTTCTAGCATTTAACCATACTTAGTAGGCTTAACTCATACATGGTTAAGGTTATATTAGACAATTCCTATAAAAGGATACCAATGTCATTTCCTATATTGTCTAGGGCAATATGGTCATTGTACCCAAAAGTCTATAGAATTAAATTCTCTTAATCCATAACTTATTCAATTTTAAACCAATTCAACTCCTTTTTTATCCAACTTATTTCATTATACTTGAATTTCATTTCATCATCAAATACACCATAATTGGCTTGTCCCAAAATACTTGTCACACTTCGAAATTGCTTTTCATTAATAACTTATTAACTTCAAATATCACTAATTTACATAAAATTAACTTCATAATTGCTACGAACCACCTTCGGTTCTACATTCAACCAATTTCACTATCCGACATTTCAAAATAGTCATAATATTCATCTTTTTCATAAATCGCTTCCTTGTGAAGCGAACCTCAACAGGATTACCAAAATCCAACATTTAAATCCTTATACGATCATATAACCTTTTCTACGACCTTTTGTCCCTTTACTTGCTTACTTAACACACCCAATTCAATTTATACTTGCATACCAAATTCCTTCTACTCATTCTCAGGGATATTCCATTCTGTATCTGTACATCATATACATGATTAACTTATTTCAATCATTCAACACTATCAATTTCTTAATAATCTCAACATTCTAAAATCATTATCCATATTATTCCTTTAATAGACCAATTAGGTCATGTAATCCATTCTTCACTGTATATACATACATACCTTAACCTATCATTCTCATACCTTCGCCTCTTCAGGCCTATTCTTTAAACTTGTCTTAAATATTCATAACTAATTTTCAATTCACTCATGTTTTCCTTATTTCCTTTACTCTTATTTCTATATTCAATCACACATATAAATATACACATATTCATACATTCAAACTATTACATGCTGATATATCACAGCGTCTTACACTAATTCCTTTCAATTCACCTTATATAGGTATTAACATCAATTCATTCGTTCTTAATCCATTATAATATCATTAAATCCTCAAATTTCCTTTTCATTATAATTTCTCATTTTCCATAATTCTATAACTTAATTCATCTTTCTATATTCGACCACATAGGTCCCTCTTTAATATTTCAACCACACAGGTCCTTTCTAACACATTTATCACATAATAATTTATTCTTAATCATTCTTACACTTTCTATCATCCAACACTAGGTTTTATCTATTAACCTTTACTTAATTAATCATAATCCTCATTTGGAGTTCTATAAAATCCTGGGGTGTCACATGATCCCTTTATAAGAGTTTGATTCAGCTACATATGCCCTGGAGGACTTAACAATATCAAGGCGCTCAGTCTCGAGTTTCAGGTGGCTACGAATATCATCAAAATTTCTGATATTTTCGTTATGGGTCATGTTGACCCGCATAAATTCCCAACTGTCAGGAAAAGAGCGAACCACTGTTGAAATCTTCTACTCGTCTGACAGTTGAGTCTCACCGAATTTTAATTTTCGGATCATGTTAGTCATGATTCAAATGTGTTATTTCATTGTGTAGTTATCACGTTTTTTATAACCATCGAATCTTATGGCTAACTCTCTCAGCCTTGTCAGAGAGGTGCCGTCAAATTTCGTCTTAAGAGCTTCTCACATCTCATGTGCCGTTGAGTATTGTTTATACTCAAATAAGAAGTCGTTGTTCATGCAGCTCAACAACGTTATGCGAGCAATTCGGTCCTTTTTGCGCCAACTTTCAAAGGCTACAACCTTGACCAGATTATTTGCATCATCACCGTCTGGTTTTGTCATTTTGGACAGCAGGGTTTCTTCAACCTTTTGCTCCTCCAAGACCATCCTAACCTTACGGTGCCATACATTGTAATTATCTTCGTCTAACTTGTTTCCTTGGTTAAGATATACGATTATGTGTTTTGAAGTCATTTCTATTTCGGAAATAAAAATGATTAGAGATATTCATAGTTCACCACAATATAATTATATCTTAGCCACACAAATCAAATCAACATAAAAATAATTAGGACATAAATATAATCTGTATAAATGTCCAATTATTTAAACTTAATTTTTCGGCGCTTAAGACATTTAATTTAGGGAATAATTTTAATTAAATTATTACCACCTAAATCATTCCCACTAGAAACATGTGTGCATGTGCAATTACAGCATAACAATTTAATTCCATGTATCAAACAATTAATATTTCAAAGTATTAACAAAGGAATTAAATAATAAGCAATATTACACAATTTAATATACCAAGTATACTATAAACACATCAAAAAACTTCCCAAATTTTTTTTGACAGTATATTACCATCATATAAGGTTACAGTAATTTTCTGGGATTTTTCTGATAATTATGCTAATTATCACAATTAATTAATCATTGCATAATTAAGTTAGAAATTAACAAAAATATCCAAATATATTACTTTTCCAAAACAAACAGTGGAAACATCAATTATATGCAAATAATTAATTTCTGTAAAATTTTCAGAATTTATTAATTTCATTTAGTATTTATAAATCATTTTCTTATATAAAATAATTAATAAAAATATTTTTCTGAAATTAAGTAAACCGGGCGGGTCAAACAACTGGGTTGGTCAAGAACCGTGGGTCAGAACCGGGTCATGGGTCAGGGCGCGGGTCAACCGTCAGGTGCGTGTATCACACGCGCCAGCTGCTGAAGGCCAGCCACGCATGGCGCGGGTGCGTGGATTTTTTCGGTGTTCCGTAGCGCGTGTTTTACACGCGCCGCCTTCCTGACCTCCGTTCGTGACGAAACCTTTACAGTTGTGATCGTCTAAGCCTCCTGTTTGAGATGATGTACTCAACTACCATTTTAGGAGCTTCCATGATAGAGTTGTTATAAATGTGTAAGCCACTAAGAATGATTCTTACACTTCATCTTCAACCTCCAACCTCATATCGCGATTTTTGCTTACAGAAGCCATAACTTGGTCATTTCTTATCCAAATCATGCATATAATATATCGACGGAAAGCCCATGAAATATTCTACGCATACATGCCAAAATCACATGAAACGAATTATTACCCAGAAAGTTATAGCAAATTAAAGCATGCAATTTTTAATTTTATACATGCTGTCGTGGCATATTGTGTAAACAGTACATACATATGGTCAGACAACCATGCTCTGATACCAATGAAGGATTTAATAACATGTATGTTATCACAAATTTACACAATAGATAGAACAAGAACCAAGAATCATACCCTTGAAGCGTAATTCTTTGGTGCGAAAAAGTTCGTATTGTCAGAAGCCAAACCCAAACCCAAACGGCGTCTCCGAACTACGAAATGAGGACGGAGAACAAATTCACGATCCATTACAATTTGGGAATTCAGTTGTTATGTCTGGAGCTCTGTGTTTCTGGCTTAATCAATATACTATATATAATATGATAACTGATGATGGGATGGATCTTAGAAGAACTGAGGTTGTGGGTTTTATAAGCGTAGTGGTTTAACCCACTCCCTATAAAACCTCCAACCACTCAGTCAACTTAACGTTATTATTATAACGTTATAATAATAACGTTAAAAGACTGACTCTAAATAGCCATCTGACTAACAAACAAATGGGTCGGACCTTCCATAGGCGCCCCATTTAGATATCCAAGATCCAACATTTGAGGATGAAGCTTAAAGGCTCCATAGAAAAATGGAGGATAATTACCATCTGAAAATAGTTGATTATATAAGAAGAAGAAACATTTAATGAAACTTAATGGACAACCAAATTACAGGAACTGCCATTCCATTGAAATAACAAATGATTATAGTAATAAATTCCACAAAGAGCCCAACACCAACCTTCAAGCCTCCAAGGGGGTGTTCGGGACCAACTTATAAGTTGGTCAACCGAACTTATAAATTGGTTTTTAATATTTAGTGTTCGGAAATGACTTATATGCCAACTTATAAGTTGACTTATAAGTCATTTTTTAAGTTTTGGTCAAACCTATTAAAATGTCCATTTTACCCTCTTTTATTTTAACATGTTCTTTTGAGTGAAGGTTATTTTAGTAATCTTTACATTTTATTTTAACTTATAAGTCATTATTAGCCAAACACATCCACAACTATTACTTATAATTCCCGACTTATAAGTAAAAGTGATGTCGAACACTTTAACTTATCAATCTACTAAAATTTTAACTTATAAATCTACTAAAATTTTAACTTTAAGTCAAAAAAAAAAAGTTGGTCCTGAACATGCCCTAACTAATGAGGACAGTGTTCCATCCTGTCTCAAGAAGCAGTTTCTCAAGAGAGTTGCAACCTTGTGGCCAGCACAGAAGCCAGAACATCATCTGACAAGAACAACACTAATGATTGCGTCCAATCTCTCAGATGGAGAACCCAATATGAACTTACAAAGGGATAAGCACTGGGCGCAATTGAAGAAAATATGTTTCCTGGGGCATCAATAGTTGTTGTAACTCCCATTATCAAAATCATTGGAATCTTAACCACCCATTCACCGATTATAGAACAGTGAATTTGTAAGCCAAAATGACAGACATATATGAATAATAAGTAAATTTATCAAGGCTGCCCGTAAAATAAAATGATTATGTGCAAACTAAGAAAGATACAAAAATAGTTCATCAACAAGCTTTTTAACTCAAATGAGTAATGCTGTATACTCGAGGCTCGTGTTAATTTCACATTACTCAAATAAGACTAAGTTCCCCATGCAAATGTACAGTCATGAATTAGCATTGGGAATAGGAAGTTAGGTCTAAAACCTAAAAGTAGTCCTCCAAAACATTCTCACCGCTTATCACCATTTAAGTATTGAAATACAAATAAAGGTCTAGCTAAGTCCTGAGATGGGGCTGTGACCCATTTCTGTAAATAACATAGATGAACTTTATGCTGTCAAACGAGCAATTGGTATCATTAATCCTGTTACACTCAAGTCAATAGTGATACTGGTAAATAGGATTCTTAGTGATGATGAACAGGGTTAATTAGGACACACAACTAATCTTAAACACAAAATCTCACAACTCAAATAATCTTATAAATTACTATATATAAAATAATGAGTTTATAACCCTATTTATAATGTTCCTAAATAACTCTCCTAATCTCAATTGGACTCTAAAAGATAAATAAAAACTAAATAAGATAATTACAAATTATCGAAACTAACTTAAATACAACTTCTAATTAAAATAAATTCTTCATTAAAATACAACATAAGTCTTTTATATTGGTCCAACCAGTTCTCACGGGTTCGTCGTTGGGATCGTCCTGCGTCAGTTCCTACTTTGTTGCGAAAAACTCGACTGTCGAGTTAGTATCACAAGAACAACCATGTCAGATCACCAATAAATTCTTTGCAAGCTTCAATTTGGTCATGTCAAAAGCACAAGTAAGATTAAACTTAGTATTACCCTTAAGAACTGAATAAGTGTTAGCATAAGCCTCATGGTGTGCGTGACAATCCCATAGCCATGTACTCCCCAAAATAATGTGACAAACTTTAAGGGGTAAAACATCACACATAACCGTATCCTTAAGCTTGCCAATTGAAAATGTAACCAAACATCTCTGGGTAACCCACAATTTTGTATTGGTAACCCATGCCACATCATACGGGTACGGATGAGACTCTTAACTTTTAACCGAAGCTTCTTGACTGCTTCCTCGAAAATAACATCCGTACAACTTCCCGTATCAATCATAAGAGAACATATCTAACCAGCACACTTGACTCGTGTCTGAAAATTTTGCCCACGATGGACTTTAGGATCATCTTTCTGTATCTGAGTAACTAGTAAAGGTCGAATAACACCTAAACATCCTTTTAAATGCGCATTAGCTTCCAAATCTTATTCATTGGGCTCACATTCCTCATCCAATGGCAGGCCAAATCTCTTCGTTTACATCAATTTTCTCCCAGTCTTTGTTAACAATAACAAGTTGCCTAAAAGGAAAAGGCAACATTCATCTTTGGAGAAAGACACTCAAAAGACATATGACCAAAACCACGACAGTTACAACACCGAGATGAATGGTTGTTGCTAGCACTAGAAAAACTTGTGGTACGATTAAGCTTATTAGTAACTAAAGGATTTGTAGACGATCTCTCCACGGGCCTGCCTTTAAGAGGCTCCATAAAAGTCCACTCACTCCGAGTTTGGCCTGGTATTGGAGGCCAAGCAAAATTCTTTTTCAAATTATCTTCTACCTAGTTTGCATCCTGAACAACATCATCCAAAAGAAAGATTTTATCGAAAGCTACACCACTGACAATCTCTAGATTTAATCCCCGACGATACATGGAGATTAGAACATCTTCAATGCACGAAAATTCAGATCTTGTAACCAAACTATAGAATTTTGATGTATACTCGCCTACAGATCGACTACATTGCACCAACTTTGTTAGCTATAAACACGCCTTTTGCTTATAATCTTGAGGCACAAATTGTCGTGTTAAAGCAGCTTTCATATCCTCCCATCTTCGTGTAGCTGTATACAAATTTTGTTGATGATGATCCCACCAAAGACGAGTTTTCCCTTTTAACTTCTCATTAACAAAGAAAAGTTTCCTTTCATCAGTTAGTTCATACCAACAAAAGAAACTCTCAAAACTGTGAACCCGATCGAAGAACGATTCTGGCTCTTGATCTCCATTGAAATTACCAACATCCAATTTGGCTCCTCTATCCACTGCATTCAATCGGGGGTCCGGCACATGGAAATTAGGTCCCCACTGTTGTAGGATTCTCATCTACTTAGGATCTTCAAAATTTTGGGCGAACATCCTCGTATCTTCTACCTACGCATTCCATAAAGACATCAACTTTTGCTACAAGTGTTGTAATAGAAGTCTGTACAACTGTAATAGAAGTCTAAACATGGCCAGTTAATGCCGCAACTAAATCTTCAATTTTTTGAATAGACTCATCTTGTTGTGACATATAAGCGTCAAATTTGGGGTTGACTTTTCCGGCATTCACCATGATTCCTGCAAATAAAAATTAAAGAAAAAAGAAATATATATATATATATATATATATATATATATATATATATATATATATATATATATATATATATATTCCTCTTTTTTCTCCTTTTTTTATAGGGACTAAATAGAAAAAACTATTGAAACTACAGGGCCTGAAATTAAAGAAAGCGAGAGTACAGGAGCTAATATGAAATTAATGAAATTGTAGGGTCTAAAATGTAAAAAAATAAAAGTATAGGGACTAATATGTAAAAAAATAAAAGTTGTTTAAGGGACTAAACTGTAATTTTCCAAAGATCATGACAAGGTAGCAGATATCTATCTTCTTTCCATTTTTTATTTCTTCTCTCTGTTCTTTCTTCTTCGCCTTTTCGTTTCGTTTTCTTCTTTTTTTCTTCAATCAATCGTTGCAGTCTATTCCGGCAGGGGCCGAACCGAGCGACGGTAGTAGCGTGAGAAAGCTCGATGATTGGGTGGTAGGGGTCTGTGGCTTAAACGACTTCATGTACGTCTTTCTTCTCTCTTTCTTGTTTTCTTGTTTTTTGCCTCTGTTCTGGCTTCGTTTGTTCTTCTCGATTTTATTTTATTTTTTATAAGAAAAAAAATTGGGTTTGGTTACGAGGCTGTTTAGTTGCAGTTTAGTCTGTGTTTGATAGTAAGTTGTGGTGGAGATGACTGAGTATTTGGGTTTTTGGTTTGAGTGTTTACTGTGGGAAGGGATGATGTTACAGATTTTGGAACGGAAGGCAGTGTCAGTGGAAGGCAGTAGGGAATTAGGGTTTAGGGCTAAGGTTTGGGTGACGACAGAGAGTGGGGGCTAGGCTCTGATACCAAAATGATGGGGAACAGGGTTAATTGGGACACAAGTAATCTCACACAGAGAATCTCACAACTCAAATAATTTTATAAATCACTGTATATAAAATAATGAGTTTACAACTCTATTTATAATGTTCCTAAACAACTCTCCTAATCTCAATTGGACTCTAAAAGATAAATAAAAACTAATCACGTGAGATGACTATTCAGAAGCTTTATGGAAATCTGTTTACCTATAAGTTAGAGCTGAATCAAAGAGCAGATATAATTTTTGAAGGAAAAAAGAAAGATAAAAGTGTTGTTTTTAAGGCCACTAAAGCTTCATCTAAAGCTACAGTTGATGTTGATTATGATGATGAAAATGAAGAAGAAAGTGATGATGGGGATGTTTCTCTCTTAGCAAAAAGATTAAGAAAGTTTATGTGGAAGAATTACAATAGAAGATCTAGATGGAACTACACAAACAAGGGAAATAATAGTAAAGATCAAGAAAAGGATCTTTGTTACAACTACAAAAAGTCAGGTCATTACATTGTTGAATGCAAAAAACCTCTAAAAGAAGAGAGAAATATAGATAAGAAGAAACCCTACTCAAAGAAAAAGTTCAGAAGCTACAAAAAGCAACACAAAAGGGCAAAAAAATTGTTACAAAAAATTCATGGAGTGATTTTTAAAATGACACCAGTGCAGAATCAAGTGATGATAAAGAGCCTCAAGTAGTCAATCTATGTCTGATGGGTATAGAAGAAAACTTCAGCAGATCTATCGATCATAGAAATGTAGACGTAAATAAGGTATTTAGTTTCAACTCTCCTAATGTTAATATTTATGATCTAAGAACTCCACTACATGATATAACATCTGATTTACATCAACGCATGAAATGGTTCAGGGTTGTATCAAAAGATTATTCTCTCCTTCAATAGGAAAAGGAGAAATTACAAGTAAAGTTAGAAGCATCTCTATGAAATACTGCTTCTCTATGCAAGTTTGAATTTGAGAATAATCAACTAAGTCAGATAACTGACACCATTGCACAGAGAGAGTATATTCTAGTCTCTAAGATAGAACAACTAGAAAGACAATCTCTATGTGGAATAGAGTTACTTCATCTATGGATAGTCTGACTCAAGTCAAATAGTGGTTTTTGATAGATCTGAGTTAGGGTTTAAAGTCCCAACTTCACTCCCAAATGTGAAAAATTGTTTGGAGACTAACAATAACAATTCTTCTTCTCTTAATAGGAAAATTGTGTTTGTGAAATCTATAGATATAGTTGAACATATGAGTTGCTCAGTCTCTGCAGATCAAATTGTCACTCATAAGTCTAACAGATCACATACTGGTCTAGGATTTGTAAAATCGCTGAGTAAAACAAAATCTATATTTGTACCTTGAAGGATCGTAAAGTTAAGTGAGACTAACTATATGAACCAACCAGGTTCCAATCTTATAATTGATTCTTACTTTACGAAACCTCAAAATCGTAATCAAGATAAAGATATAACTCACATGTGTCTAAAGTGAGAAAATATCCATACACTGACACACACATGTTACATCTTAAATGTTATAACTATTATGAATTTGGGCATTTAGCTGTATTTTGTTCTATATATCATCAACCCAAAGTCAAGAAAATTTGGGTCCTAAGGAAACTAACAAAGCTGGACCCACGCAATTATGAGTACCAAAGTAAGTAATGATTATCTCTGCAGGGTTTAAGGTCCATCTGAACAGTGGATTCTTAAGGTTATGGATCAGTTGGAAACGGGTCAAGTTCAAACTTGGAAACGAATTCTTTAAAGTTAGAATAAGGAACAAGATGAATGAAGCTGACTCAATAACAAGAAACAAATCTAGGTTGGAAGAAGGAATATATTATGAGTAGAACCTTGCACTAGTTGTAGGATTGAAAAATGCAGCCCACATGAAGTTCAAAGTTTGTCAAATGGTTGTACATAATGTATTCTTGAATAGAGAACTGCAAGAAGGAGTATTTGTGAAAGAACTCCCAATTTTTGTCATTCTATATCTATCTAATCATGTTTATAAAGCACTATATAGGTTAAAACAAGCACCTACAACATAATATGATACACTAACTAATCTTCTTAATTGAAAATAGATTCATTAAAGGCAGGTTAGACACGACTCTATTTCTTAGAAAGCATAAAAATAAAACCTTATTAGTTCAAATCTAAGAAGATGATATTATTTTTGGTTCTACTGATGAAAAGTTGTGTAAAAGATTTATCAAGTTAATGCAGAGTAAATTTAGATGATTGTGATGGGAGAATTGAACTTATTCATTGGGCTTCAAGTTAAACAAATTGAAGAATGAATTTTCATAAGTCAAGCCAAGTACATCAAGGATTTACTCAAAAAAAAATATGGCTTAGAAACATCTACTCCCATGAAAACTCCTATGGACTTTGCAACTAAACTTGACAAGGATGAACAAAGTAAAAGTATTGATGTCACTCAATACAGAGGTATAATTGGATCTCTCATGTACTTAACTACTAGTAAGTCAGATATATTATTCTCTACTGGTATTTATGTTAGGTTTCAATCTGATCCTAAGGAATCTCACTTAATTGTTGTTACAAGAATCTCTAGATATCTCAAGAGTATTTCTTATTTGGGATTATGGTATCCCAATTCGTATCCCTTTGATCTAATTGGTTATTCAGATGCTGATCTTGCGGGATGTAAGATTAATAAAAAAAAAAACCAGTGGGACATGTCAATTGATTGAAAACAAATTTGTTTCTTGGTTCAACAAGAAGCAAAACTCTATGTCCACTTCAACTGCAACAACTGAGTACATTGCTGCTAGTAGCTACTGTGCTCAAATTTTGTGAATGAAGAATCAATTAGCTAACTATGGGTTTAAATTCAAATATGTCCCCATATTCTGTGATAATACTAGTGCTGTTTGAATTACACATAACTCAGTCATGCATTCTAGAACAAAAAATATAACAATCAAATATGATTTTATAAGAGATCATGTGCAAAATAAGAATATATCTTTGCATTTTATACCTACTAAAAATTAACTTACAGATGTGTTTACTAAACCCTTGGATGAATCCAAATTCAATAAATTAATTAGTGAGTTAGGCATGCTAAATTTACAAGCCTAGATTATATGCTCTAGATATTGCTAATAGTTCAAGAAGCTATTGATCATAGTATGAAAAAGTGCGTAGAGCAAACATTGGATAGTATAGTAAAAATATACATCTTAAATCGCATAGTAATCAACAAAAAGTTACTATATGAATAGAAGAAGCTGAAAAGGTTATCACTAAGCGCGTATTAAACACTGCCAAAGAAATGGAGTAACCAGAAAAAGTTACTGCGTTACAACTATAATTGATATAACGTACAACCACTTATCTTCTGACACGTGCCCCGCTTCAGCAAAATAGAGGGAAGTTTCTTAAAAGTTCTTTTGAAATATCATTTTGCACTTTACTATTCAAAAACTTGCGTTTAAGACCTAGACGTCGAATTCTCATTCAATCTAGAAAATCTAAGCACTCTGTTGTTCATTTCAACTTAATCTCAAAAGGCGATGGTAGGTTATCAAGTCATCGTTGGAAATCAACTCTGTTTTGAGAAATTTGGTGAATTAGAGAAGAAATTCAAAGATGTTCTTTCTCTTATTCAAAAAGCAGGATTTTGAGAAATTTTGGAAGCCAACATTAAAATCTACACCAAGTACGTTGAAGAACTTTACGTTAATGCTGTTATTGATGACGATCTTCTTACAACAAAGGTGAAATGCCACACTCTAAAGATCACTGTAGAAGAGTTAAACCATTACATGGGTTTTATAAATAAAGGTATTACTTCGTTTAATGATGTTGATGGTGAAGAAAGCATGATGTTGACGCAATACCAGAAGAATCCTCAACTTAATAAAATGAAAAATAAGGAGTTTCCTTCCGAGTATGAGTTCTTGGCAGATATCGTTAGGAAATGTATTGTGTGGAAAAATTCTGCACGTGATTCGGTCAGTGAACTATAACTAAAAATCATGACTGTTGTGGTAAACAAAATGGCGACAAATTTTGGTTCTATTCTGATGAAGTGGATAGCTAAATGGGTGAAAGAAAATGCAAAAAGAAAAGCTAACAAGCCGACCCCAAAAATGTATTATAGGCGAATTCCAAGCCAAGTTCTAGAGAAATTGATTGGAGATAATGAAAGTGAGGCTCTGAATGTCAACAAAAAGATTACTCCAAAGCTGTTTGAGAATTAGGAGAAGAATCCAATTGAACTGCATCAATCCAGAATATCTAGAGGAAGTGAACATACTATTAGTAAGGTTAAGAAACCTTATAGAGCTCAAGCCAAAAAGAAAGGTATCTAAGATTCAAAAAGATGAGTCTCAAGGATCCACTACACCTCAAACCTCCAAACAAGAACCCCTAAAGAAGTAGAAGAAAGTAGAAAAAAATAAAGAGGAAGAAATTCTAAAGAATGTTCCTTCAGATTCTGAGGAAGCTCAAGATGACCTTACCCCAATTTCTCAAATTGTAAAGAAGAATAAAGGGTCGAGAAGCAAAAGACAGAGAAGAACCTCTGTGAAATCAATTAATCTTAAAGAGCAATATGAAGAGTCGATCATAGAAAAGACTCTGATCATATAGAAGAACATAGAGGACACCCTGATTGTGGAATAACCTCTAATCGCAGAGCAGACCCCAAGGATATAAGTGCAGGGTGCAGTTGTCGAAGAGATTGTCGAGAAGGCTCTTAAGCCTCAAGATGTTAAAAAAATGGCTAAGAAGGCACCTGAGCCTGAGCCAAAAGATATTAAAGAAATGGTTGTGAAGAATACTGATCCTAAGCCCAAGAAACTAAGAAGAAAATTGAGAAAAAATGGTGAAAAAGAATAAGGAGAAGAAGACAGAGATTAGAAGTAAAAGACAAAAAGATTATACAACTTTATCTGATGATTCCTTGAAGATTACTAAGATCATCTCAAGAGTCACTAATGCTATCAACAAAAGTATTGAGCTAGTGTTAGTGAAACTAGAGGATCCAGATTATGAGGGGGAGCCTCTGCCTGCTCCTCAAGGATATCCTTAAACACCTGTAATATTCCGAACTTGCGAGAGAGTTGTAATCCAACTTTATATGAATAAATAAAGATTGAATTACATCTTATATGCGTTATGGAATCTTTATTATTGTTTATTTATGTGTTTCGGTTCAAGTATCCAGCTTTAGCACGAAAAAGGAACATAAAAGTTTTTTTTCACAAATCTGAAAAGAAGATAAAACCTAAACCCTAAACCCTAAGGTCTAAACCCTAGGGAATCTAACTTAAGCCCCCGAGCGAAACGTGTATATCAAAATGACATTTTGTTTAAAGATTCATCTTTCCCACACTTTGAAAACACGATATAGCCGATAAAAGTTTTTCTCGAAAAATGCGTCGGGTATAGGATGAAATATGGAAAAGACGAAAAATATTTTTTTCTCCTTTTTGATCATCTTACCATTTTCTGAGAAATAGAAATCAAAAACACTATTTACCGAAAAACATGCAACGTCTTTTTGACTTTTCGTTTTACAGAATAGTGTTTATTTGGAACAAAACTCCGTAATATCTGATTTTTAAATCAGTAATGACCAATTCAACTGGAATACTTAGAAATGAACTAAGTTAGAGATAACTGGATTAGGAACCCTAATCTAGACCTAAACCTAGTTACAGAATAATTAAATTATCTAACTAATTAATCTAATTAGATGATTAGTACTAATCCGGTTGGAATTGAACTAGGTTAGGGTAACTAGATTACCATTTAACCTAATTAACATGTAATTAAACTTAACCTAACTAGGATTAAGATTAATTATGCTAAAGATTAACCTAATCTATAAGTTAAACTAATCGGTGAATTAATAACCTAATCGACTAATCAAATTCCTAGGTTTAATGCTAATTAACCTAATCATGACTAAGCTAGATTATCAAAAGGACTAATATAACCTTGATCAAGCTTGGTAAAAGACCTTGACTACCCCTCATTTAAATGCTTAATTAACCAACCAAACAAGCCCTATAACTATTCATTTGGTAGGCTAATTGGTGGACTAATCAAAGGCTAACAAGTATGGCATTGTGATGTCATTAAAACATGATGATTATAAACATTTATTGGCATTAAATGGACCAAAGAACCGTTCATATCAAGTAGGCAAGGGTGGTGCACTTAAAGTTAGCTAACTTTGGAAGTTTTGTAACAATGACCCTTTTGCCCTAACTTTGGTTGGCCTATAAATAGCAAGCAATGTTCACCCATTCTATCATTCATTTTCAAGCTCAAAAATCAAGTATCAAAGCTATATATATATTGAGAGAGAGTTCTAGTGAGTTATTACCTTGGATATTGCAAAGAAATAGTTAAAGCTAGCAAACACCAAAGGTACAATCTTTTATAGTTTTTATATTCGATTTTTCTTTCGTCTTTAATTTTCAAAAGCTCGAGAACGCGAGTCGTAGCCATGTACGATTGTCGTTCTCCGTGTTCTTCACGTGTTCTTGAGCCTTTCTACATTTTGTAGTAGTTATAATGTAGAATTTCAATTCGTAGTTTAAAGCTCAATGAACATACGTAGTGGTCATGTACGGTTTATCCGTTCTCCGTGTTTTCGTATGTTCTTGAGTATTTTTATAAATTGTTTTAATCAATTATGCAAGCCATTATAATGACCAAATTTTGTCAATTATAAAGTGTCATAATCACTTATGTAAGCAGTTATAATGCTCAAATTATTTCAAGTACGAAAACCAAAAGCTCAAGAACATAGTCATTACCATGTACGGTTTATCCGTTTTTCGTGTTCTTCGTGTATTCTTGAGCAAAAGTCATGAATCTTTCTATGAGAAGGTTTGTGATTTGTTATTTTTATGTTATAAAGTGATATTGAGTCTTACAACATAATTTCTTAAAGAGTTAAAGCAAGCGGTACCATGTTTCACATGGTTAACCCTAAAAATATTGGCCAAAGCATGCTTACTGTCTGTTTTTGCCATTTTTCAAAATCTTAAAATCTTAATATGCCTTAACAATATGAATGAAAGTTGTATATCATGAAATTGTAAGCAATTTAGACTCAAGAATCACTTCAAAATGTTTTCTTATGAAAAAATTATGACAGTTACCGTAAAAGACGCCAAAGTTGAAAATTTATGTAGGGCTTTCGGGTGGAAACCCTAAAAGGCACTAAATTTTATAATTTTGAGCTAGCCAATTTTTCTAAAATTTCATCAATGAAAATATTCTAGTTTAGTGATAAAAGCACGTATAGAACGAAAAAAATTCGATGAACTAATATTCGGTACGCGAAACCCTTTGTATAGGCGCTTTAAACGATTATCGGGAAACCCTAATTTGTGCTAAAGGCAACTTTTCTATCCTTAAACTTTGTTTACTTGCTTTCTATATGATTTATACATTTTGTGTATGCAACGTGTTATAAATCTTTGATACGAGAGTTATTGCTTCTTATTTCGGTATAACTTGCAAAATGAAATGCTTATTCGTGATAAATTCGAATCATGCTTTATTATATCAAACCAAGTCATCTTGGGGAGATCCTGACATGTGAAGTAAACTGAAATGAACAAATATGTATTACTGTTCTTGATCTATCCAGTGTATGGTATGCTATGCATAACATAGGATGTCGTTAGGTTGATCCCCTTTCTATATCCACTGTAAAAGGTTCTAAGTCGAAAGACAAAGAACAGTTCAAGGTCTAACCACCACTCAGTCTTGCTATGTTAAAACATTTGTAAATATCAATTGTTGTGCCATGAATCCTTACAATCCTTATCGGTGTGAGTTCACTTATATGCTATGTGTTTAAGACTTTCTGAGCATTTTAGCTCACCCTTGCATATAAACCTAATTTGCAGACAAACCCGAGAGCTCCAGCTCAAAGAAGAAATGCGTAGACTAGTTTACTATTTTTCTTAACTGTTCTTAACTGTAGTCATAATGACATTTTGTAATAAGAACAAGTTCAACACATGTAACCTAATATTATATAAATATTATCAAGTTTTATCACATTCTCTTGTTACGTCTTTACTTTGATTAAATCTAGAATTGTTAAAACTTAACATAGTATTAATAATGATCTATTTATTTGGATGAGGATCAGTAAATAACTTATGAGTGTTGTACATCCGAGATAGGACTAAGCGATGTTGACTGGTCAAATCTATCGTTAAGGTTCCTTGGACCCAGGTATAACTCGTTATTACTATTCTGAATGTCGGATAAGTAGGATTATTAATATGAAAAGATATCACTATAACAAAATATGTTTCGAATGAGGGTTTTAACTATTTGGGTAACGTTCTGTACGGAAAGAGAATTTTGCACCGGACAAAGATACAACAATTTGTCACGAATAAAGATGCAAACATTTATCACGGGTGAAGATGTAAACATTCACCGTGAGATTCTCTGTTCCCAAGAGTCATCCTAATGATTTAATGTCGTGGATGTTGGAACATGTAAAGTTATAAAATATCTAAATATTAAGGATAAAATGTTATATTTGAGTATTAAGTCTCTTGTATCGATTACAAGGACTTGATATAAAATAATGAAAGATATTTGGGAATTAAGATGAGAATTTTGTTTGAGAATAAAGAAAATCATCTATAAACCTATTGATTTAGCATTTATAGTGAGCTCCAAGTCATCTATAGTAAGTATAGTGATTTGGGGGCGTCACAGCACCACTAGGATTGGTAACTAGAATTGTGCTTGAAGAAATAGAGGATCCAAATGCTCAATTAGCTGATAAGTTCATTGGATCTAGAGCTCGACAGATGCATGTTGTGGGAATAACTGTAGATGAGTTGTTTGAAGGCTTTATAAACCTGAATTTGGACGGCCAAACCACATTATACGATCCAAAAAGTGAACAACTTCTCTACTTTCTGTCTTTGATGCCAATGTTGAAAGCCTTGACCTTGGAGATCACAGCTTTGTAAGATAGAGCTACTCAACCTTCCTTAATCTGAAATTGGTATTTCAAAACTTCCCAAAGGTAATCTCCTATGCTACTCACTTGATGTGAAATGAACCATTTAAATCCTTTTGTTAGTTCTATGATAAGGTAACTTTTGTTCCAAATTCATTCTTCAGTAATGAGTTCTCATACTTATATTGCTATGACAAGATCGTGAGTTATCTTCTATGACCTCAGCTCAATCTTCAGATAATTCTTATTTTTCTATTGACTTTCATATCGTATTAACTCAAGGTCAAACGATTAAAGCATAAACTACTTCTCCTCTTCAAACAACTCCGATCCTATAATCTCAAAACCCTACAATTGATAACCTGTCTTCACCCTCTTCGATCGAAGAGTCTCTACACCATTCGATCATTGAGGACACACCCCCAACCTCTCATGTTCATGAATTTTCAAATTCTCCTTCTCTTGTAAAAGTTTCACATTAATCACAACCCCAGTAAATTCTCATATCTCTTCCCAAGACAATGAGAAGCTTCTTACTTCTTCAGCCCCTCCATCTGACATACCTTCCACATCCAACAACGAATACTTTGACGTATCTCATGCTTTAGTTAATGCTTCTCAACCTTATACTCCTGTACGAGCACCGCTTTTGAATCAGGTTTTGGACCGTGTCTCTGTGATACCATCTAAAGATTAATTTGCTAGACTGATGGCTCTAGTCACTGTTGACTTAAGTCAAGATCTTAAAGACAATGCCAATGAACTCAGAGATAATATGAGCAAAGTAACCTCTGTAGTAGGAAAGGTCCCTGGAGAAATAAGAAAAGCGTCTGCAAAGCAAATGCATAAGATGTTCCACGACATGATGAACAATCTTCATGAAAAGGATCAAATTTTCCTTGAAAATATTAAGGAACAAAAGGGATCAATAAAGCTGTGAAAATTATTTCTGATGATCTTGTTAATCTCCGCAAATATGTCAGTGAATTTAAAATGGAACAAACTAACCCAGTTCTTACTAGCACCAATAATGTCATGCCTATGGTGTATCAATAGAAAGAAGAAGCCGATAAGAGGTGACAAGAAAATAGAACTAACATTGACTCATCTCACCATCAGTTGGAAGAACTTGTTTAAGGGGGTAGAGAAGTCAAGATGAAATAAAATCTCCTCCTATTGCTCAAGCTTTACCATTTGAAGGTCAATTTTCAAAAGGGCAATCTTCTTCTCTAAGAGGATCAGGGCAAGATGTGACCATCTCTGGTATGAGATCTCTAAATGGTGATCCAATATTTGTTAATAGAATGTCTCAACGCGTTTACATATCAGGAGAACAATAATTTAATATGCCTAGCCTTGGTCCAAGGGATATTATTGAAAAGATTACTAAGTTAAAAAGAAAAGAAGCAGAAGAAAGAGAAATCTATAATCGTAGAGTGGAAGAAGAAAGAAGAAATCCTCCCACGAAGAAGATAAGTGAAATTATAAAGTTTTTAAGCTTGTCATAAACTTCAAAATTAATAAATTCATGCTTTCAATCTACCAATACAGTTTCTCACTGTATTATAAGCCATGTTTGATTTCGTATAGCACTGCATATTAGAATTGATGAATGCTTGAAACTATTGGTTTGTGATTATCAAATAGGGGGAGATTGTTAAGTACAAATGCATAATTGAATGATTTGATGATGACTTAATTTGAATTAGTAATGTATATTTGTAACCAATAGCTTTTTGTACAGTCCTTATTGATGAAATTGATGTACAAAGACTTAGAATAGAAAAATCAAATTTGTTAGATTGATCTTATGAAAACTCTCCTCGCATTTCTCCGTCCAAATATACTTAACCGCCTTTTTCGTCAAATTTATTAACGGCATTGCTATCTTTGAAAAATCTTTGATAAATCTCTGGTAATAACCTGTTAATCCTAAAAAACTCCTAACCTCCATCTGCATCCTCAGTTGTTCCTTATTTATCATCGCTTTCACCTTTAAAGATTTATATAAATCCCCTCCTTATCAATAAGATGACCTAAAAATTGAACCCTTTCTAACCAGAAGTCACACTTTAAAAACTTAGCGTACAACTTCTCTTTCCTTAGTATTTCCAACACTAACCTTAGATGTTCGACATGCTCTTTTTTAGTCTTGGTATAAACCAAAATATTGTCTATGAACACAACTACAAACTTGTCCAAGTACTGCTTGAACACACTATTCATCATGCCCATAAATTTGATTGGCACATTCATTAGTCCAAACAACATCACCAAAAACTCATAATGGCTATAACGACTTCTGAATGTTGTCTTTAGTACATCCTTTGTCCTAACTTTTAACTGATGATAACCAGTCCTTAAATCAATCTTCAAAAAATACTTCGCCCCTTTCAATTGATCAAATAGATCGTCAAGCATCGGTAATACTTATTCTTGATCGTCACTTTATTCAACTCCTTACACTCGGCTAAATTTACTTCCTATCCAATAAATCTTACAACTGGACCATTAACTCTCTCATTTCTACCGGAGTCATCCTATATGGAGCTCTTAATATCGGCGTTGTTCCTAGTACTAAGTCAATTATAAATTATATCTCTCTATTCGGCGAAAGACCCGACAGTTCCTTTAAAAATACGTCTATGAACTCCTTAACTATTGTTATCCATCCCATTTCTAGATCCACCTTCTGTGTATCCACTGCATGAGCCAAATATCCCACACATCATTTTCTTAACAATTTTTTGGCCTATATCATCGTCAGACAACAAGATTATTTTAGCGACTAGCTACTATAAAATACGACCTTAGACTTATTTGGTATCTGAAGGTGTATGTTCTTTTTCTAACCATCAATCACTGCTTTATGGTTAAATAATCAATTCATCCCTAAGATAACATCAAACTCTCCTAGCATAACTTATGACCCCTTATCTTTGTACAACGATTTTTATGTATATAGAGTTTACTGATGAGTATGATTAGATGTAAAATGTGATCGTAAAGTGAACTCTAAAGTCATAAAGGAAATGAATATCACAAAGTTGACTCTGAGTTCAAAATTGTATTACAAGAGCTAAATTGCACTACAAGAGCTAAATCGTATTGTTAAATTAAGATCGCATTGCAAGTTCAAGATCGTATAGTGTAAACTGAATCGTATTAAAGCTCTGATTGTACTGTAATATCTATACTATACAATCAGTTCTTTTCGTAGAGTAAAAAGCTGTCAGACTACTGACATTAGACGTACCACATACTGAAATGCCAAATGAAATATTTTCAAGTCCAAGATAAAATCTGAAAATCAGAGCTACTTGTGTCTACTAGCTAATTTGAAGTTGAAAAGTTAAACAGATAATTGCCATATTTGGAAATTTGATAAGCTGACACGACGAAAAGCTATCTTGCCTAACACTAAAATGCTCATAACAAAGATCTCAAGAATTAAGGTATTAATTGACAAATAGTTATCTTGAAACGGGAAGGTTTCAATAAGTCTATAAAAAGAAGAACATAATTCAAGAAGAAAAAAAAGGGACACTGATTAGAAATCGAAATTCTGAAAAGCTCAAAACTGACTTTACGAAAAGCTGAACATCTCATTCAAGCTGCTAAGTACTTGAGAAGATGATTGTATTACCAACTTAGCAGCAACTCACAACATCAAATTAACTACATTGTGTTATCTTAGTGACATTGTTCCAAGTCTAAGTGACTTGAAGAGATCTTAATGATCCGTTCTTAGTGACCTCGGAGATGCCGAGTTTAAGTGACTTGAAGAGATCTTAATGATCTGGTCTTAGTGACCTCATAGCTGCCGAGTCTAATTAACTTGAAGAGATCTTAGTGATTCATTATTGTAATTGGTCTTAGTAACTTATATCCTTAATAAATTTTCTACTCGTGTAGTAGAAGAGTGGAGTAGGAATTATTACGTCTCTGAACCACTTAAAACATGTTGCCTCTCATTTATTTTCAGCACTTATTTTCTGTTTTATATATATTCACGTGTGATTGAGTGTGCTAATTATTTTCAAATTCCAAATCTTAGAACTATAACTGATAAAACCTTATATCCAAGGGAGATTTTCTAAAGTATATTTCGTTATGCATAGTTGATTTTATTATACAAAATTTAATCAAACTTTATAAAATCAAATGTTTTTGAAAAACCCTATTCAACCCTTGTAATGACCATGAATTCTAGTTTACATTGTAATTATAATTATTAAATAATTATCAATGAATTAAAAATTTTGTACGAATTAATTGTGCATTTATATAATTGAATGAATATACGCATGTATGTGTATATTTATCTAATAATAATGTAGCAAGGTAATATAATTAATTAAAGTACGTCTAATTGGATTATATTTTAAGTTCAGGTAAATTATTAAACTAGGTTCATGTTATAATTGAACTAGCCCAATGCTTATTTTAATTTCAAGTAGCATGTGTTAGTTAAGGTTAGCCCAATAGAATGAATTAATTGAGTCCAAACAAATTAAATGAATGAGTCTGATAAAATTATGTAAATTGACCCAAGGTGGAGCCCAAATAAAAGTCAAAAGTTGGTCAATATATATATATATATATATATATATATATATATATATATATATATAGACACATAGGTGTATATATGTGTATAATTATACAATGAAAATAAATCAAAAATGAGGGAGAAAATTGGGGTTTGGCTGGCCAAAGTGGAGCCCACTAAGGAGTGAAGCGTTGCTCCATTGTTGCTTTCACAATACACACATTGTTTTAGTTGCTCAACAAGTCTAATCATCTCCATGTCAATCAATCTAGTCAATCCATCAAATAGTAAACCTAAATTAGCTTTAATTTCACCAATGCAATATGTTTAGTGGATGTTGATGATGATTAAGAAAGTGTTATAAATAGAATGATCCACCAAATAGTTATGTAGTTAATCATTTTGCTAGAATCACCAAGAGAAAATAAAGATAACTCTTATAAGCTTGAGAGAAATCACCAAGAAGGTTGATAGAGAGTATTCAAGGTGGATTCTTACATACATTTCGTGTCTAGAAGGAAAAGGGCTACCAAACCAAAAGGTTTAAAAGTGTTCTATACCTTCGTCTTTTTATTTCTATGGTCAATATATATTCTAAATAGTCAAAATATATTTTTAACAGTTCAAAACATATGTTGATGCTTAATAATGCTAAATCTTGGATATATATGAAGATTCATGGTTTAATATATTTAACATGTGTGTTAAAATGCTTGGTATGTAAATAAATGAAAGATAAGTGTATATAGAACTTTACCGGTAGAAATCATAACTAGTTATGTGTTATAAATAGTTATAGATTGAAATGTACAAGTTGATTATTTGATTTTGATGGCTAGAAAGTTATATTTATGAGTTATAAAGATAACACAACTTAAATCTCTTAAAAATATGAAAAAATGAGGAAGTTATGAAGTTTATCGCCAAACATGATGTTTTGAAACTCAAGTTGATCGATCTTCAATTGTATGTCAAAAACGTTTTCAAAAATGAGATTGATTCATGAAATATTAAAAAATAAGAAGTTAGGAAAATAACAAAACTGATTTCGTGTCTTTTGGATATGTATATTTCATTTTATAAAAGATTGAATCAAAGAAATCAAAAATAGAAAATTAGGGTTTGAAGAAATAGCATTACCGCCGCAACGGTAAAACACACTGTGAGTCACCGCCGTAGCGGTGGTCAACACCGCCACAGCGGTCATCTAGAATGTTTGAAAAATTAACTTTTATTAATTGAGTCGGGCCATAGAAAATGGGCCGGGTCAGATCTTTTGAAAAATAAAATGGGTCAAAAAATGTAATTTTATATAATATTAATATTTATCAAGTTTTAAATAATTATAATATTACTAAATGAAAAATAATATTAATAAATCAATAAAATATTATTAAATGAATAATAATATTAGAAAATAAATAAAATATTAATATTATTAAAAAATTAACAAAATAGTATTAAATAAATAATAATATTAGAAAATAAATAAAATATTATTAAATGATTAATAATATTAAAAAATAAATAAAATATTGTTAAATAATTAATAATATTAGGAACTCAATAAAATATTGTTAAATAAATAATAATATTAGAAAATAATAAAAATATTATTAAATAATTAATAATATTAAGAAATGAATATAATATTATTAAAAGATTAATAATATCAAGAAATCAATAAAATATTATTAAATGAATAATAATATTAGGAAATAAATAAAATATTATTAATTGATTAATAATATTAAGAAATCAGTAAAAATATTATTAAATGAATAATAATATTAGAAAATGAACAAAATATTATTAAATGGTTAATAATATTAGGAACTTAATAAAATATTATTAAATGAATTATAATATTACAAAATAAATAAAATATTATAAAATAATTAATAATATTAAGAAATGATTAATAATATTAAGAAATTAACAAAATATTATTAAATGAATAATAATTTTAGAAAATAAATAAAATATTATTAAATAATTAATAATATTAGGAACTTAATAAAATATTATTAAATGAAGAATAATATTAGAAAATGAGTAAAATATTATTAAATGATTAATAATATTAAGAAATGAATAATAATATTAAAAATTGAATAAAATGTTATTAAATAATTAATAATATTATAAGGTTAATAAAATATTATTAAATGATTAATAATATTATATAAAAGTTTAAACTATATTAAATAATTAATATAAGTTTTATGTGATTAAAATATTATCAATTGATAATAATATTTTCATGTGTTCAATATATCCTTAATTATATATTTATGTGATTAAGTGTTAGTGAATTAAGATGTACAAAGGTCATTATATGAACCTAGATATGATACTAATTGAAAGATCAGCTTGATTAATTATTAGGTCTTTTCAAAAGATATTAAATTATATTGGTTAACTGTAATCAACCATCGAGGCAAGTTTCATATACCTAAACTTGTATTTATTTTGCAAGAGCTTTAAGTAGTTTATTTATTTAAAATTGATCAACATCCATATTGTTTATGTATTCGCACTTAGTGCATTTGAAATTGTGTAGTTCTTTTGATTCAAGAACTGTTTAAGAATATCTAAGCTGATTGTTCCTGCAAGACACTGCATGTATAAATTCATAAATTTGAATATTCTTAAAAGCTTATCCAAACCATTGGTTGGTGCGGATTCTTATAGTAAGACTGAGAACGAACAACCTTAAATAAGGGGATTATATTCGAAAAATTGACTTTTGCGTAAAATGTTTAAATGTTATGCATATACATAAAGTACAAGAGGTTGATCCCCTCGAATATCAAAACCATAAAAAGGTCAGATATATAACTGATTTACCTTGAGTATTAGTTCATGAGCTTTTGAGACCACTCAACAGTAAAGACTCAATTATTTCTTTTAATTGAAATTTGACTCTTGTTCTTTTACAACTTTTATATATTATTAAAAACTCTAAAGTTATTTTTCATTCAATCATGATATATCAATTTTGTAATAATTGTACTTAAACTTACTAAGCAAGCTAGTTGCTCACATTTACTATATTATGAACAAATTTTCAACTAAGCTCGAGTGCTCCAAGAAAAACAAGGGCAAGAAAAAAGTCAAAGCGTAGTATTTTGCATGCAAGTAACATTGTTTAAATTTTATTTAAATGTTGTAAATCATTTGTAAACCCTTAAGATATGTATTGTTATGTTAAGGTTATAAGACCTTGGGTTTGTATTAGATTTTGTAATGAACAGTTATGTATTATTCTGCTAAGTTTAATAAAAATTATGTATCTAGTTATTATTATGTATTGGATTGTGAGCACTAAACTCGATATTATAGATCCCGGATTTGGGGGCATCACACCCCCCCCCCCTAGATATTTTCTTTGCCTCTGGAATATAACAAAATATTTTATCAGTTATGAATTACAAGATTATTATTAATTTTAGAAGTTAATTTGACTTATTTTTATACTTAAAATAGTCCTATATGTGTTGGCCTAAATTTAAATAGGAATTTACACGCAAGTATACGCGACCCACAAGTAATAAAGTGATAAAATCGAGTGTCAAACCCACAAGAAATTAAAAATAATTATTACCAAGCACTAATTTAATATCAAATTAATTATGTTTAAACAATCACAATATAATATAAAATTATCTAATTAAAATTACTAACTCAATTAAACTAATAAAAATGATTAAATCAAATTAAAAATAGTTAAGATTACAATTTTTTTCAATGCTTTATTTAATTCTTTTTACTCTATTTTTAATTAATTAATTATATTGAATTATTAACTAAGAATGTCTAACTATTTATTAACATTTTTCAAGAATTAATAAAAAGATATATTTCAATTAAGTTGCTATATTGCTATGCAAAATAATTTGAAATAAATTCATTAAGATTCAATTCTCAATAAAGTTACATGTGGTATATAAGTATCTTCATCATATACATTATTATGATACTCTTCCTATAAAGAATAAACAAATTCACATGTTATCATATTCCGATCTAAACCTATACTCCACTTTTAATTTTATATAGATTATCTCATTTATCATTGCGTAAATAATTATACATGAACGCACAAAATATGATAAATAACTCATATATAATCATTAATAATTAAAAAGAAAATAAATTAAATTAAACTACACATTGGGTTTAATTACAATCTCAATAATAAATTAGTCCATAACTAAATAATAAATTAACCACAAATAATTCAACATCTCAAAATTACAAAAATAAAAGAGAAAGAAAAGAAATCAAATATGTGTTTTGATATCCGTCTGTCACTCAGATCACAGCTTTTAATTTTCAAGCTCCGTCTTCAATTATTGAATCATTCGCGTTGAATATTTGCTCTTAAAACTACTCCTAAACTACTCTAAACTATGTTAATATATTACTAATGTATGTTAATATATCATAATCTCCTGATTATAAGAGCTACACAGTATATTTATAGGAGTACAATAATAATCCTAAGTTAATGTGGAAAAGAAATTCAATTTGAAATCAAATTAATACTAAAAATCGCGAATAATCTAGTTTTCCAGAATTAGTGCACTGCCAAACACGCCCCGGACACGCCAAACCAGGTCAGCAACACGCCATCAAAACGCCGCCATTTACTTTTATTTTCTAAAACTCAACTGGTCGCGCAATGCATGGTAAGCTGTTATATGTTCCTTTGCTGAAACGGTGGCGTCCGCTTGCATGCTCTTAAACACCTGGCGTGCATTGCGCGGTTGCCTGCTTCTTGCCTCTAACTAAAACGACGCAGTTTCAATTAGAAACTGAGGCCTCATGCGCTCCTTGCGTGGATTTTCAGATGCTTTATTTACAAAAATGCCACCGGTTCAATAGATGTGTTTAATTACTAAATTGCTACTAATAGCTGCAGATTTACCATTTTGCCATCAAGGTTTATTTTCCTACGAAACAACATATAAATTAATTATAAATAAATAAAAATAATATAAAAATTTTTAAATCACATAAAATTAAATAAATTACCTATAATCAATTAACATACTTAAAAACTAACAAATTATTAAGCCTAAAAATATATAATAAATGAGAATAAAATTTAATTATCAAATACCCCTAAACTTAACTATGTACTTTGTAATGACCACGAATTTCATTAGTCATTGTAATTATAATTAATAAATAATTAGCAATGAATTTAAAAAATTTGGTACTAATTAATTGTGCATTAGATAATTAAATAAATGTACTTATGTATGTGTATATTTATTTAAAGAATTAAAACAAGATGTATAATTAATTAAAGCAAATATAATTGGATTATATTTTAAATCCAAATGAGTTGTTAAACTAGGTCAAAGATATTAACCTAGTAACCCATGTAATTAATTTAATTACTAACCTATGTAATTAATTTAACAATCCCAATTCTTATTTTAATTAAAGGTAGCATAGTTATTTAAATGCTAACCCAATGTGTTATTTAAATTGAGCCGAAACCAATTCAATGGATGAGCCCAAAATGTTTAATCCTAAGGTCTAATATGGAGCCCAATAGAAAATCAAAAATGATCAATATTGTTAGATATATGAATATATATATAGGAGTATATATATATATAATTAAAGCATTAAAAATAAATCAAAAATGAGTGATTAAATCCCATTTTTGCTGAGATTTTAGGGGGCCCACTTGGGGTTGCTTGATCTTGCATGTTGCTTCAAACTCACACTAAATCAAAGTTGGCCAACAACCCTAGTCAATCACAATGTCACTCACATTGTCCATCCATGCAATAGTAAGCTTAATTAGCTTGTAATTTCACCAACATTGGTTGATTAAGAATATTAATGAAGTGCTAGTAGAATACTATATATAGAGCACTCCACACTTGTATCAAGTTTGCTAGTTCATTTCCTAGAGAATACAAGAGAGAAAGTGAGAGCATTTGTGAGCATTTGAAAGATACACTTGGGTGTCGAGTGAAAAAGCTAGAGAAGGAGCTTGGTGAATGTCCAATAGCTTCACAACATATTTTGGTAGGAGAATAAGAAAAGCATCCAAGGCCACAAGGTTTAAAAGTGCTCTAACTTCTCTTAAATTTTATTTTTGTAGTCTAGAACGATTTTGAACGGTTAAAATCAATTTTTAACATATCAAAACTTGTTTTGATGGTCTAGAAGTATTTAACTATGTAATATATGTATATTCATAACTTGATGTGGTGATATCATGTTTTGGTATGTGTAGATTGCATAAAAATGCAAGAAATGTTCATATTGATTTTTACCGGTAAAACTTAACTAAGCATGTTGTGTTTAATATTGTATTTTGAAATGCATAAGTTAGAAATTGGATTTTTATAGCTATAAAGTTAGATACATGAGTTTTAAGGAAAACCCAACTTGTATCTTTCAAAAATATGAAAAAATAAAGAAGTTATGGATTTTACCGCAACGTAGGTCATTTTTAAACCCTAGATAGTTCAATCTTAATTTTTCGTGTCAAAACGTTTTCAAAAATGTAATTGAACAATGAAATGTTGTAAAACAAGAAGTTATGAAGACAGCAACACTGAGTTGGTGTCATTTGAATGTATAAATGTTATTTTATTCAAGCTTGAACCAATAAAACCAAGGATTTGTGAAGTTAGATATCACTTTATCCTTGTGAGAAGTTTTTAGCCCAGTTCCGTTTGGAATTTGGATTTATGATCTAAAGAGAAGTTCTAGAGGGTAAAATTATGATGAGCATGGACTCAAGAATCAGTGCAAAATATTTTGAAATGAATAAGTTATGGCAATTTTAGTAAAAGATGTCTAGACAGTCAAAACGAGCGCCGCCAGTGCTCGAACTTTCTGCTTTGAGCGCCGCCGGCTCTAGAATAAGCCTAGGACCAGCGCCACCAGCGCTGGTACAGTGTGAAAAAGTCAAAAATTTGATATTTTAAAGTTTTATCAAGTCGTAACTCCGATTTAACTTGTCGGTTAATAAAAAGTCTAAACGAAACACCGTTATGCACTTAAAACCTAAGATAAACTTGTAAAATGAATGTGTTTGAATATTAAACCAATATATGGAGTTTATTAATAACTAATGGATAGCTAAATGTTTAAAATAAAGACTAAAGATAACACAATTAAAAAGTTAACTATTGGTATTATTTGTAATAAAATATTATTAAGTGATAAATAATATTAATATGTGATTAAAAGGTTATTAAATGTTTATAACATTTGTAAATGATTAAATATTACTACATGGGTAATAATATTAATAAATCAATGAAATATTATTAAATAATTAATAATATTAGATAATGATTAAAATATTATTAAATAATTAATTGTAATATCCCGGATATTTAAATGAATTAGAAATAAAATATTTAATATTTAATAAAGGTTGGAGTTTGATAACCTAGTAGTGATAGATAAATAGAGGTCCAAATTTAATTTAACGGACTAACTTAGATATGGTGATATCAAAATTTTTGATAAGTTAGCAAGTAAAGTGATAATTCAATAAACTTGACTAACAACAAGTCTAATTAAATTAAGAGAATTAATTAGTGGAGTTATGTAATTATGCGACGTGGTTGCGTGTAAATTAAATATGTATTTATATGAATATATATATATATATGCGTGCATATTTAGTAACATAATTTAATGGTTAATTAAATTGTGATAAATAGATAGATTAATATTAAATTAATCCGAATTGAATTAAAAGGTTTATTGTGGAATTAATTTATTCATTAATCAACAATTATGCAAATTGTTGATAAATTATTTGTGAGGAATAATTATGTAAATTATATAATTATAAATTATATAAAGTAGTTGAATTAATTAAAGGAGATTAGTAATTATATATATTGTACAATATTTAATTTAATATATATGTACATATATATAAAGGGTTTAAATTAATTGAGAAATTTTAAATAGTAATTGAATATATTCTATAATTAAATAAATCATTGTAAATGATTTATGGGATTGAGAAATTTAATTATACAATTATTTGTGTAATATTAATTAAATAATTAAATAAATTATTTAAATAAGAAATTGAGTAAATATATTATTATTTTAATGTATTTTCGGGTAAATGGAATTATTTCCATAATTGATGAGAAATAAATTATTTAATGTAAACGTATTAAATAATTTAATTTATGGCGTAAATAATATATATTAAATTATATATTGTATTTATTTAAATTTCATAATTTATTGTGAAATTATTTTTAAATTAAGGTGATGTGTATAAATAATATATATAGATTATATATATTATTATTAGCAAACACACTCTAAAGTTTTAATATCAAAATAATTGACAAGTTGTCATTAATTAAATATTCAATTAAATTGAATATAATGAGTGAATTAAATATAATAAATTAATTAATATGATTATTAATTAATGTAAATAATGTGAAATATTAATAATAATATTTATTAGTCCATTTAGTAATTTAATACTTATGGGTTAGAATGTTTAATTATTTATTCAATCTAATTATTTATTTAATCATGGATTGAATAATTAATGTGTAAATTATTAAATTAGCCCAACATGGGTCAATTAGTAGCCCAAGTGGAGAATAATAAAATTTGACAATTTAGTAGCCCAAACAATTTAATAGAAGCCCAATTGGTATTTTAAATTAAAGCCCAATGCTTGGCCCACTTGAAAAATACTTTATAAAACTATTATTTATTAAAAGTGACTTTGGTCAATCTTTTTGGGACAAGTAACTTGGTTGTTGCCGGCAAAAGGGAGTAAATGATAGTTAATTGATTTTGTGTTTATTTTATTTTTCTTTTAATTAAATAAAGGATTGCTTGTTTATTTTTTTTAAGTACATGACACCATCCCTCTTCCACCAACTAAGTCATGGGCTATCTTTCTTGTGCAAGTATCCAAGTGAGGAGCATTATGACTTATAGATATAATTTTGTATCTAAGAATTTTGCATGTATACTTGAAATGGTAGACATTATACTTCATTTATTTTCTAAGTTCCAAAAGAGAGAGTTTGAGAGAAATAGTTTGGGGAGAGTAAGAATTTTTGAGAGAGAGCATGGAGAAGGTAGAGAAGGAGATCTTGGTGCATGTCTTCAAGTTGCACCACCTATTTTGGAAGAAAAATGAAGATAACCATTAAAATGAGGTAATGGTTATTTTAAATGTAGTTTATTTTTTTTATTAAATAAACTAACATGTGAGTATAAACATATTAATATAGTTAATAATGTGTAGTAGTACTATTTATGTCATGCTTGAATTAATATACTTGGTTTGTGTTTTGGTATAATTTATATGCTAAAAACATGTGTTTGGTGGTGTTAAATCAAGTCTCAAAGTAATGACAAGAAATTAATTTTTATAAAATTTAGATTTAATGTTATAATATTATAGAACATTAAATCATGAGAAAAACAAAGTTTGAATCACTCAAAATGGAGTTATACACAAAAAGTTATGATTTGTGGTAGTTTATGTGATGTAAAAATTTTTATAAAAAAATTTTAATATTAAATCATGAAAAATTAAATTTCCATGTTATAAATTGATATTAAGTGATTGGTAAATTTTTTGGATTTTTAAAGCTTACTTGAATGTATAATTTTTATTAAAGTGGTGTATAAAAATTACTGTTCACAATCTGCTTGGAAGAAGGAAAAAAACGTCGGCCGCGCAATGCGCGAGCGACTGTTCATGCCAGACGCGGTATAATACGACGTCGTTTTGAGTATAAATAAACCGTCCCCGCGCGTAAGCGCGGAAGACGTTCCGGCTTCCCCAAAACGGCACCGTTTTGGCCCGGTTATTTTCGTACGCGCGCAATGCGCGGTAATAAAATTTCCGGAGAAATTACGAGATTGCCCCTCCGGTCATTTTTCGGCGAAATTACTATTTTACCCTCGGTCCGGTTTTTCAGTTTATTTACGATTTTGCCATTCTGGATAATTTAAATTAATTTAAATGTTTAAAAATTAATTTAAAATTATAACAAAAATAATAATAATACAAAAATGATATTTAGGTATTGAATATTATATTTTCCAAATATAATATGTATTTAGGATTAATATTTAAATGTTGTAAATATTAATCTAGTTAGTTTAATATTATATTTTTCAAATATAATAAATATTTAGGATTAATATTTAAATGTTATAAATATTAATCTAGTTAGTTTAATATTATATTTTTTTCAAATATAATAAGTATTTAGGATTAATATTTAAATGTTGTAAATATTAATCTAGTTAGTTGAATATTATATTTTTTTAAATATAATAAGTATTTAGGATTAATATTTAAATGTTGTAAATATTAATCTAGTTAATATTATATCTTCTGAATTTACGATTGAACTAATTATTATTTAATTAATATTAAATAATAAACAAGGATGATAAATTAATTAATTATTATTTAATTACTATTAAATAATAATTAAAGACAACTAAGATTGATTATTTAATTATTTATTATTTGATTAACTTTAAATAATAAATAAATTTAGTTAGTTATTATTTATTATTAAATAATAACTAATGATATTTGAGTATTTACTATATAATTTTATTATTTATTATTTAATTAACTTCAAATAATAAATGAATCTAGTTAATTAGTTATTATTTATTATTAAATAATAACTAAAGATATTTGATTATTTTTAATATAATATAATTATTTATTATTTGATTAATTTTAAATAATAAATAAATCTTGTAAGTTATTATTTATTATTAAATAATAACTAAAGGTAGTTAATTACTTACTATTTAATTAATGATAAATAGTAATTAAATGAAATTAGATTTAATGAAATAAAGAAAATGTCTTTTAACTCTTTTGTTTAAACAATTATAATAAATTGTTTAATAGTTTAATAAGTGTCCAACACTTAAGAAAAACATTTTCTAATTTATTAAATTATTAACCTAATATGATTGAGGGTCTATAAGGTTAATAATATTGTTTTGACTGATGTAAATTATGTGTTAGTACTTATGTGTGGTAGATAAGTTTCTTAATGAGCGTATAGTTGTACAAATACGTTGTACTAATTATTAGACCAACTTTACTAATGTTAGGTCTTTCAAAGCCAGTTAGTTAAAGCTAGACATTAATTGTAGCTGAGCAGACAGGCAAGTTTCCTAAACCCTACTCAATTTATATTCGAGCAGGATATATTATTTTATTGTTCAAGTACCTAACTCAAATTCAAGTTATTACGTTTCAAGCATGCTATGGTTTAATTCTGTATAATTATTCCACATCTTTAAATTGTTGATTCGCACATAGTGCTTGTTGCATGTGTTCATCAGGTATGAAAGGCTGATCACCTTCATTACCATAAGGTTCAGTTAAAATTGTTCATGGTCATTATTGACACTCAACATTACTTGATTCAGTCATTCAATTATTGAAATTATGATTCGTACTCTTTCACAATTATTATATTGTTGAAAATCCGAAAGCTTGTTCTTTCTTTCAATCATGATATATCGTTATTGTATTTAAACTTGCTGAGCAAAGTCGTTGCTCACTCTTGCTATATCATGATAACAAATTTCAGAATAATACGAATGTCCGAGGAGAGACGGAGACAGAAGCAAAAGACAAGATTATAGTGTTATTCATTATAACTAAATTGTTATATGATGTAAGTAATTTTGTAAACCTTTTTATGAATCTAAAGGTATATATGTAAGTTAAGGTTAGAAACCTTGGGAAATGTTGTAGAATAAACAATTTATGTTTATATATTCCGCATTAGTTATAGAACGTGTATGAAGATGATGTATCGTGACGTACCGAGTCTAGGGTTAAAGGAACCCGGATTTGGGGTCGTCACATTAATAATATTAGATAATTAATAAAATATTATTAAATTATTAATAATATTAAATAATGAATAAAATATTATTAAATAATTAATAATATTAGATAATTAATAAAATATTATTACATAATTAATAATATTAGATAAGGTAAGAAAATATTATTAAATAATTAATAATATTAGATAATGAATAAAATATTATTAAATGATTAATAATATTTGATAATGATTAAAATATTATTAAATAATTAATAATATTAAAAAGGGAATAAAATATTATTAAATGATTAATAATATTAGATAATAAATAGAATATTATTAAATGATTAATAATATTAGAAGGTTAATAAAATATTATTAAATTATTAATAATATTAGATAAGAGTTTGAACTATATTAAATAATTAATATAGGTTTAATGTGATTGAAATATCATCAAATGATGATAATATTTCTTAAGTGTTTAAATACCCATAATTAGATAATTATGTGGTTAAATATTAGAGATGTAAAATATATAGATATTATCATATGAATGTGTATATAATACTAATTTAAAGATCAACTTGATTAATTGTTAGGTCTATCTAAAGAGAATTAAATTGAATTGGTTAACAGTAGACTACGCACAAGGCAAGTTTTCTACACCTTAACTTGTATTTATTGTTGCAATTATTCTTTAACCTTATTTACATTGAGCTATTCAAATTATTGTTGAGCAAATTATACACTCGTAATTATTTGACAAAACTTAAAGTGGATTAATTATCTAAAATTATTCCAACTAATTATTTGTTATTGTATTCGCACATAGTGCTTTTGCAACTGTATAGTTCAGTAATTCATGAACTGTTTAAGAACGTCTAAGTTAATTGTTTCGGCTAGACAAATGCATGTTTAAATTCATCTAATTGAATATTATAAAAGCTTATCCAAACCATTGGCTGGTGCGAATTCTTATAGTAAGACTGAGAAAGAACAACCCTAGTTAAAGGGAATTTTTATATTATCGGGTAACCGAATTTGCGCAAGAAGTCTAAATGTTATGCATATACATAGGACATGAGAGGACTGATCCCCTCAAGTGTCCCGTTATTTTTAACAAGGTGTCAGACATTATATGTCTGTTCTATCTTAGTAGCAGTTCACTGTCATTAAAGACCACTCAGCAGTAAAAAGTCAACTCATTCTTATATTAAACATTGATTCTTGATATCTTTCACAATTGCTATTGTTGAAAACATTGAAGTTATTTCTTTTCATCATGATATATCTTATGTTGTTATTTATAAACTTGCTGAGCCATTTAGTTGCTCATTCTTGCTATATCATGACTATATTTCAGCTAAGCCTGAATGCTCTAAATCAGACAAAGGCAAGGGGAAAGCGAATGCGTAGATTAGTAGATGCATGCTAGTTTTAAATTACTGTTATGTAATTACTGTGTAAATCTTTTGTATTTCCCTTAAGATATGTAATGTTACGATTAAGGTTAATAGACCTTGGGAAGTGTAGCCTTTTGATAAGGAACCTTTTATATTATTCCGCGTAGTTTGAATACAATTTATATATTTCATTGTTGTTAAGTATTGTACAGTAAGAACTAAACCTGAGGTTAAAGAACCCGAATTTGGGGTTATCACATGCTTGCCCTCAAGTAAAACAAAAATAAAAACAAAGACTCCACTAACTCAACAACTCAAACAATAAATTCATATGAATAAAAATTTTAGCCTCAAAGATTTTTTAAATGATAACTCAAATGAAATTTTAAAATCATGCAATGTCACAAATTTCAACATATTCATTAATATTACTCTACTCAAGACCCTTGTGTGTGTTTAAAAATTCAAATGTATTAAACTAATTTAAACTCAAATAAATTTATGCAATTAAATGCCTCATAAAAGATATTACACCATAAAAGAATTACAAAACTTTTCTATAACTCACTTTTCACACCACTCTTCGCTACTAAAGGCAAATATAAATTAGAGGATCAAAAGGGTTTTTTTCTTCTCACGTTACGTACAATAGGATTTTTTTTTAAAGTTCACCACATTTCTTTCCAAATATATTCATTCATCACAGATGAGTGAATTTTGTGCTCCATCTCACTTTTTTTTATGCTCACGAGTGCGTTTTACGCTCCATCTCATTTTTTTCACATGTTTATGAGTGAGTGCGTTTTACACTCCATCTCAACTCACCATATGACTATTAATTCAACTCGAAAAGGATCAATTCTTCAAACAATCCTAGAATAATTTACCTAAATCATCTCCCTTAAATTATATTATACTACATATTTCACTTCAAGTTATGATCAAATAAGTTATAGAATTTATAAATATATATCAAAAGCAATTAACCATATAAACATTTTCTAAGTTAAACTAACTCAACACAAATGGATATGAGTGCATAAAAATAAAGGATTTCAAATAAAATAATAACTAATAAAAAAACAAAATTCAGACTAACAAAAATTTATCCATTTTAAAAGAGTTATTAAATAAAAATAAATTTTTTTATTATTGACCAAAAATTTAATTCAAATAATTCGTTGCCCAAAAGACATATCCTAAAAACTAAGATACCCCACTTTCATAGAAAACACGATTGCACTTAGCATGTGCAACAAGCCTTTAAACCCTAAGTGGATGAGTTGTGTCTCGTGAGGGTTTGTAGTGAATACACCCACAAAATTCTAAAATTTAAACTAAAATAAAAAATCTAAATTTTTTTAAAATCCTTTCAACATTTACCCATACCCCCAAACTTAAAACAGACATTGTCCCTGATGTATAAAATAATAAAAAATTAAGAGTAAAAGACTTCCTTGAATATGTAGCATTTTTTTCCTCATCTGCTAAGCATGGATTGCATAGAATAAACCTGAAACAAAATCAAAAATATTAAAACCTATTAACTATAAGACTAAAATTAATTACGATTAAATCTACTAAAATAAAAATAAAAACTAAAAACTAAAACTAAAACTTGAGTTACCTCTCAATAAGCGCTTGTTTTATAATCTCAGCCTGACTACTCCATTTTCTCTAACCCGGGTCGAATTTATGCTTGATGAACCGTCTTGGAAGCCATGCCTTGACCATTCGCTTAACTTTTCCTTGAAACTTGAGACCCCCAAACTTGCGTTCATCCTTTTTACTTCAATAAAATTGATCTTTCAATCCCACAACATCAACCTGAAAACATTCTTCTTGACTACTTGAAAATTCTATTACATTAAACACCTTGAAGGTCACCTCTTCATCTTGAACTATCATAGTTAGCTAGCATTTTTGCACATCAATCAACGCTCCCCTCTGTAGCTAAAAATGAACACCCAAGAATAATCGGTATATTTTTATCATCCTCAAAATCTAGCACAATGAAATTCACGGGGAAGATAAACTTATCCACTTTCACAAGAACATCTTCAATAATTCCCTTTGGATAAGTAAATAACCGATCTGTCAACTATAATGTAACATGGGTGGGCTTCGCTTTCTTCAAACCAAGTTTCTTATAAACTGATAGAGGCATTAAGTTTATGTTCGCTCCCAAATCACATAAGCATCGATTAAAGAACTGGCTCCCAATGGTGCACGGAATGGTGAAACTACCCGAATCTTTAAGCTTCGATGGTAACTTTTTTTGCAATATGGCGTTGCACTCCTCCGTAAGAGCCATTGTTTCATAGTCCCCTATCTTCTTCTTCTTTGACAAAATCTCCTTCATGAACTTTATGTAGCTAGGCATCTGCTCTAATGCGTCTGTAAACGGGATATTAATGTGTAATTTCTTGAATACCTCCAAAAACTTTAAAAATTATTTGTCAAGCTTGTTCTTTTGAAGTATTTGCGGAAAAGGTACTGGTAGCACAATCTGATTCTGCTTCGGATTCACAACTTGCTTTTTCTCTTTATGTCCATGCGGCTCATTTTGACTATTCTTCTTTTCAGATTCACTATCATCATCCACATTTGAATTTGTTATTTTTGAATTTTCTCTATCATCATCATGTAATTCCTTATCACTCCTAAGTGTGACTACATTGCATTGTTCATTGCCATCCCTTATTGGATTTATCACTGTATGGGAAGCTGTCGCAAGCAACCAAAAATAAAATCTTACTTCTAAAAATATTAATGTAGTAGTGAAAGTAAGAGTCGAACCCACAGAGAGTGAATTGTTTTAATAAATCTAATGTTTTCAAAAATGTCTAATTAAATGGGGGGTTTGGAATTTATTAATTAACTAATTAAAATTCAAACAAATAAAACTAATAATAATAAAGATGAGAAAAAAAAATCAATTAAAACAAACTTCAGTTCCTTAGTTCAGTATCCCCTTCTTTTAATCAATAAATTAATCAAGTTATTATTATCTTTTCCTTCAATTGAAATTAATAATCCTAGATAACCGACAATCGCCAAGCTACCCGAAATCCTCCTTAAATTATAAATCTAATGCAGCAATCGCTCACAAAAGATCCTAACTATCATACAACCTAGAACTATCAGTCTAGATTTAATATAACAGTTGCATTAAAAATTAGAGAGTTAGATTATTCCAAGCAACAATCTCAACATCGCGGACCATTTAACTTGCCATCTTGATAATCATAATAATATTCAAAAGTTTGTCCACAATCAAATATTATTAATTGCTACTTATGATCAGATAAAATATCGTCTGCTTAATATCAAATCTTAATCTAGCATATGACAAAAACTTAATTAATTCAACTGGTCAAATCAAATTAATCAAATAAATATCATCTAATCAATTAAAACAGATCATCAAAATAAATCTCATGCATGAGGGAATAAATAATAAAACTCAATTAGAACATTAATTAAAAATAAGGTTCAACATCCCTTTGGAACTGAAAAATAAAAACTAACCAAACATAATAAAAACAATACCTACTAGTTAAAAAACTCTCTCCAAGAAAGTAGGAGAAAAATCTCCCAAAAACTTACTACCAATAATGAGAAGTTGGTCCTCTATTTATAGGCCTCTAACTTTGTCCAAACCCTAATAGGATTTACAATTAAAAATAAAAGAAAAAGAAAAATAATTATTATCCTAACCCTAGTTGGAATTAAAATCCAATTTGGAATCAAAAAGTAGCAAAAATCCCAAAAAATCCGAAAAATCTGATTTCCCCAGCATTAACGCGCAAGCAAACGCGCCCTTAGCCGCCACAGTTGACCGGTCAAACGTGTCTGCTGACGTCAGCCTCTCTTCCGCCCGCGCGCATGGCGCGCGTGTTTTCTTTTCCGCCCAGACAGCAAACGACGACGTTTCTGTGTTCGCCAGTTTACTCGCACTCCGCGCATTGCGCGGTCGCTGTCCGTGCACGCCAAAACGGCGTCGTTTGATCTCCGGTCTTTTGCCTCTACGCGCCATGCGCGGCTGTCCCAATTTCCGGAAATTGCAATTTTGCCCCAGAGTTGCTGTTAATTTCAGATTTACCATCAAACTTTTGCGAATTTTTCAGATTTGCCCCCAAGCTTTATTTTTCCTACAAAATAAAATATAAAAATAAATAAAAATAATATAAAAATACTAAAAATCCTAAAAACACATAATAATAAATAAAACACCTAAAATACTAAAAATACATAAAAACACATAAATAAAAAGAAATATAAAAATACTATAAAATTACCTAAATTAACATAAATTAACTAAAATCCTATTAAACCTATTAAAAGCAAAATAAACTAAATAATTAAACATTTAAGCACACAATAAATATAAAAACTAAGTATTAGGGCATAGAAATATCGTATAATTTAGTCCTATCACTGTATCACTTAGCAAAGCACCTTGAGGCCGACTATGCATGACACTAGCAAGTTGTCCCTTTTGGTTTTCAATGTTTCTCACTGATGATTCTAGACAGTTCATTATGCGATATATATTTCATAACAATTTCCTCAAATTTTGATGTATTTTTTGGCTGTAGTGGAGGTTGATTCTGAAAACCCAGAAAGTATAATGGTCTAGGAGCATATGATTGAGTTTGATTATTGCTTCATGACTGATTGGAAAGATTCCTCACCCCCAGATGATAGTAATTTGAATTACTGGGATGCTGCTGGTGATTGTAGTTTGCCACAAATTGGATCGATTCTGCATTGATTGACCATTGATAACTGAATGGTTCCCAGCACATAGATCACAAGTTATTACCACAGGTTGATTAGGCTGCCCAGTCTTCGCAAGTGTTTCTACCATCTTCATTAATGTTGCCATTTGCTCAAATATTGCAGAAACTGCATCATTTTCAATTCTCCCAACTGCCTTTGGCTGATTCACCATTTCAGAATGCCATTGGTAGTCATTCGATGCCATAGTTTGCAACAGGTCATAGGCCTTATCCAAATTCTTCGCATCAAAGCACCACCTGCAGCTGCATCAATAATAGTCCTCATTGTACTAAATAACCCATTATAGAATGTTTGAACTTGAAGTCACTTGGGTATTCCATGGTGTAGACATCTCCGCAATAAATCTTTAAAGTGCTCCCACGCCTCGTACAATGATTCTAAATCATGTTGCATGAATGAAATGATGTCGTTCCTCATTTTTGTAGTCTTCACTGGTGGAAAGAACTTCGCTAAGAACTTTTGAGCCAAGTCATTCCAAGTAGTGATAGACCCCGGTGGAAGTGAATGCAACCAACTCTTCGCCTTGTCCCTAAGTGTGAAAGGGAATAAGCGAAGTCTTATAGCGTCATCTGAAACTCCATCATACTTGAAAGTATCACATATCTCCAAAAAGCTCATAAGATGATCATTCAGATCGTCATTGGCTAAACCCACAAACTGCACTGAATTTTGGATCATTTATATTGTGCCCGACTTGATCTCAAAACTTGTGGCATTAATTGCAGGCCTATGGATTCTCAATTGAATTTCTATGACTTGCGGCATTGCATCGCAGCAATTTTCGATCCTCGTTCTTCATTTATTTAAGCAATTTTCTGTGACATTTTCACCTTTTCTTCGCTTTGGACAGGAGTGCTAGTAGACACAGGGAGGGAGCAGGCAAAGTGTTTAACAATATTTATTATTTTATCTGTTAAACTTAAAAATAAATTTATGCTTTAAGAATGTCTTCAATTGATTTTAAAAATTTTATAATAATTTTTTTTAAACAAATGAAGTATTATACTTTATGCATTCCTAAATCACTTTTAAAAGTCAACTTAAGGTATTTTTAAATTTAAAATTGATATTAATTTTTAAAATTTTAATTAATACAATAATAACTATAGTAAATTATTAATAAGGTGAGCCCAGGTGTCGTTGGCTGAGTCCCACCCCACGCGCCTTAGAACTTGAGATCGCGGGGGGGGGGGGGGGGGGGGGTTCTGATTAATCCAATAAATTAAGTCTCTTCAAAGTAATGAAAATGAGATGAGTTATCTTGCTACATTTGACAATAAATTTATGTTAATATCAAGTTACTGTAAATAGATTGTGTGTGGGGGAGTAGGAGGGGGGGGGGGGTAGGGGGTTGATTAAATTAAGTTTCTTCAAGGTAATGAAAATGAGGCGAGTTATTTTGTTATATTTAACGATAAATTTATGTTAATAGTAAGTATCGACGTATATAAATATGTGAGATAAAAGGAAATTAAGAAAGGTCCAACACTATTTTATTTTGTTTTATCTTTTAAAGTTATATGTTATTTTGTCATTAGATTTATGACATATAAATTATTTTTATAAAATTATTATCTACAATTTTTAATAAAATATATCAATTTTGAGATTAACTCTTAAAAAGTTAAAAGGTTTCTTATAATAAAAGAAGGGAATATTTTTTAATACTAGTAGTATAAACGTATTTTATACTGGATTGAATTTATTATAGGCAGAGAAAAAGAAGCGCTTATACTTGAGAAAGAAGCCGAAACACACAGCAAAGAACACGTATGTGTTAACAATCCCCCTTTTCTCATCCGTACGCATAATTTCCGCCATAGATTCTATACTACAGATTTCCTCTCAGATCGTTTCTGTTTTGTATTTCACACTTTATTTATACTTACCCCTCTGTAATTATCGTTAATTTTCATTTCATTTCATTTCATATACGTAGATACATAATTAGAATACTTGAATAGGTCTAGGGTAATTAATGAGATTGAAATCGATGAATTTAATCTATTGTGTGTGATATGGGGAAGCGGAAGGAACGAATTCTCAAACGGCTTTACAATGCGACCGTGATAATTAAGGAGCCGGAGGCATGTAATTTATGTTATCCTATTTGATGATATTCGGTTAGGGTTTTTGTTGATCCTGTCTACTTTCTGGGTTGATTTTGTTATTTTAGTGTAATTGTAATTTTTCTTGTGGGTGCTATATGATTTATATATTTTGTTGAAGTTTTATGATTTCTTTTTGGTGTACTAGTGTTTTCGGTTTATGAAGAATTTGCTCAACCCTCAGTCCATACTATTAGTTTATTTATTTAATTTAATTTTATTATATAATTTATTTTTCTAATTATATATTTCTGCTATGCAGACTTGGTTTCATATAAACATTTAGCTAATGTGTTTGGCCAATAATTGATGTTGTTTACTTTTCTTTCTAGATCACCCCAGTCTTGAATGGTAGCTGTCGAATGCAAGGGCCAGTTGATGAAACAGACTGTGACTATCAGACGAATACAGTGAGATAACAGATTACCTAATAGCTATTGAATGCGTTTGGCCATGCTTATTTTCTTATTTTTATTTTTCTGGAGTGAAGGCTTTGTTTAAAGGACGATAGACATATTAAAACAACACTATCCTTGGTGCTAATTGTTCTGCATTTTTAATCATATGTGCAAATTGTCTTGTTGAACGTGTCTTGTGCCGGTCAAGCATGTTATCTTTTGATTTGGGCCATTGACTTGATGGGCTGATATTTTCTTCCATTATGTCTCAAATAGCCATCCTTTTTGAACAAGTAAAAGCTTTTTTGGGATTGAGCCGCCACATGACCTACGACAATTTGTCTCCATTAGTCTTTCTTTCATTGACAAAATGACTTGTGGGCTCATCATGCATGTTTCCATATACTATGATTTATAGATAGTCTAGATGTGGGTGTGATTTTTGTTTTGTGTGTAAAACTGTTACTATACATAAAGTCGTTTTCATTGCAAGATTGATAAATATAAAGTATACTTCTCCTATCACGGGATGTCATTATGCTGTCTAGAAGGAAAAAAAAGGTAAGTAAAAGAAAATCCATTATGATTCTTTGCTTTACAATGTTGTAGCTCTTAGCTGAATCATAGTTTATCGCTCCTAATTCCTCTGTGATAGTTTTAATATGTGGTGTTGAGTCTCATCTTGGCTGGGTACACTTTATAGATATTTTTATACTCCATGTGTTTTGAAATAGAATTTTGTGGACTTCAAGCTCTAAGTCATGATTCAGTATGCACATAGTTGGAATTTTTTTGAAGTAATATTTGTATTGTATCATTACACAAAGGATTTCATTTTTAATGATATTACAGTTCTCTCCATATGGTTTGGTATGAAATTACTACCATTTGTGGATTTGTATCAAGTTGGTTTTTCTGGAACCAAGTTGCTTTTTAATGCATGCATCACATAGGCGATTGAGTATGATATACTAAGATGATAAATGAGAGGAAAAATGATTTGCCTTTATCACGTACAAGTTAGGATTATTATTAGGTTTTAGAGCAATCTTGGTTAGGTACTAGTTGGGTTTAGGGAATCTTATTAGGCTAATACAAACGATTTTCCTTGTACATGGAAAAAATGTGTATCCAGATTTATTTTTTCCATATGTAACTTACAAAATTGAGAATTTCATGGAGTGCCTTGTTTTGATTATTCAATGAGTTAGTCCTTGCATTGACAACTTTCTGCATATCAGTTTTGGGTTTTTTTGGTTTTGACACGGAGGGAATTTTATGCAAGTGTACGATGCTTGCTATCTGAGGTATTTGGATAGAGAGGAATACGAGGAGTTGAATTGATACTTTTCCTCCTTTTTACTTGGTTTGGACAAGGTGTCTTTAAATTTTTTGCATCCCTATCGGGCCTTGTGGGGGCTTCTAAGTTGTTGGTGGCTTGAATATTCATAAGGATTAGAGTACTGTTCTTGTTAAGCATAGTTTTCTTTTCACTTTTGGTTGTTTGTTGAACTTCACGTTTATTGGATCTCTGTTCTTTCTATTAAATTCTTTTATTTTTTTGTCTACAAAAAATAACTAAGAATTGCTCTCTTTCCATTTCAACCAAATATGGGTCAGATCAGTCTGGATTGGAATCAGTTAATGAAAGTAAATATTCAAAAAAATTCTTGTATAAACTATGCTTTTGAAACTTTACATTCAGGTGTCACCTTAAAGAAATATTAATTTTTGCATTAAAAAATTCGTGCTATTTTTCCGAAATCTTATAATCGGGCAAAAGCTTGTAAGTTTGGCTGGAAATGGTATCTGTAATATGCTGGAACTAGACATTTAGATAATAACTACACTCAGTGATCCTATTTCTTTGCATGTGGGCCTGTGTGCATCTGATTGGTTCTTAATTAGGGATGTAATGGTCTGCATCAGATTAGGATGCCACCTTTGATCGATTGATCCTGGACATGAACATGAACTCACAATATGGCAAATTTATAAGTATGACATATAGACGTGGACAATGCAGACCCAATAAAATATGTATCCAAGTACATATATAAAGAAATCACTTTGCATAACTTAAATCGATCTTTTTGTCAGATGAAATAGAAATTTGAAGCATACTTATGGTGTGTGATTAAGATATGAATGTGTCCTTGGGAAGTTTGCGCGTTAAATTGCCTTTTGTTACAATGTGGAAAGATTTTATTTTGCTTTAATCTTAAGGAAGCCTAGCATACGTGCCTTTCCTATTGCTGTGTGCTAACAGATACAATGACATTCAACTTGTATATCTTTCATCTATGTAGCTTTTGTAAGTACATATTTTTCAGAGGGGAATAGGGGGGTCAAAGTGCCCAGCAGTCTGATTTGTGTTTTTAAAATAGTATATGTGTGTGTGTCTATATATATATATGTGTGTGTGTGTGTGTGTGTGTGTGTGTGTGTGTGTGTGTGTGTGAAGGACTACAATAATTCCTAGTTTCTTGATAGATTTCATTGCTTTATCTTTTCTACAGCTTCCGTTTTTCCTTATATTTGTTTTTGTTGATCTTGTTAGGTATCATCTCGAGTTAATCAAGGAGTTAGTAGGCATACCAATAGTCAAAAGATTGATGTGAGGGCAGACTCTGGGACGTGTAATGTGTGCTCTGCTCCTTGTTCATCTTGTTTGCATATTAACCAAGGTCTCATGGAGTCTAAGCATGGTGAATCTTTGGATGGAACCTCTAGAGAAAATGGTTTTAGTTCTGTTAATGATGCAGTACCAACTGTTAAGAGCAGAAAATGTGAAATTGGGCAGCATACTGCTAGTGATACTAGCAATGTGATCAGTGTGAATTCTAGTCATGATTCCTTCTATGAAAATGCAGAAAGTAAAGCTAGCTTGAGGATTTCTGGTGCATCTCAAGACGTTGAGATATCCCAAAAGTTGTCTGGTGGGTCTGTGAGAGAGGGTCTTCACACTTCAAAACCACACAAAAGGGATTCAGATAAAAGTAATCTTAAAAACAAGTTCGGGGACTTAAGAGGTTTAGAAGGCCATGATGATAATATTTCATGCCTCAGTGGAGCTAATGAAGCTGCAAAACTGTCTAGTTCTGATGGTGGAACTATTGAAACCAAAACTCTTGCAACATCTTATGCCTTTCCCAGCAGTTTAGTATCTGAAGAATATGGTAAAGCAGTTCAATCTCAAACTGATTCATGTCTGGAGAAAACTGTTGTTGAAGGAAGCCAGAATAAATCTATCATGCAGAGATACAATGAAGAACATATTCAGAAGGTGCACCCTTCTATCAGTCTATCGGCCGACTTCTCTTTCCAGAATTCAGGGTTGATGGAGAATCCTTTGTCCAAAGACATAGGTGATGGTACTGGTTCAGAAAGTGTATTAAGTGACTCCTCCAATCCTCCCAATGGAAAATCTATTTCCTGCAACCCAAGCCTGAAGAACTTGGAAATAGATTCATGCTCCCAACTTGGAGAAAAACCTGAATGCTCAAGAGAGTATTTGAATCCATCAATGGCAAAGGGGGTGGTATCTAAAAATTTTTGTGGACAGAAACCTGCTTCATATACTTCTGGTGATATTCGGGATAGCAAAATTGGTTTTGTTGGAGTATACTCTGACTCTTCAGTGCAAGATTGTCCGAAACTAGAAGCAGAAACTGAGAATATTACCATTAATCTGCCTGCCGAAGCTTTGAACTCTGTAGAACAAATGCAAGAACTTGAGAATGTCAGGGAGTTGCTTGTCTTACCTGATGCCAAGGAAACATCTATGCAGTCCCATCCCGTGAATGAGAGTGATGAGTCTGATATTGTTGAGGATGATGTAAGTATGGATACTAGTTGTTGGTTTTTTGACATAGTATATTTGTTTGATGAGCCAACTCCATATCCGTGTGTTTATTGTCCTTTAAGTACATTTATTTGTAGCTTGATATGGATGTAGTTATCTTTTTTATTTGATGATATTTGCATTTCTTGGAATGTTTTTTTGTTTGCGTGAGTTTTTCAATTTCTAAATTATCATTAGGCTCTGTTTGTTTCAAGGAAAGCATTCTGTATTTTTCGGTTGTTTGATGCATCTTGAAAACATCTGGTCAATAAGTTATTTTTTAGTCAATGTCCCTCATTTCTTCCATTAGTTAGTAAACGACTAATGAATTTAAATGGTTATGTCATTTTTTGGTAAGTGATCAAGTGCTCTCTCTCTCTCTCTCTCTCTCTCTCTCTTCAGTAACACCCTTATCTATTCTCATTTCTTTTTCTCTATATTTTTTCTTAATTAAATTCATATATTTCTATTTTCTTGAAATACATGTAAAATTTAGTGAATTTTTTATTTATTAGAATCAACCCTTCAACTATCTAGAAAATTCTCAAATGAATGGATTTTCAGAACCGATAATTTCTTAAAACATTTAAGTTGTAATTTATGTTTTTGTCTATATATATACTCTCAGAATTTATATTCTTATTTGATTGTGAAGACATTGATGATAAATTTGTTTGCTTTGGTATTTTATATATATCTCACTCCTAAAAACATTTGAAAATTAATTTACTCAATTGCACTATTAGAATGTTGCATTTTGGTACTAATATTATTTTTACTTGTTAAGTTACGAATCATTCAGTCCCATTTTCCTTTACAAAGTTGTAGAAAGTGCAGTTCTTTAATTATATATATCTTTAGTCTTTTCTGTAGAAAGTGAAAAAGTTATCATTTGGAGGATAGAGCCAAGTTCTCATTGGGGGTACTATTTTATCTCATAATACGGAGAAATCAGAACTAATTCTATATGTATTTACAATGAACATAACTGTGGAATTCATTCTTCAAAGCCAAACACATGAAAACACTTTCAGGCTAATTTTCAGTTTGCCAACCAAACGTTGGAAAACTTGGATAGTTATTTCTTCCAAACTGTTTTCCAGAAAACATTTTCGAAACAAGTTCTCCTAAGAGAGATTTGTTATCCTTCAACTTTGGATGAAGGCTTTCTTTTTGTTACTACTGCTCTTGATGACGTCGTGTTCTTGTGGTTCTATCTTTCTAAAAGCTTTGATGTCTAGGTTGCAAAATATATTTCATTTTGAGGTTTCTGGAATTTACCGGTTTGACTTCCATCATCACATATTTATCTTGCTTTGTACATTCAATGCCTTCTATTGTTGTGCAATTATCTCCTGTCCATTTATTCTCCTACTTGGGGTAATTATATTACCTAATTTATTGGTGCTAATTATGTCTATTTTCTGGTACCAGGTAAAGGTATGTGATATATGCGGAGATGCAGGTCGAGAGGATTTACTGGTTGTATGTTGTAGGTGTAGTGATGGTGCTGAGCACATGTAAGCTTGTAAAAGCATTTTTAAATGCATCTGCTATTTTGAACGTTGAACTGCCTATTTAATCTATTTAGTTCTATATGCCTAATTATATTCTTCTTAAATTTAATGCTGTCATTAGTTATTGCACGAAAGGAATGCTGGATAAAATTCCAGAAGGTGATTGGGTGTGTAAAGATTGCGAGTTGGAGGAAAGAAATAATCAGGCGAAAGCTAAACTTGGTCCTGTGGATGGAAACGATCCTGATGTTCAAGGAAATAAAATTGATAAAGATTGTTCAAGTGTGAAAATATCTCGGAAAAGAAATGCAGACGAAGCAGAAGTTTCTTCAGTGGCCAAAAGGCAGGCTCTTGAACCAAATATTGGATCACCAAAGACGTCCAGTCCTATAAAAGTTGGCGTGCTTTCTCGTGATAGTTCATTCAAGAATTTAGATAGGGGGAAAGTGAAGCCTGCCCATCAATTTCCTCATGGTATTCACGCTGTTAATGATACTCCAGAAACTGTGTCTCCTACTCTAGGTACCCAACAACAGACACCTCGAGGTAAGTCTTTAGTTTTTACTGCTACATTGTTTACTACGTTACTTCTCTTTGATGTTGTGTCCTATGATGTTTTTTTTTGTTGTGATTTTCATGGTTATATTAACTTAGCATATCATTTCACAGGTGCTTTTTTAAAGTCTAATTCATTCAGTACGGCAAATGCAAAACCAAAAGTTAAGCTTGTAGATGAAGTTGCCCTTCAGAAGCAGAAATCGTTTAGAATACCTGCTTCACTTGATACGAAGGAAGGGGCTAGCAGAGTGATGGGCAAATCTCTGTCATTTAAATCTGTTCATTCAGGACGTTTAAGTTCTGGCGAATCAAAAGTTAAGATGTTATCCCCAAAATTTACTCATGCTCCGGATCTAAAAGGCCTGAAACACACAAAAGACCGGATCTTTGTTGAGAGGAAAAATTCCTTTAAATCAGAAAGTCCTTTGGTTAGTTCAACAATTGCCTCTTCTACTATCTCCTCCCCGAGAGTTGATAAAAAACTAGCTGCTCGAGGTGAAACTGTTTCATTTTCTTCCATTAGCAACAACCGCGAATTGAAGGTTGTGCCATCTGATAGTAAATTAACCCAGTCATCTAGACCGGTCAACCAGATAACCCGTAAAGGTTCAGAAGTGCCAGTTCCTTTAGGTATGATTTTTCTGTCTTATTTCTGTTGTTGGTACTGTACACACAAACACATATATTTTAAATAATACAATGTGCACAAACTATACACAAAATGTTGTGCACCAATAGTTGGACCCAAGTATTGCATACCAATAAAAATGTGTAAAACATCTAATGGTAGGTCCTACTTCCTATTTTCTCTCTCTCTTTTTTTATCCTGTTTGTGCACAACGTTTTGTGTATAGTTTATGTCCATAGTATTACTCATATTTATATATGTTTTCCTGTGGTTTCTTTTTGACATTATTTTATTTGTTTAAGCTGTCTTGTTTAACTGTCCATTTGGTATAGGTGAAGGTAAGAGGCAGTTATCATTGTCTGCCAGTGGAGTTGGCAATTATGCAGAACAAAAGCCTATCCACGATAGGATGAAGGATAATTCCTCATCAAACTTTCTTACTGCTGATCGACCAATTTATAAAATTAGTGATTGTGTACCAGATGGGTTACCTCAGTTCCGAGAATCAACAAATGTGGCTGAGAATGTGAAGGAAAGCTCTAATAGTCGTCCAAGACAGAGTATTACAGCTGGTGGAAAAAGTGTTCCTTGTCAAAAATGTAAAGATATAGGTCACTCTGCAGAATTTTGCATAGTTGACAGTCCTCAGCGGCCACTTGCTCCAGATATCCCAACTTCAAGAAGTTCGAAGGAGGTGATGGATAAAGGTAATAGATTGAAGGCTGCAATTGAGGCTGCTATGCTTAAAAAGCCTGGAATATATAGAAAGAACAGAGTTCCAGATCAATCTGATGAGGTATCTGTGTCTAGCATTAACTGTGAAGTATCTTCGCAAGATCAATTATCAAACTCAAGTAACGCAAGAAAATTGGTTTCTGGTGAGGAGGTAAATGAGCTTGAAAGTGCATGGAACTCTAACGCCGACTCTACGAAGCAGATAACTGGTACCAGTGTGAAGCAGTTTACGCTCTCTGCCGAAGCAGTCACTTCTGCCAAGCCTTTCATGATGGACATGCCCAGTCACGCTTCTGTAGCGTCTTCTGCTTATTTGATGATGTCAGCCATCCCAGAACATGAGTATATTTGGCAGTAGGGTTCTTTTCCATTTTGGTTGAATTTTTATTTTTTTTGCCTGGAACATCCTTTTCATTATCTTCTGTTGATTCATCATGGGCTAATCTCTTGAAGTACTTTTGTATTTTGGATTTGCTATCCGTTTGCATGCAGAGGGTGTTTTGAGGTTCATAGAAGCGGAAGCTTGCCAGATCTTTATGATGGATTTCAAGCTCATTTATCAACCTATGCGTCGCGCAGAGTTCTTGAAACAATGAACAAGTTTCCAAGCAAAGTTCTTTTGAATGAAGTACCTCGCCTGAGTACTTGGCCAATACAATTCGAGGAAACTGGAGCTAAAGACGATCACATTGCTCTATATTTCTTTGCTAGAGATCATGAGAGGTAACATATCTTTACTCTTTTTTCCCCTTTTGTTTTAATCTGCTACCAAATTCAAATGTCATTTTTTTTCTTTCACAATTTCTTTTTGGGTGATAATCATTATGTTGCTTATGACACAGTTATGAGAAAAGCTACAAGATTGTACTGGAGGTTATGATGAGGAATGATCTAGCTCTCAAAGGAAATATTGATGGTGTTGAAATCCTGATCTTCCCATCCAATCGGCTTCCTGTGAAATCCCAGCGTAAAGATTAAAACTTACTGCTTTCTTAGATATGAATAGGAATTGTAACAATCTGTATCATATATGCTCTTAGTGTACGAATTTTGTGATAATGAATTTGAGGCTATGATGGTCTGTCCCTTACTGCAACATATTGATGTGTGGCTATATTGAGAACATGCAAGTCTTGACTCATAAGGCTGTAGTTGAGGGGTAAGCACTGATGGACATGCCTTACGCATTAGATGCATACCCTAGAATGGCAATGTTTTAGCGATTCTATTGCGCATGCATGTCTTTATCTTCGATGTGGAAAAGTTTGTCATAACTGAATAGCATGGTGTTCGCTTGTATGTGGAATCAATTAGAAGTTGTACTCGATTTGGTGAAACATTATCCTGGCTACTTGGGACAGGTCACTGTTGACCAACTGTCTGTCATGATTTCAGTTGGTAATATTTTGATTTAAGATGATTTGAGAAAAGTTATAAAGAGGAACATGAAAGAATTAAGAGAATTAGGGGTAGAGATCAGAAGAAGATGAGGATGACAGGAAGAATAGGAGAGAGAAAGTAGTTCAGAGAAGAGAGAAAAAAGGGGTGAGAGAAGATAGTGAGAATTAACATAAATGACATTAATGAGAAAGAGAGTTCAATAACATTTTGCTTACATTCTCACCTCCTTTAGCTCCAACTGATTAATAAAAGGAATAACTACTATCAGTGCACTACTAACATGTAGATAATTACCACTCTTATCTACTAATTTGATAACCACCACTACTAACATTGTGATGCTAAGTGACTGGTGGTTGTGACACTGTCCCATAAAAGCTGATATGGAAGGAACTATGGATTGAACATGTTGTATTACACACTGACCACTATACTCAAGAAGTCTTGTCACAAGTACTTCAATATTAGGCAGTTTCTTAAGATAATTATGTATTGTCTTCTCTTCCATCTTTGCGTTTTTTACTTCTTCTCCATGCTTCTAAATTAATTACTTTAAGTATCTGTAACACTTCATGCCTGCTTCCTAGAAATTTCCTTTACACTTATTGTACTTGTGCTGATATATGAATGATTCACTTAGAGTCTATTTCATATAATTTCTTTCCGTTCATAATTAACAGGTTGGAATACGATGTTCTTTCTCTGGGGTGTCTTCAGAGGGAAGAGGTTTAATTGCTTGCAACAAGTGCCTGGCTCTCCAAAGAAATTTTCTAGTCCCCGAGATATTCCCACAGCTATTATGTCTGTGTCTGAAAACATATGTTCACTTGTACCTATAGATAGCGCTGAACCAAAGTGCAACAGAGCTTTTAATGTTGCATCAGATGCCTATGCCTTGATAGATTTGCCTTGGTCATCAACTGAGACAATAAATGGGGATAGTGATACTAAAGTAGTATCCCTTTCCCAAAACGGTAAATGTGCAAAATTAACTGTGGTGCTGCCAGATAATAGACTGGACTGCAATTTGTTGCCTACTTTTGAAACAAGCTCTCAGCATTCTAGATCCACAACGAGTTCCCTGGTAATGTTAATTTTCTTCAGTTTTGCTTATAGTTGGCAAACCAAAATATCTGGTCTTGCTCACTCTCTATGTATAGAGAGGTGTGTGCTTTATCCCCCAAACCCCTTCTTTTTTGCATTCTCTCTCTCTCCCTCTCTCTCTTTGTGTTTTTGGTGGGGGTGGGGTGTTGATGTTAATTTAAATACTGCAAAATTTGTGATGTTCACTTGACTGAAAAACCAATCCAAACAGTACTTGTCTATATTTAAGGAGCCTACTGAAATGAAAAATTCTGGATTTCTTTTGGAAGACTTACCAATATATTTAATTAGAAAAATGTTGTCTCCGGGCTGCATGCTATGGCATATCCATTCATGTCTAGAACCCCCTATCTAGAGGTAATCAACTATTGAATGTTCCTGGATGTTAAATTCCTGCTAAGTTTGGGGGAAGGGTACAGTTTCCTTTGGATATCTCTCATGTTCATGCTTAAGTGCATTCCATGAGATGATACTTGTAGAGAACAATCCTTCATATCCCAAGCGTCCAATAGACAAGTCTAAAAAGTCCATCTCTAATATAAGTATATAACTGTAATTGGATGTCATCAAGACTGTGACTGACATTTGGGCTGGTACCACACATTCTTTTGTGCTGAATTATTTTTTCTCCCACTCCACCTGTTTGTTGTGATGGCCCAATCTTGCATAGGTCAATCTTTTGGGATATCATTTAATCATTTATGTCTCATCAGCAGGAATCTGCTCACCTTAACTCCAGATATGGAAGACATTAGTTTTACATTATGATTATTCATATTAATGTTTTATGCATGCTGAAGTTCAAACTTTATAGCACCTGTCACTCCTTATATGGACTTTGAATAGCTTACCTTAATATTTAACCTGTAAACATTTCCATTTCAGCTTTTGAGCAGTTCGTTCACTTGTATAAATCTCTATAATGACTATTTTAAGTATGATTTATAGTGTGAGGGCATTTTTTCTGCTGGCTGTCATAGTGGCGTATTAATATGGCTACATTCTACATGTAGGAGGGACATGTTGATTCTTACTGCAAAGTGAAGACAGAATCCGAAGCCTCAGTTCAAGTTACCAGAAGTGCTAGTGGTTCTAATATAAGTGATGAGAAGATTCCAACTCACTTGGATAGTACACTCGATAGGCGGGCTGCGCCTCAGTATTCTAGTACATTTTTTTATGGTAGGCAAGAGTTTGCGTCTTTACAAAGTGTTGCTGAGGAGAATATACCCGATATGGTGGGCAATGATAAAGATCAACTGAAATTGAGGAATTTGAAAGTGGAAGGATTATCGGAAGCAGAAGCTGCACCAGAGATAGAGACGACGAGAGTTCCATCTCCTAAGGAGCTTAACACCTGGCCTTTGAATTACAGGAAACGATCATTCTTTGATTCTCCATCGTCGAACTCAGAAGCTATTTTTGCCGGCTCAAGTCAAACTGTTCTTTGGAATGGCACAAATAGCATGTTGGTTGATGGAGGAAGTACCAGTAAAAAAGGGAAGTTGGACTACAGTGATTTATATGGATTTAATGATCGTACAAGTTCTTCAAGAGACAGTTCACGGATACAAGACGTGTCTTCTAGTTCCGCAATCAACAAGAATAGATATGATGAATGTTGTGAAGGGACAGCTGTCGGCAAGGCTCTGGGAAATGGTGAAAGGTACTTTTTTCCCGTAGATCCATATCCTGTGATGCATGTTGACTTGGATAACAGTCCCATGCCTCGGAAGGGGGTCTTTTTAGAGAATGAAGAGCCCCATCAAGAAAGGGTACCAAATCTTGAGCTTGCTTTAGGGGCTGAAAATAAACCACCTATGAGGCAGAGCCTTCCACCGTTTTTAGTTGCAAAAGTAGAAAAGAATGTTAGCCAAGGTCAGCATCCTGGTAGGGCAGCAATCAAAGCAGAGGAGGAGGATGTATCTGCTGCTCTCTCCCTTTCGCTTTCATTTCCCTTTCCAAACAAAGATCAGGCAGTGCAGCCTGTTACCAAGACAGAACAGCTCCTTCCCGAAAGACGACGTGTTAATCCTTCACCTCTCTTTGGAGGCTTTTCGGACAAGTAGACACAACGTGGAAATCACTATCTATTATAGTGCCCACATGGACATGGTAGGTGTATGTCAAGTTATCATGCGTAATGATTGATCTTCACAATGGGACCCAAGCCCATATGTTTATAAGCCATATAGATCATCTATAATCCTTTGTTTTTAGGTCTTTTCACTTTTATCCTTGGTTTGCAAGTGCATAGATAAGGCTGTGTTGTATATAAAGAGAATGAAAGATCAAGCTGCTTATGTTGACACGAGGGAATTTTCAGACAAAGGTTATAAGTTTTTTTCTTATCCTCCCCACACCCCCCTCCCCCCCACCTTTTTTTTTTGTTTGGTTCTTTTATTTATGTTGTTATTACTGTTGTTTGGTCACTGGATTGAAAGCGTAATAACAAGCAGGGATTTCTGGAAATTTACAGTGGAGGGAAAAAGAAAGCCCCTCTGGGTGGATGTCTGTCGCAACTATTTATGTTGATTGCTGCCTTTTTGTTTTATGGTCCATTAAGAAAAATGGTTGTGCTTAGCTGTGTGGTGGGTTATTCGCTGGTTTGCTCCTGGTTATATTGGTTAATTTTTAGGTTATTCCGTCTCGAAATCTGGCTTTTTTATGGCCTTTTCTAAAACTCGGTGCATCTTCTAGTTGAAATGTCGTCTTTCCACACTGTTGTACGTGTATGTATTTAAGGGTGTTAGAATATTCAATAGATCAAGATACAAGTGCAATTATGAGTACCTTTGTACATACATCATTATAAATTGTAATGGGGATTGACAAAGTAGTGATTTTAGAGTACATAGCTAGTTTCTTATATTTTGAAAAAGTAGAAAATATTACTATATTATTATTTAATCTATTTCAAAATTAGAGATGCTCAATTTACATAGAATATAAGTACCGACAAGTTGGGAATTTCACGTTACTATATATAGTCTAAAACTAAAAATTTAGAACACACACAAAATAAAATATGTCTCTAATTTTGGAATGGATGAGATAGTTGTTAATAATTCATTGACAAAGATTAACAAAATCCTTTAATATTTATAAAAAAAAATAAACAAAAAATTAAGAGCACTTCATTCTTTCTTTCTTTTTTTGAAGTCCCATTTTGGTTAGTTGTTAAAATTTCATTTTAGAAAGATTTACTTCTTTCTTTCATTCAAAGTAAGGCTTTCATCTCCCACGAATTTTAAGTGATAAAATTAAAAACTTGAGTTATTCCTTCTCTTTGATTACCTATACGATCGAAGAATGAGAGTCCCGACAAGTATGAGATCATCGAACTTTGATTAAGGATATATATAATTGACATTTGAATTTTAAAGAATTTTTAATAATATAGATAGTTAAATTTATTTTAATTAAGATTAAAAAAAAATTACATTTATTTTAATTTTAAATTGTTAATATTCGGAAAGGAAGAGATTAGCAACAAAAATAAAAGTCTCATATTGAAAAAAGAAGATTAATAGGTGTAAGAAATGGTTATGCTCATAGGAATATAGGAGGTGTAACGGCAACCATCTTTTTATTTGGCAGCTAGCTGAACCAGGCGGCGGACAATTCGAGGCAATGGCTTTGGGTTTATAAATTAGAGATATATTTGTTTGTGAAAAATATATTTGATATTTAATTATTTATATTAATTTAATATTATTTTAAACTATTTTATTTTATGATGAGCGATTAATAGTTATATAAACTATTTTTTTGCTATTTATAAAGTTATTTATGTAATATTATATAATTTTATAAAAATTTTGGGATTAACGGTCTTTCTTATTTTAAACTATTAATTAAATGGTTTATGAACTAATAATTTAATATTAAGGGATATTAAATTATTAGTTCATAAATAATTTATTACGTAACATTCTGTCTTCGATGTACTAAATTTTATATAATTTATAATATTTATAAGCTTTTTACATATATATTAAATAATAATAAGATATATTTATTTAAAAAATGATCAATTTGATCATAAAAGTCAATAAAAGATGTATCAAACATAGAATGCCTCATTAAAAATATCACTTTAGCATTATAAAAAAAAATAAAAAATATCGCTTTAGGCCTCATATTGTCTTGAGCAACCCCTGACTTTACGACCAATGCATGAAAGATGAAATAGGACATTTTAAAATGATAACTTTCTAATCCATATAAATACAAGGTTTAAATAATTTATATGTCAATTAAGTTTATATTAAATATATATTGTGATTAACGTAAAATAATAAATAATAAAATAAAATAATATATGAGTCTTTTTTTTACATATTTTTATTGTATGCATTCATGTACGACGATGTGTAATACCAACATAAATTTTCATTTTTTTATGCCTTTTCAATTTTATTCTTTTTTAAAAAGGGGCACTTTAGGAATTTAACTGTATATACATTACTTGAAGTCTGGAATCAAATTTTATTTTGGATTTTCTCATTTATCTACAGTCTTTTCTCACTCTCTCTCTCTACAGATCTTCCATGGCGACGAACATCGGTTCCGTTTCAATATCCGGTAATTCGAAAAACTTGACCTGCAACTCTTACTGTTATTAATGTCTCCATTGTGTTTTTGTTTTTCGAGGGTTTCACTTTTGGAAATGGAAAACAATTATTATCTTTTATTGTTTTTATCTACTAAAGCATGATTCATATCGAATTTGATTAGCTAGGATTTGTTATAACTCATATTCGATTTACTTGCTTACCATAGGATTAATTTTACTTTTTCGTGTTAACTATTTTGAGCTTCAATTCTGATTTTTACTCTCGAGTATTGCTTATTTTCCTTGTATTATTAATCCATATTTATATTCTTAAAGACTTTGGTTATGCCTGGCACTCTTCTATTTAGGTTGATTTGTTATGATTTACATAAAAGAAACAGATATTTTTTCCCATTAGTTCTATTACAAAGGTGCAAATCAGTAATATATATATAGAGACATACACAAACACACATACATATATGTAAATATATTTTATATATAGGGTTATTTTCTGTTTATGTGTGTCATTCATTGTACAACATTGTGATTTATTGATATTGCGATTCATTGTATAGCTATGAGGTAATAATGAGGGTTTTTGTTATCTGGATATACTAAGGCATAACTAAGCCTCATGATTGTTCAACAAATAAAATTTATGAGATTTGAAATAAGGCTAAGCTTATCAAAAAGAAGGAAAATAGTAAAAGAAACATATTTGTATGATATGGGTTGATACGAGGATAAGATTGAACTTGTTTCTGTTGTAATTTGTATCGTCTACGTTTGACCTTCTAGTCTTACCGTCGTATCCGGTCTTATTCTGATTCTACATATAATTGATCTGGTCTGATGAAATGGAATTTCCTATTTGTTTGATGAAAAATTCGATGTTGTATAATGAAAATAAAATAATATAAAGACCCATCTTTGAGCATGAAATCTTCTTCCTATTTCCCCTTTTAGAGAAAGAAAGAGGAATTTTATGGGTTTTGAAGGTGGTGCAGAGGTTTTTACCATTCATACAATGTGCATAAAATAACTGATGTTAAGATGTGTGCTGAATGAGACCCTCAGATCTTGACCTCAGATTACTTGCCATTGTGGCTGCATTCAAACATTAAGTGTCTAGTTGGTTGGTGGTTTAAAGTGAGCTTAGCCTGTAAGTGGAATGGATATCAATTCTACTTTGTAATGATGTGAATACTACAATAGATTCGTATCAACTATCAACTTTACGTTTCAACAGCATTTTGTAAAGACCGTTATGTTTCAGTTAATACTTTCTTTGCGCTATATTTATTTTCACTTATTGAGTAAATGTGCATTTATTTTTCCAGTGTTGATATTCTTGTTTGACTTTTTGAATAACCTCTTTTATTTTATTTAGGTGGAGTTCCTCTCAAGCCAGGTGCTTTTTGTTCCACAAAGTCCAGTTTATATGGTTATACCTTGCCGCTGAAAATTCAAAGAAAATCTAATCAACAAAGAACCAAGCGCAACTTGTCTGTTTGTGCAGAGTATAAGTACGTAAATTTTGTCCCCATGTTATGTGTAATAAATATGCAATTCAAATAAAAAAAAATATTGGACAAAATTTTCAATTTATTTAGTAGTCTTGAAGCCTAGAAAGTAGGACAAAGAGTTGGTTATGTCATGCGGCAGTGATTGGTCTTAAAGGTTTCACGATCTGCTCTCCACACCGATCATTATATATTTTGAAATATAAAAAAAAATTATATTAAATGCTAAAAGTATGTGGTGAAAGTGTCATACTGTGAGATCTAATTTCTCTATCAAGGATTTGAGTTGGTATGAAATTGTGTTGATTGATGATAGTGTTTTCTAAATTGGGGTGGTCTTCACAGTGCTAGTTAGCTACATGCAATTTAGTCCTGTATGATTTGTATGAGATGGTATGGAAAGACTTGTGTTGTGCTTTGCGAATTGAACCTTCACCACTGGTAATATGCAGTTTGACCAATTAATTTCCAGTCATGATCAATTTAGACACCTTTCTGCTGAATATGGGTCACTTGGTAGTATGATCTCCCTATATCCTATTGTTGATATCCAAGTTTTAGTTTGATCTTAGGACTTTTACATTTTTTCTTTGATAAAGAAAGTTATATCTTGGTATCCAATGTTTCTTTTGCACACGCTGGCTATTGTCAGAGAAGTATTGTTGCATAAACAAAAATAGTAGTTCCCCCCCCCCCCCCCTCTTCAAGTTTGGACATTTTAAAGAATTGTCAAATAAGTGTTCATGAAATTTTGGTTTCTGATATGGGTTCAAGTTGTTTCTGGCACTCTTATCTCTTTATTCCTTTCCCTTTTATTATACTTTTGCCAACATTTTCCTTGGTATGCGATTTGCAGTGATAATAAAGGTGGAAATGGTGGAGATTTTGTGGCCGGCTTCCTTATGGGAGGTGCAATATTTGGAACCCTTGCATATGTCTTTGCTCCGCAGGTATTTAGTATATTTCTTCCTTTATGTTTTATGTACAATGTAGGGAATTAGTACTTCAGCTCTTTTAATCTATGGTCAAGAGGTTGGACTTGCCAATTCATGACGATATGATACTGCTTTCCTCAATTTCTTAACCTATACTGGTTGCACTTTGCATTTCCCACGGTAACTTTGAGTCATGCTCAAGATGATTCATTTGTGGGGCTAAATGTCACGTCTGCGTCACATTCTTGGATGGCCTCTTTTTGTGTTCTTTCGTTTTCAAATGACTTGTGTGGCTTCCATTAATTGCTATAAAATTTTATAACTTTTGAACTATTATGCTCTGCCATTTAATTACTTACTAGGGATAACCCGTGCCTGAAAGCACAATGTAATTAATATAACAGTTGAGTACTATATTCAATATTTTTAGATTAGCTAAAACTGTTGTGGACTCTTAATTCCATAATAGAACTGAGAGTCCAACCATTAATACAAAAAGATTGATACTCAATCCAGTCATAGTTTCTTTTTTTGGCAAACATTAGTGTACTACTCATTCCCAACTTAAAATTAGTTTTTGGCAGGTTTGAGCAATTAATTGATTGATGATAGCGGGCTCAAATTTATGTAATATAGTGTTTTCGGGTATTCTATACACCTTTTCTGTATTGACAAAACGGAATGAGAAGTTTGTCAACATTTATTTGCCTCCAGTATTTCTAACCATCGATCAATATGATCCATGAATAGTATTTTCTGTGGAAAAATGATAGTATTGCAAGTTATTTGGTAGGATTCAATGAGGGAAAAAAAAGATGTAAAAAGTATAAAATGAGCCCTCAAAATCCAAACAAAAAAGTATTGTCATAACACCAACTAAATCGCATCACCATAACATTTTTTCCTTTATATTTTTTTTTTTAAATTGGACAAAAGATTATCATACCATAAGTCAGAGCCTAGTACAATAACTGCTCTCGATATAGTCCGCAAAAACACTAAAGAGATGACACGTAATTGCCTGTTCCTGAAGGCACGACGAAGATTAAAATTTCAAAATTACTCTATTACCTAAAGACTCTTTGCAACCTAAAATAACTTACAAATTAATTAGAATGAATCTGAACCGTCCCTCTGATTTTCCACCTAAATCAATTTGTATGTGGAAACATAACGACCGTAATACCCGAAAATCAGGAAAAGGGCATCAATGCTAAAAGGGTGATCCATGTTGTTTATATGCAATTTTTATTTATTTATTTATTATTATTATTATTATGTTTATTATTACCATTATTAGTATTATAAAAATTATTATTATTATTATTATTATTATTATTATTATTCGTTTTCAGATGACTTGTGTGGCTTCCATTAATCATTGATGATTGCTATAAAAATTTATAACTTTTGAACTATTATGCGCTGCCATTTAATTACTTATTATTGCTATACAACTTCTGTTTTAAAACTGTTGTATATGCACATCAATAACTTCTTGTAGCATTTTAATTTTATGTTTTTTTGGGCGGGGTAAATGCACTGTCACGAGAAAGGTTGACATCTCTCTGGTCCTCTTTGCTTTAATCTTTTATATAATTTTGGTTTCTGCCCTTAGTTTTGGGTTTACCAAATGTCTTTTTCTGTTTTACTACCCATGTTATCAGATAAGAAGATCCCTGCTTAATGAAGATGAATACGGTTTTCGAAGAGCCAAGCGACCAATTTACTATGATGAAGGTCTAGAGGTGATTGTCACAACTTTTTCTCAAACTTTCATGCTGATTAAGATATGGAATAACTTTGTTTTGATCATTTTTCCTTCATAACATGCAGAAGACTAGGCAAACCCTAAATGCCAAAATAAGTCAACTCAATTCTGCCATTGACAATGTGTCGTCACGGTTGAGAGGTGGCAAAAATATGCCTCCTGTTCCAGTTGAGACAGACCCAGAAGAAGCCACAATGTAAGACTTGCATTGGTTTGCTTAACAGTGATCCCATGATTTTTCGGATTCTGCTAAAACTGGTTATGTCTGTGTTTTTTAAGGAAATTTTATGATGCTGTATGATACATGTAAATGACTTGGCACAGTATGTGGTTGGATATCTCATATGTTTTAGATTTTGAAACTTCATTTGATGATCTGCATATTTTGTCTAATAAGATCAATAACCATATACTATCTTAACTCCATTGTTGATGAAATCTTGTATATGTGTGGTCCATTATATTGAATATAACTAATGTCATATTGGATTCTAAAATTGATCACAAAATGATATAACAATAGTGAGATCCTCAAGCTAATAGCCGCGGTAATAGATTGAAGAAACTGACGTTTTACCGAGTGATTGTCTGATGCGAGTAAAATGTCCATTTAGAGTGTGAAGTTTCAGAATTGCAATGCTTGTTTTTTAGAGAAATCTTGGCTCTCCAGTATTTTGACATTTAAGATAAGTCTTGCTTTAGGATAGACTTCACTTGGCCGGCTCTTTCTCTCGCATTAGATATGAGCAAGAACTCTTTTGTTATTGGTATAATGTGTTATTAAATTTTGCTGAATAATAAACATAAAGATATAAGTAAAGGATGTGGCAGAAGCCAATTAGCATTACAGTTGTGGCTAAAGATTACTCAAATCTTGATAAGAACCATAACACAGCCGGCCAGGTTCTTTCAGGAACTCAAAGGCTCTGTTTATATCTTCAAGCTGAACTTCATGAGTCAAGAGCTCATTTACTTTTCTGATTTCCTGTTTAGAAGTGGAACAAACACTTTATGAGTCAGCTTCCAATTTGTTTAGAGAAATTTACAGCAAGACTTTAGCTTGCAAATCGAACGGATTTTCTTCCTCTCAAAACAGAGGATGTTACTAGTGTAGAGAGGATGTTCTGTACCTTGTTTATACATTTGTCAACGATAGTTGGAATGTCGGATTGGACTTTGATGCCACCAAAAATAGAATACTTGAACGTTCTAGCAGAGAAGAGTGTACAATAGTCTATCGTTATGCTTTTTGGCATTCCTGCTCCAAGCATTATTAGTTTTCCCAGTCCCTGATCTTCGAAATGCACATAACCGACAACCGAAAAAGAATTAGAGAAACTTTGAAGTACAGTTACCAAGGAACTCTTATTGCCTTACTTTCTGCGTACTAGGTACTATCATTTTGAATCATGGTATAGGACTTAAATGCCTTGCAAGCATTCCTCGTACCAGATCCATTAGATACTATCATTCTGAATCATGGTATAGGACTTAAATGCCTTGCGAGCGTTCCTCGTACCAGATCCATTATATCAGCATTCCTGGTAACCAAATCGTCCAACTGTGCTACAAAGTGCCGAGGATGAACAATTCTTATATACAAGCAGATATCGTCCAACCGTGCTACAGAGTGCCGAGGATGAACAATTCTTATATGCAAGTGTTGACGTCTAATTTTCACTCTTACCGCAATCACCCGTCAGCAAGATACCTGCACACGTAACAAACCGTTATCACCCCACAAGATAGTCGTGGCTTGTACTATCCGGGGATGCTTCGGTGTAAGAGTAAGTTCAAGCGAATAACGTCGCAATGAAGGACCTCAATTGTCAGCTGGAATCTCTCAAAAGTTTGATAGCTTAGTGTTTGTATTGTAAAAAGATGACTTACCTTCATTATTGTGAAGTTGCTAGTATATAACACATCCATGCATCGTAAGACGTCCAGTCATCCCCTCATGAGTGTAAACGTGACGTCCTCTTCTATCTGTTCCACTTGGTCCGTTAGGGGAAGATACTAGCGTGAGCTATCCTCTGTGTCAGTCTGTCAAAGTGGACAAAAATTGCCCAAACGTCCTATCAACCGCCCTAAGAAGAAAATATCTCAGACCTCGGACCCAATAAAAAGGAGAGAAGCTTGACCCGGCCCAAACTTCATGCAAAGAAGGGCCTCCAGCCCAAAAAGATAAGTTCAAATCCCAAAGAAATCACACCCCAACAACAAGCAAATAGGAATATATGCAACAGGCAACAACAGACAAACATACATACCACTTTTGTGGCTTCAAGGGCCTCATTCACCAGGGCTGAAGCACCAATGCACTCGAAGTTGTAGTCCACTCTCAGTCCTCCTGTTACCCCTTTAACCAATTCTGAGATAGATTTACTAGAATCTTTAGGGTCGATGAATTCAGTCTTGCCAAATGCCTCTCCCTTTTCCCGTTTACAATCATTTATGTCAATCCCGATTATCTTTACTGCTCCGTTCAATCTAGCTCCTTCCACCACCTGCATTGTAGCTATCTGCATATGTTAGAAAGAATTTTTCCAATTTCTGGATTATGATCCGCTCCATTATACTTTTCACCCAATTTCCTTCAACACATTTAGCAATATAAATATTGGTTTTAGCAAAGCTACCATGTGTAGGATTTGACTATTTATCTTTGTTTAATACTATTTAGGACTATTTAATCATTTAATGTAAAACTATTGACTAAAGTCATTTTTGCAACTATTTTTATGAACTATTTTTTAATTTATTTTTAAAATCATTTAATAGCTTAAAATGAGGGACCATTAATTCAAAATTCATCTATAAATTATATAATCTCTCATCAATAGCGTTCAGAATAATAATAAATAGTCCATATGATTATTTAAAGGACTAATATTCCCTCACCGTGAAATAAAAACGTTTATAATAGTGTTAAATTAAAACAAATTCAATTATAAGCATGATTTTTACAAACAAACATGACCTAAATGTGTATTGCGAGAATTTGAGTGAAAGGAGTAATAGAGGGGGATTTTTATCCTAAATTCCTTGTGAGATCAAAGGTAGGCATGCTAGAATTTACTCCCAGTCCAACTAGGCCAAGTCCCAAAAAAGTGACACGGCAACCCTAGTGCACCTGAGCTTCCTTCCAGGCTGCGCCAAAGCCAGTAGAAAAGCCGCAGGATAGGAAGCTAGCATGTGGGAGAGCTACCCTTGACAAGGTAGTTGGCATCAATAACAGTGTACTCCGACCATGTAGAGCAGCTAAGGAAGTGGTACAGTGTTTGACCACTACCTGCAATTGTCATATTCTTGATGTTCCGTCTTTTAGTAAGGGGGTATTTGTTTAAAACTTAATGCATCTGAATAGTTGAATGACTGAATCGGTTAGTCATTCAGTGCGTTTGTTTAGGACTGAATGGCTGAATCGGTCAGATTTTTGGGTTGAATGGTTAAGTTTAATTTTTTTGGTTGAATGATTAAATCTCAGCTGAATGAAATAAAATATATATATACTAAATATTATATCAAGTAATATTAAATAAATTTACAATAATTTTGAATTTTTTCAGAGGGATAAAATAGTAAAAATATATTATTCAGATGTTTCAGACATGTCACTTATCAAATAACTTTTTTCATTCAGTATTCAGAAATCTATTTCATTCAGCTCATTCAAATTACTTAAGCATTCAGAATTATTTCATTCAATTTTTATCAAATACCTCCTATGTGACGCCCCCAAATCTAGGCCCACACAGCCCAAACTTGAGTCGTCAAAAGACTACAACAAAATTAATACAATGAAATACAACGTACAACAATACAGTGGATAATACAACACAACTAAGTCTTCATTATTATTGCCACACTATTTTATAACACGTGAAGACTATGATAGCTATCCCCGCACTCTCACTCCATTCCCCGGCTAGACCCCGTTACGTTCTCATCTCCTGTTGAAAAACAATGGAACGAAAAGAAAGGGTGAGCTCAAATAGCCCAGTAAGAAATATCATGACTAAGATAATGACGAATAATTTATCATTAGCCTTCAACAGTTGAGTTCTTGATAGAATACAATAGACTACAAGGTTTATATCAAAAACTGCAGTTAAATTCTTAAACAACGTTCAGATCAATAATAGCAGCGGAATGAACAATCTATTAGAAGAATAATGCAGACTATAATGTCCACTCGCTTCTCTTTTTAGTAAAAATATCATCAACTTTTATCATCTGAAATACCATTAGTCAAGATAATACAACTTCACAGTTCCTGGTCATAATCATGCAGATCAACAGTTCGTCTTTGCACTACGGGCCAAAGACATTCAATATAACACCAACGGTCATGATTATACCAGATTCAGCCTTTGGTCATAATCATACCAACCAACAGTTCATCTTTGCACTACGGGCCAAAGAGAACATTCACCACGTGTCATAAAAGACACCGAACAGATGTATCGCCTTTAACCTAGTATATCGCCTTTAACCTATCATCTGTTCAACAATTATATCACATCTGTGCCCCCGGCCACAGATATTCACAACAGCTTGATTCTTGATGATTAATACAAATAACAGTGATACAAATGATGAACAGAAGAACAGGATAAACAATAAGTATCGGAAGTTTACTTTGTGCAGATTCAAATAATGTCCAAATTGCCAACATGATGTGAAGTGAAATTTAAAATGATATTCAAGCTCCACAATTCAGAATAACGATTACAGTTCAATAGGAATGTTTAAAAAAAATAGGAAGGTTCAGTTGAAATAATGAAATTCAACTATTATGGAACATATAATATTTTCAGGAATTATAGAAGCAATAGTTCCATAATAAGTTTCGATTTAGGTGTATGAAAGAAAATAATATCCCTTACCGTAGCAGGTTTGATTAACAAAAGGTGAAGGGAATTAATATCCCTTACCATAGTAAGTTTGAATAATGGAAGATGAAAAAGATGGTATCCCTTATGAGTATAAAGGAAAATGATATCACTTACGAATATGGAATAAAAGTGTCATGTGATAATTCGTGTAGACAAATTATTTCCACACGAGACAAATAACAAGGGTTATTCACCAACAGGCGATAATCCGCACCGTAAGGTTATTCCCATCAATTTGAATACGAATAGTTATTCACCAAACAGGCGTAATCCGCACCGTAAGGTTATTCCCACAATTTAATAGAATTTGAACACGAAGAGTTATTCACCAAACAGGCGTAATCCGCACCGTAAGGTTATTCCCACAATTTAATAGAATTTGAACACGAAGAGTTATTCACCAAACAGGCGTAATCCGCACCGTAAGGTTATTCCCACAATTTAATAGAATTTGAACACGAAGAGTTATTCACCAAACAGGCGATAATCCGCACCGTAAGGTTATTCTCAAAGATTAATAAGGAATGAATACAAAAGGTTATTCACCAACAGGCGGTAAACCGCGCCGTAAGGTTATTCCCACAATTTAATACATGGAAATAAATGGCACAAGAAAGAAACGATATTATTTTCGAGAATCAAAGAATGATAATCCCTTCAAGTAAGAAAGAAAATAATATCCATTTATGATGATGAAAAGAGTGATACCCCTTACCTTAACACGTGACTGGATATTGATTTAAATGAGATTGATCAACCTATATATTTTTAATATAATTAGTAATTACCACATATAAATTTCAAAGTATATGATAACTCGTATATTATGAACTATCAAAATTATATATATTTAACATAATTTTTGTAGTATAATATAACAACTTTAAAATAGTTTTTAAAATAATATTCCAAAATAAATCTTCCAAAGAAAGCTTTTAAAAATGAATCTTCTCAAAGAAGAGTCTTCTAAAGGAAGATTTGTGAATACCGTGAAAAATAGGAATTTATGAAATTACTACTCTTTAATAAAACACTTACTTGAAAAATTACTGCACTCCTTTTGGCTTTCAAACTCTCAAAATAACCTTACTATTCTCAGAGAAAACTCATAAAATTCTTATAGAAAAATTTTATGTTTTAGGTGTGATTTTTCTATTCAGCTGAGCAAGCTATTTATAGGAGAAAATAAGTTACTATGCGTGGTAGGTGAACAGAAAAAAATTCAGCAGAGGCTGCTGCGCAGCCTCCACCAACTCTTCAGCAAATTCTCACATTTCTCACATTTCATGTGGGCCCCACAATGGGTCCCACATGTTTCTTACTATTCACGTACTATTCACGTCACTATTCACGTTACTATTTCAAATAGTAAAATTAATTATTTTATTTTTTATTTATTTATTTATTTATTTATTTATTCTTCCTGTGAGTCCAACATATAAAATAATGTTACCACAATAATGTAAGAAACACGTTACATATTTTTATTAATTTAATAATATAAATTATAGTGTATTTGCTACTGTGACAATTATTAGATTCAATAATTTTAAACTACAGTGCACCAACAATTATTGACTCGATGATATGAAATACAGTGTAATGACAATTATTGAATCAATAATGCAAAATACTGTGTAGCAACAATAATTGAATTGATAATATAAAATATTATGCAGTGACAATTATTGATGAAATGATGCGTAACAATTACGGTGTCAATTATCAGACCAATAATATGAGACACTGTGCAATACCGTGTGCTACTGTAGAGTACCGTGTGCTACAGAAAATACCATAAATTACCGTATGCTACTATTCTTTTATCACCGATATTTTAACAGTTAACACCGTTGACTATTTTTATTTAAAAAGGTTACTTCTGTAATGACCACGAATTTCATTAATCATTGTAAATATACTTCATAAATATTTAGCAATGAATTTAAACTTTTTGTACTAATTAATTTTACTTTAGATAATTAAATAAATGTACTTGTGTATGTGCGTATATTTATTTAAAGAATTAAAGTAAGGTGTATAGTTAATTAAAGCAAATCTAATTGGATTATATTTTAAATCCAAATGAGTTGATAAACTAGGTCAAAGATATTAACCTAGTAGTCCATGTAATTAATTTAATTACTAGTCCATGTAATTAATTAAACAAACCCAATGCTTGATTTAATTAAATGTAACCTAGAATATTTAATGTGAGCCCAATGTGTTAGTTAAATTGAGCCCAAACAATCTAATTGAATGAGCCCAATATATTTAATCCTAGAGACCAAAGTGGAGCCCAATAGGAAGTCAAAATTGGTCAAAATTGCTACATATATGAATATACATATATAGATGTATATATGCACATTTTAGCATTAAAAATTAAAGGAAAAATGGCTTGGAAAAGGGCCATTTTGCTGAGATTTGAAGGGGGACCCACTTGGATAGCTTGATTTCCATGTTGCTTCTAATTCACTCTATGACAAGGTTGGCCAACAACTCTAGTCATTCCAAAAGTCTATCAACTAGTCATTCAATCAAATAGTAATTATAATTAAGCTTTAATTTCACCAACATGGGTGAATTAGCAAGTAATGAAGGATTAGTGGTGGGCTATAAATAGAATGTTCCACACTTGGTTCAAGTTTGTTAGTCATTTGCTAGACATTTTCTAGAGAAAAGAGAGAGAGCCTTTGAGAGCTAAAGAGAGATACACTTGTGTTTGTGTGAGAAAAACCTAGAGGAAGCCTTGGTGGATGTCCAATAGCTACACAACCTACTTTGGTATAAGGAGAAGGAGAGCCAACAAATCACAAAGGTTTAAAAGTTCTCTAAACTCCATCTTATTTCATTTTTGTAGTCTAGAAAGCTTTTGATCGGTTAAAATCTATTTTTTACCGATCAAAACTCGTTTTGATGATCTAGAAGTATTTAACTATGTAATATATGTATATTCATAGATCTATGTGTTTATAACATGTTTTGGTATGTTAGAAATACATAAAAATGGTAGAAAAGTTCATAACACAATTTTACCGATAAACCCTAACTATGCATGCTAGGTTTATGGTTGTATTTTGAAATGTACAAATCGGAAAGTGGATTTTTATGGCTAGAAAGCTAGATCTATGAGTTTTAAAGATAAAACCTTTTTGAACTTTTCAAAAATAATGAATAACAAAGAAGTTATAGCTTTTACCGAAAAGGATGTCGTTTTTAAACCCTAAGTGGTTCGATCTTTAAATTTCGTGTAAAACGTTTTCAAAAATGTGATTGAACCATAGAATGTTGTAAAACAAGAAGTTAGGAAGACATCAACACCAAGTTTATGTCATTTGAAGGTGTAGAGTTTATTTAATTCAAGTTTGAACCAATCGAACCAAGGATTTATGAAACTAGTTTTCATTCTGTCCTTGTGAGCGATTTTACGTATACTTACGTTTGGAATTTGGATTTGTGATCTAAAGAGAAATTGTAGATCATGAAATTCTAATGAATTTAGACTCAAAAATCACCTCAAAATGTTTCCGTATGATAAAGTTATGACGAAGTTAGTAAAGGAGGTTCCGGCAGCCAAAAAGGCAGCCCGGCGTCTAGACGCCAAGTCTACGCCCTAACTTCTGTCCATGGGCGTCTAGACGCCCCAAAATTGCCTTGGGGCGGCGTCTTGACGCCCTGCTTGATAAAAAAATTATTTTATTATTTTATTATTATTTTTAAATCAATAAATGTATTTTTAATGATAAATAATTGATTTAATTATTAAAAGAGGATAAATATTATCAAATGTTTAATATTATAATTAGATATTATTATTAATATAATAATATTAGAAAATCATGAAAATATTATTAATTGTATAATAATATTATAAAGTCAATAAAATATTGGTAAATAGATAAAATATTATTAAATGATTAATAATATTAGATAATGATTAAAATATTATTAAATGATTAATAATATTACTAAGATAATAAAATATTATTAAATGATTAATAATATTAGATAATGATTAAAATATTATTAAATGATTAATAATATTACTAAGATAATAAAATATTATTAAATGATTAATAATATTAGATAATGATTAAAATATTATTAAATGATTAATAATATTACTAAGATAATAAAATATTATTAAATGATTAATAATATTAGATAATGTTTAAAATATTATTAAATGATTAATAATATTAGGTAATGAATAAAGTATTATTAAATGATTAATAATATTATAAGAGTAATAAAATATTATTAAATTATTAATAATATTAGATAAGAGTTTGAACTATATTAAATAATTAATATAGGTTTTATGTGATTGAAATATTATCAAGTGATGATAATATTTCCTAAGTGTTTATATACCTTTAACTACATGATTATTTGGTTAAGTGTTAGAGGTGTGAGAGGTATAGAGGTTATCATATGAATGTATATATGATACTAATTTAAAGATCAACTTGATTAATTGTTAGGTCCGTTCAAGGATTATTAAATTAAATTGGTTAGACGTAGACGACGCACGAGGCAAGTTTTCTACCCCTTAACTTGTACTTATTGTTGCAATTATTATTCAACCTTAATTACATTGAGCAATTCATTTATTGTTGAGCAAGTATCTACACTCGTAGATATTTGACAGACCTTTGAGTGAATTAATTATCGAAAATTACTTCACATCGTTATTGATTATTGTATTCGCACATAGTGCTTTTGCAACTGTTTAAGATGTCTAAGCTAATTGTTTCGGCTATAGACAAATGTATGTTAATTCATTGAATTGAATATTATAAAAGCTTATCCAAACCATTGGCTGGTGCGGATTCTTACAGTAAGACTGAGAAAGAACAACCCTAGTTAAAGGGGATTTTTAATTGTCGGAGACCCGACAGCGCGCAAGAAAACTAAATGTGATGCATATACATAGGACATGAGAGGACTGATCCCCTCAAGTGTCCCGTTATTTTTAACAAGGAGTCAGACATTGTATGTCTGTTTTACCTTAGTAGCAGTTCATGGTCATTAAGGACCACTCAGCAGTAAAGAGTCAATTCCTTCTTTTATTGAACATTGATTCTTGTTATCTTTCACAATTGTTATTGTTGAAACCTTGAAGTTATTTCCCTTCATCATGATATATCGTATGATGTTGTTATAAACTTGCTGAGCCATTTAGTTGCTCATTCTTGCTATATCATGACTTTATTTCAGCCAATCCCGAAAGCTCTAAATCGGATAAAGGCAAGGGGAAAGCGAATGCTTAGTTTTAAGTAATTGCATGCTAGTTTAATTTACTGTTATGTAATTACTGTTGTAAATCTTTTGTATTTCCCTTAAGATATGTAATGTTTAAGATTAAGGTAATAGACCTTGGGAAGTTGTAGCCTTTTGATTAAGGAACCTTTTGTATTATTCCGCGAAGTTGAATACAATTTATGTATTTCATTATGGTTAAGTATTGTACAGTGAGAACCAAACCCGAGGTTAAAGAACCCGGATTTGGGGTCGTCACAGGTTGGTATCAGAGCTGTAGGTTAGAAACGCTAGGATTTGCGAAACCTAGGTTATAACCTTAGTACTAAACTCATATCGAGTGCGTTAGGAGATGAATCGAGGAGATTCATCATGTTGTGTATTTTTGGAGGTGGATTGAGAAAATCCATCGAGCCGAGATGTACATGATAAAATATCATTTCATTTCATCAATGAATATATTTTATTGCTGTACTAACATGTGTTATTTATGTTACTGTAGGATGACGGAGATAGGCCAGTCGAGCACTGCTGTAGAGGAGGTGATTTATACGGATATCCCTATGGATACCGCACAGCCACGGGTGGCTGCACCGATCGAGGAGCCAGAGTCAGATCCCGAGGAGGGAGATAGAGAGGACGCTGTCTGGGGCGGAGTTATGGGGCAGTACAGTGAGGAGGAGGCTGATACTGATGATGATGAGGATGAGGGGCCAGCTGAGTATGTTGATGGCATGGGCACTGTCGCCAGTGACATCATCGATACTCTCACTACGGCTAACGATGAGCTAGAGGAGAGGGTTCAGCACCTGGAGGAGCAGAACCAGATCCACCAGCAGACAGAGGAGCAGTACCGAGATACAGCTTATATGTTCTCTGGCGAGAACATAGAGCTGAAGGCGAGGATGGCCGAGATGGAGGTCAGGTTGATAGCCGCTGAGCTGAAGATTCAGCAGACAGAGGCAGAGAGGGAGGCCATGAGGGGCCAGATGCAGCAGGCAGTTGAGGATAGACTAGATATGGAGATTCAGCGTGATGCAGCTCACGGACAGATGATGGAGCTGGAGGATGAGGTTAGAGAGAAGAAGGTGAGGATAGATAGACTCAGTTACGTCTATCGCTCATCAGTTGGTAGGATCCAGAGTAGGGTGCACTATTACCCTGCCGAGGAGGGCCAGACCTTGCACACCATCAGTAGGGGTGTGGTCAGGGCTATTGGAGATGAGGAGTACGACGATGCGGTTCGTCGAGGGATGCGCCGTTAGTTGTATTTTTCTTTATTTATGATGTATGTACATAGATGCAGTAGAAACTCAACTTTTGTTTTGATAGAGGGTTAGTATGTTGTAAATCCCAACTCTATGAAGTTGTGGGATATGTTAGATCCCGTCTTTTGTTTTAACTAACGGGGTTAGCAGCGTTTATAGCAGTATGCTTATGATGTAAAAGTGCTACGCACTGTGATTTAGCATATGAATATAAATGCATTTTCGTTTATGTTTATATGTGTCAAGATGATTATTTGTGCTTTAGTTTACAATACCTAAGCTACAAAACGAAAGTAAAAAGATTGAAACAACTTTAATTAATTAAATTTTCTTTATACAGAAAATGCCGCCACAGAGAAGGAATCAACGACTACCCCCACCACCACCCGAAGAGTCAGTAAATGCCGGAGGGGTACCACCCAACCCTGTCCAAGAGTTCGTAGAAATGCTAATGGGAGCATTTCGCGGACGCAACGCAGAGGCTACTGGAGCAACAAACCCTGCCGCTCCACTAGCAACCTTTAAGGATTTCAAATTGATAGGACCACCCGAGTTCAAAGGAACCACGGATCCTATAGAAGCACAGACCTGGATAGAGGAGATGGAAAAAGTCTTCGAGGTCGCACGAGTTAGGGAGGAGCAAATGACCTCATTTGCTACCTTCATGATGAAAGGAGAGGCCAGCCACTGGTGGAAGGCTAATAAGAGTAGAGCCGGGGAGGGAACGATCGCGTGGGCGCGATTCAAAGAGGTATTCTTGGAAAACTACTTTCCAGAGAGTACAAAGGCTAGGATGGAAATTAAATTCCTAGAGCTGAAGCAAGGTAACATGTCGGTATCGGAATACGCCGCCAAGTTCAATGAATTGGCGAGATTTGCCACACACCAGGTGGATACTGAGGCGAGGCGCGCCAGAAGATTCGAACAGGGGCTGAAACCGTGGGTTTACAGTCGGGTAGCTGTTCTCCAGATTACAAACTTTGCAACGTTACTGGAGAAAGCTATCATAGCTGAGGGTGGGAATGAAGCTTTGAATAAGCACAACCAGGAGCGGAACAAGAAGAAAGGTGATGGAGGAAACCGAGAGGGCAGCAGTGGGGGCAGCAACTCGAACAAACGCAAATGGAATAACAACAGCAGTTCGGGGACACCCCAGGGCAGTGAATCGAAGAAAGCTAATAAATGCAGTCAGTGCGGAAAGAACCACACCGGGGAGTGCATGAAAGGAAGAAATGTCTGCTATAACTGTGGGCAAGAGGGACACATCGCTCCTAATTGTCCCACACCAAAAAGGAAAGGAGGTTGTTTCGCCTGCGGGGCCATGGACCATCAATTTAAAGATTGTCCGAAGAAGAAGAACACCGGAGGGAGTTCGGGCTATAGGGGAAGCAACAACAACAACAACAACAGCAGCAACAAACTGACCATTGGAGGGCCGGTGCCACAGAACAAACCAACGGCACGGACCTTCAACATGACGGTGCAGGACGCCCTTGAATCAAAAGACGTGGTGTCAGGTATTATTCCGATCAATGATATAAATGCTTATGTATTATTTGATTCGGGTGCTACCTGTTCATTTGTGTCTGATGAATTCGCTAGACGGTTAGAATTGCCTAGAGAAAAATTAGAGAACCCAATGAACATAGAAGTTGCTAATAAAGAAGTGATTCTTGTAAAGTATGTACATAGAAACTGTTGTGCTGAAATCAGGGGTCAGAAGTTGAGTGTAAATTTAATTCCAATACGTTTGGGGGAGTTCGACGTTATACTTGGAATGGATTGGTTGTTTAACCATGGAGCTATAATTGATTGTCAAAAGAAGTGTATACACCTTAAGACACCGAATAGGTCTAAGGTCGTATTTTATGGCAGCAAGTCGTCTAGACAATCAGCATGTCTGACGATGATGCAGGCCAAGAAACTATTGAAGAAAGGTTGCGTAGGGTATTTGGCTCACATAGTGGACACACAGATAGTGAATCCCGAGATGGAGCAAATACCAGTAGTAAGGGAGTTCATGGACGTGTTTCCAGATGTACTGCCAGGTTTACCGCCAGATAGGGAGATAGAGTTTGTAATTGATTTGGTACCAGGGACAGCACCAATATCAAAGGCACCATATAGGATGGCCCCGGTAGAAATGAAGGAGTTAATGATCCAACTACAGGAGTTGTTGGATAATAAGTACATTCAGCCAAGTGTTTCTCCATGGGGAGCACCTGTGTTGTTTGTAAAGAAGAAGGATGGATCAATGAGGTTGTGTATGGATTATAGAGAGCTGAATAAGGTGACAATTAAGAACAAGTACCCGTTGCCACGAATTGACGATCTTTTCGATCAATTGAAAGGGGCGAAGTACTTTTCAAAGATTGACTTGAGGACTGGTTATCATCAGTTGAAAGTCAGGAAGGAGGATGTACCCAAGACGGCATTCAGAACTCGTTATGGGCATTATGAGTTTCTGGTGATGTCGTTTGGACTGACGAATGCGCCAGCCGCATTTATGGACATGATGAACAGAATATTCAAGCAGTACTTGGATAAATTTGTTGTTGTGTTCATTGACGATATTCTGGTGTATTCTAAAACGGAGGAGGAGCATGCTGAACACCTAAGATTGGTGTTGGAGATTTTACGGAAGGAGCAATTGTACGCTAAGTTTTCGAAGTGTGAATTCTGGTTGGAGAGAGTTCAATTTTTAGGTCATGTTATTGACAAGGAAGGAGTTTCAGTAGATCCAGCGAAGGTTGAAGCGGTGATGAATTGGGAACAACCAAGGACGCCGACGGAGGTAAGAAGTTTCTTGGGGTTAGCGGGTTACTATCGGAGATTCATTCAAGATTTTTCAAAGATAGCAACACCGCTGACAAATTTAACGAGGAAGACGGTGAAATACGTATGGACGGAGAAGTGTGAGGAGAGTTTTCAGGAGCTAAAGAAGAGACTTAGTGAAGCACCTGTATTGACTTTACCGGACGATACGGGAGGTTTTACGGTCTACAGTGATGCATCGCACAAGGGACTTGGCTGTGTGCTTATGCAAAACGGCAAGGTCGTTGCGTATGCGTCCAGACAGTTGAAGGATTACGAGAAGGGATACCCTACCCACGACTTGGAGCTGGCTGCGGTAGTGTTTGCCCTTAAAATCTGGAGACATTATTTATATGGAGAGAAATGTGAGATATTCACGGACCACAAGAGTCTGAAGTATATCTTCACACAGAAGGAGTTAAATATGAGGCAACGGAGATGGTTAGAATTGATCAAGGACTATGATTGTGAAATTCTATATCATCCCGGTAAGGCCAACGTAGTAGCAGATGCTCTAAGCAGAAAGAGCAGGGAGAAATTGTTCATCTTGACAGATCAGGAACAATTGGTTCAAGAGATGGCTCGAATGGAGTTGGAGGTAAGAAATCCAAATGAGTCAATGGAAGTGGAAGCGAGCCCAACCCTGTTAGATCGGGTAAAAGAGGCTCAAGACAAAGACGAAGAATGTGTCAGAATAAGGGTGAGAATGACCGAAGGGGAAGAGGTCAAGTTCAAGGAAGATAGCATGGGATTGCTAAGGTTTGAAAATCGTGTTTGGGTGCCACTAGTGCCCGAATTACGAGAAGAGATTTTGCAAGAGGCCCACAGTACGAGATACTCGATACATCCGGGAAGTACGAAGATGTATCAAGATCTGCGTCAGCATTTTTGGTGGCCGAATTTAAAAAGGGAGGTCGCAGAATATGTCAGCCGATGTCTAACTTGTCAAAGGGTAAAGGCTGAACATCAGAGACCAAGTGGATTACTACAGCCGTTAGAGATTCCTGAGTGGAAATGGGAGCATATCACAATGGATTTTGTGGTAGGACTTCCAGCAACACAGAAGGGATTTGACGCAATATGGGTGATTGTAGATCGACTAACAAAGTCAGCACACTTTTTGCCGATCAAGATTAAGTTTAGTTTGGATCAGTTGGCTAAACGGTACATTAAGGAGATAGTTTCGAGACATGGGGTGCCGGTATCGATTGTGTCAGACAGGGATCCGCGCTTCACGTCAAAATTTTGGAGAAGTCTTCAGGAGAGATTGGGGACTCAGTTGAGAATGAGTACAGCATATCATCCACAGACCGATGGGCAAAGTGAAAGAACAATACAGACATTGGAAGATATGCTCAGGGCCTGTGTGATGGATTTCAAGGGCAGTTGGGAGAACCATCTACCATTAGTTGAGTTTGCATACAACAATAGTTATCATGCAAGCATAGGCATGCCGCCTTACGAAGCATTGTACGGAAGGAAGTGCAGAACACCTCTATGTTGGGATGAGGTAGGAGAACGCCGATTGTTGGGGCCGGAATTGGTTCAACAAACGGTAGAGATTATCAAGGTAATAAGAGCTCGGCTAGTAGCAGCTCAGGACCGTCAGAAGAAATATGCCGATTTACATCGACAGAAGCGAGACTTCGAAGTAGGGAGTTTTGTGTTCATGAAGGTATCTCCCTGGAAAGGGAAGATCCGATTTGGAAAGAAAGGGAAGCTGAGTCCGAGGTTCATAGGACCGTTCGAGATATTGAAGAGAGTGGGTGAAGTGGCGTACGAGGTAGCTTTACCTCCTGAACTTGAGCATATTCACAATGTGTTTCACGTATCAGTGTTGCGACCATACAAGCCAGACTACAAACATGTCATATCCTATGAGCCAATACAAGTCGAGAAAGACTTATCATACGAGGAAATTCCTGTCCAGATACTAGATAGGAAAGAGCAGAAATTACGGAATAAGGTTATACATTCTGTCAAAATCCTTTGGAGGAACCACAACGCTGAGGAAGCTACGTGGGAACTTGAAGAAAAGATGAGGGCTAACTATCCGAACCTTTTTGAGTAGTTTAAATTTGTAATTCCGGGGACGGAATTCTTATAAGGGGGGGAGAATGTAATGACCACGAATTTCATTAATCATTGTAAATATACTTCATAAATATTTAGCAATGAATTTAAACTTTTTGTACTAATTAATTTTACTTTAGATAATTAAATAAATGTACTTGTGTATGTGCGTATATTTATTTAAAGAATTAAAGTAAGGTGTATAGTTAATTAAAGCAAATCTAATTGGATTATATTTTAAATCCAAATGAGTTGATAAACTAGGTCAAAGATATTAACCTAGTAGTCCATGTAATTAATTTAATTACTAGTCCATGTAATTAATTAAACAAACCCAATGCTTGATTTAATTAAATGTAACCTAGAATATTTAATGTGAGCCCAATGTGTTAGTTAAATTGAGCCCAAACAATCTAATTGAATGAGCCCAATATATTTAATCCTAGAGACCAAAGTGGAGCCCAATAGGAAGTCAAAATTGGTCAAAATTGCTACATATATGAATATACATATATAGATGTATATATGCACATTTTAGCATTAAAAATTAAAGGAAAAATGGCTTGGAAAAGGGCCATTTTGCTGAGATTTGAAGGGGGACCCACTTGGATAGCTTGATTTCCATGTTGCTTCTAATTCACTCTATGACAAGGTTGGCCAACAACTCTAGTCATTCCAAAAGTCTATCAACTAGTCATTCAATCAAATAGTAATTATAATTAAGCTTTAATTTCACCAACATGGGTGAATTAGCAAGTAATGAAGGATTAGTGGTGGGCTATAAATAGAATGTTCCACACTTGGTTCAAGTTTGTTAGTCATTTGCTAGACATTTTCTAGAGAAAAGAGAGAGAGCCTTTGAGAGCTAAAGAGAGATACACTTGTGTTTGTGTGAGAAAAACCTAGAGGAAGCCTTGGTGGATGTCCAATAGCTACACAACCTACTTTGGTATAAGGAGAAGGAGAGCCAACAAATCACAAAGGTTTAAAAGTTCTCTAAACTCCATCTTATTTCATTTTTGTAGTCTAGAAAGCTTTTGATCGGTTAAAATCTATTTTTTACCGATCAAAACTCGTTTTGATGATCTAGAAGTATTTAACTATGTAATATATGTATATTCATAGATCTATGTGTTTATAACATGTTTTGGTATGTTAGAAATACATAAAAATGGTAGAAAAGTTCATAACACAATTTTACCGATAAACCCTAACTATGCATGCTAGGTTTAAGGTTGTATTTTGAAATGTACAAATCGGAAAGTGGATTTTTATGGCTAGAAAGCTAGATCTATGAGTTTTAAAGATAAAACCTTTTTGAACTTTTCAAAAATAATGAATAACAAAGAAGTTATAGCTTTTACCGAAAAGGATGTCGTTTTTAAACCCTAAGTGGTTCGATCTTTAAATTTCGTGTAAAACGTTTTCAAAAATGTGATTGAACCATAGAATGTTGTAAAACAAGAAGTTAGGAAGACATCAACACCAAGTTTATGTCATTTGAAGGTGTAGAGTTTATTTAATTCAAGTTTGAACCAATCGAACCAAGGATTTATGAAACTAGTTTTCATTCTGTCCTTGTGAGCGATTTTACGTATACTTACGTTTGGAATTTGGATTTGTGATCTAAAGAGAAATTGTAGATCATGAAATTCTAATGAATTTAGACTCAAAAATCACCTCAAAATGTTTCCGTATGATAAAGTTATGACGAAGTTAGTAAAGGAGGTTCCGGCAGCCAAAAAGGCAGCCCGGCGTCTAGACGCCAAGTCTACGCCCTAACTTCTGTCCATGGGCGTCTAGACGCCCCAAAATTGCCTTGGGGCGGCGTCTTGACGCCCTGCTTGATAAAAAAATTATTTTATTATTTTATTATTATTTTTAAATCAATAAATGTATTTTTAATGATAAATAATTGATTTAATTATTAAAAGAGGATAAATATTATCAAATGTTTAATATTATAATTAGATATTATTATTAATATAATAATATTAGAAAATCATGAAAATATTATTAATTGTATAATAATATTATAAAGTCAATAAAATATTGGTAAATAGATAAAATATTATTAAATGATTAATAATATTAGATAATGATTAAAATATTATTAAATGATTAATAATATTACTAAGATAATAAAATATTATTAAATGATTAATAATATTAGATAATGATTAAAATATTATTAAATGATTAATAATATTACTAAGATAATAAAATATTATTAAATGATTAATAATATTAGATAATGATTAAAATATTATTAAATGATTAATAATATTACTAAGATAATAAAATATTATTAAATGATTAATAATATTAGATAATGTTTAAAATATTATTAAATGATTAATAATATTAGGTAATGAATAAAGTATTATTAAATGATTAATAATATTATAAGAGTAATAAAATATTATTAAATTATTAATAATATTAGATAAGAGTTTGAACTATATTAAATAATTAATATAGGTTTTATGTGATTGAAATATTATCAAGTGATGATAATATTTCCTAAGTGTTTATATACCTTTAACTACATGATTATTTGGTTAAGTGTTAGAGGTGTGAGAGGTATAGAGGTTATCATATGAATGTATATATGATACTAATTTAAAGATCAACTTGATTAATTGTTAGGTCCGTTCAAGGATTATTAAATTAAATTGGTTAGACGTAGACGACGCACGAGGCAAGTTTTCTACCCCTTAACTTGTACTTATTGTTGCAATTATTATTCAACCTTAATTACATTGAGCAATTCATTTATTGTTGAGCAAGTATCTACACTCGTAGATATTTGACAGACCTTTGAGTGAATTAATTATCGAAAATTACTTCACATCGTTATTGATTATTGTATTCGCACATAGTGCTTTTGCAACTGTTTAAGATGTCTAAGCTAATTGTTTCGGCTATAGACAAATGTATGTTAATTCATTGAATTGAATATTATAAAAGCTTATCCAAACCATTGGCTGGTGCGGATTCTTACAGTAAGACTGAGAAAGAACAACCCTAGTTAAAGGGGATTTTTAATTGTCGGAGACCCGACAGCGCGCAAGAAAACTAAATGTGATGCATATACATAGGACATGAGATGACTGATCCCCTCAAGTGTCCCGTTATTTTTAACAAGGAGTCAGACATTGTATGTCTGTTTTACCTTAGTAGCAGTTCATGGTCATTAAGGACCACTCAGCAGTAAAGAGTCAATTCCTTCTTTTATTGAACATTGATTCTTGTTATCTTTCACAATTGTTATTGTTGAAACCTTGAAGTTATTTCCCTTCATCATGATATATCGTATGATGTTGTTATAAACTTGCTGAGCCATTTAGTTGCTCATTCTTGCTATATCATGACTTTATTTCAGCCAATCCCGAAAGCTCTAAATCGGATAAAGGCAAGGGGAAAGCGAATGCTTAGTTTTAAGTAATTGCATGCTAGTTTAATTTACTGTTATGTAATTACTGTTGTAAATCTTTTGTATTTCCCTTAAGATATGTAATGTTTAAGATTAAGGTAATAGACCTTGGGAAGTTGTAGCCTTTTGATTAAGGAACCTTTTGTATTATTCCGCGAAGTTGAATACAATTTATGTATTTCATTATGGTTAAGTATTGTACAGTGAGAACCAAACCCGAGGTTAAAGAACCCGGATTTGGGGTCGTCACAACTTCTGTCGTTTTCTATATCCGACAAATATTCCGTTGTGGGGTCCACAAATAATTTGTTATTTCGGCGCCGTCGTACGGCCCGAATATTCCCCGACAAAACGAATATTCCCCGACAAAAAGAATATTGTCCGACAAAATAAAATTTGCACATAACATCCTTAACTTTCAATTTTGTCAATTTAACCATTTACTGTTTCAGGAAAAATATATATGAAGAAAAATTAAATTTTGTATTTCATAAATTCGGGGTCTTACATCCTAAGCTTGAGAAGCCTTGCAAAGGGAAGGTTCTGCATAGGTTTGCTTTTCCAGAATTGCACGTCTCATAATCTCCACACTGAGACTATGTATGTTGGAATTACGATATCTCCTTCTCTCAACTGGCTGCGTCAGTACTCCTTCCCCTATGCTTTCTACCATCCTGCATCGATATTTTTTAGGGTTTTGCTTAATAATTAAGTGTATGTTTGGTTATAATTTCAGGCCGGCTGCGTAACTTTACAGTTATCATCCCTATTCAGCCCACTCCCGTGATCCGTAGACCGCCTAGCCTGCCAACTGATGAGTTTAGTTGAAGTTTATATCATGAATTTCTTTTCTTTCTTTTTTTGCTAATTTATATCATGAATTTCCGATGGACTTAGTTTGGCAATGAATCGTTGTGAGCCTATTCCATTCTCAATTTCTACAAGCATCATAGTTTGTTTTGAATGTTCTAATTTATTATAATAACTTGCTGTCAATAAAAATTAAATTCTGAACTTTTATATTAATAAAAATGAGTCGTATTAGTAAATGAAGTGACCATCAGCGCCGACGTACATTTGAATTTTGCCTATTGCCATCAGTTTTTCTAATTTTCTAATTTTGATTGTTTAATCTAATTCAATAAAAGTGGTTGACTAAGTCAAAACTCTAAAATAAGCCTTACAGTAACTTGACCCCCTCAAATTAGTATTTTGTGATGTGTATTAGAGACATTATTTTTATATGTATTTTGATAGTAATGTGAATTTTACTTTCACATAAGATGAAAAAATTATAGAAATATAAAAAATATTTGTAGAAATAAATATCATTGCCCTATGTATATTATTTCTTTTAATCTTATAATGACTACGAAGCCAAAGTTTTAGGCGGAGTAATTTTTTTTCGTGTGCATGAGAATAGTTATTAAACATTAATTCTCATAAAAAATATAGCAGGTACCAGAAATATTTATGAGTGCGGGGGACGAGGGTGAACACTTCCCTGCCTCGCTCCATTGTCATTTCTACTTTCAATCAGTCGAGCACTATATTTATTTGTAAAGATTATTGACGAGATGCAAATAAATATTTTGATTTTGTTGTATTTAATCTTATTTTTGGTATTAAAGTTGCACTATGAATTATGTCATATATGATCATATAAAAATATAGTACAAAATACATTTATTATTATTTTTTAATAAAATATTATCCTCTAAATAAACACATGCATATATTATACATCACATAACAGTTATTAGAGTACAGATTTTAATCCAATGGATATTTGTTGTTGCTGTCAAATGAGTGAATTATTCACATAAAATAAATAAGAAAAATAATAATTTTACAAAAAAATTAATATTTTTCCATCGTCCTCCTACGTAACTAATAAATGTGACTTAAATATGTAAGAATGACATTATAAAAAAAAAAATCAAAGTTTTTTGAAAAATACTAAATTGCCATCAATAAGTTAGTTTAAGTAAAGAAAACGTGTGGAGAGCTTTTCCTTTTCATGAACGTGACCGGTATGGCCAAGATTAGGAAAAGTCGCCAAAAAGAATCCTAGAAAAGACAAGAAAGAGGCTATGTTTACACTTTAACATAAAAATTTACCCTTTAAATTATTTGCTGAGCCCTATTTATATATATATATTTTGAGAACGATTTAAAAATATATCTCTTAAATAATATATATTTTTAAATAATATATTTTTATTAAAATAATATTATTTTAAATAAATTTTGTTGATATTTTTATAAATAAAAGAAAAATAAGTAAGATCGCAGAATATTATATCTTTTTTTAATATTATTTTTTTTAAAACGACGTTGTTTTGATAAAAGTATGTTATTTAAGAAATATACTTTAAATTCGTGCTATATATATATATATATAACTCATTTTATTGTTTGTAAAATAAAAAATTATATAAAAATAAAAAAAATACATGTAATTTTATTATTATTGTTATTATTATTATTATTATTATTCTATTTCAAAAAAAAGCAAAACCTAAACATAAAATAAAAAGAGGAAAAAAATAAGAACAATAAATAAGGTTACTCGAACAAAATCCAATCAATTGTTTTGTTCCAACCCCTTCTTCTCCCTCTGTGAAAAATCTGAACCCCGTTAAATTACGATCAGAAATACTTAGCCAGCATTAAATCTGGGTGTTTCTCTTTGCTTATATTTTTATTATTTATCTATTTTTTGACTGCTTGATATTCTTTTGCAAATCAAAGATATTTTTTTTGGAATCGGTTCCATTTCTTTCCCCTTCCGTCTCTGCATTTTCAAATGAATGTTGTTCCTGGCGGTGTTCTTGTTAAATACTACTTGGATAGCTCGATTAGCGTATGGAAGAAAATGATAAACCCACCTACAAGGTATTTTACATTTTTACTATAAATTAGCTCCAATTTTCCCCTTTTTATAGGTGTTTCAAATGGAAGATCGGTTCGGATATATGTTTCTTTATACTAATTTAGTGTTTTTGTGCTTATTGCTTGTTCGATTTGTTAGTTTATGCTTCTGGGTAATTTGCATATTTATTCGAAGAAATAGTTTATTACTTGGTTTCAACTAAAGATGAATTATCCAAAGTAATATAGTGCATTGTGTTGAACTAGGTTGCTATTTGATGTATTTAGTTGTCTACAATTTTTTCCCTGAAGCAGGAAAAAGTTTTTTTCCCCCTTAGTGTAGGTTCTCACATAGATGAACTGAATTTTCATTGAAGAATTGTCTATGAGCTATCACTTGTGTTTGAGACTCTTTATATAGTGTCTACTAGAATTTATTAGTTTTCTTGTCATTATTTTATGCTCCTACTTTCATCATTTTTGGAGACCCTTTGTAAGTATGTTAAAGTGTATAAGTTGTTATTGTTGTTTGGTAGATTGTTGTCATAAAATAGCATTGGGAACTTATTACCTATGTGGTCACTTGTTGCTTTTTAAAATTTTAGTAAGTAATACCCATTTGCTTATATAGGTTGAATTCAGTTACAATCTTTGAGATTCCGTTGAATTTTGTAGTTTTCTTCCATTATTTGGTCTACCGACTCTACCCTGATGGATATCTGACTTGATTGTTTTATCTACTTCAAGGATTATTACAAAGTTCTGGAAGTAGATTATGATGCAACAGAGGAGAACATCAGATTAAGTTACCGAAGACTTGCACTAGTCAGTTAACCATTTCCTCATTATCTGCATAACTTATTGTTGTTACATTTCTTCTGTATATATATTCATTGTAACTGCAGGCCACTATTAAAATGAAATTTACATCTGTTAACATTCTATGAACATGCACAGAAGTGGCATCCTGACAAACACAAAGGTGATAATGCAGTCACTGCTAAATTTCAAGAGATCAATGAGGCTTACACAGGTATTCTTATGTTAATGATTTGGAGCATTACCTTTCAGTTTGGTTTCCTGGCAATGATACTTCTCGACTGGAAAACCGATATACTCTCATTCTCATACCTTTGTTTTCCAAATCATGGTATAACAAAAAAAGGTTGATTAGAATGAAGGTATTCCAACTATTTATGACATGTATACTTGAAACTCCCTTCAAGTATATTTTATAATTTAAAAGTTATTGATAGATGATGTCTAACTCCTTTGCAGTGTTAATTGATCCTGTTAAGCGGCTTGACTATGACATAAGTGGGAACCATGAAGTCGAGAAGTATACTTTACCGGTGAGAACTATAAATACATGATCCTGCTTAACTTGGTTTTGGTCACCTCAATAGGGTTTAATACAGTGATACTTGGGCTAACATTTTTGAGATAATTTGCTGCTGCAACACAGGAATATCTAACCAGATTTAAAGGGATGATACTTACCTGTAATGGACTGGGTATTAGTCACACGTCAATTTGGTAAGTTTTCAGTGGGATGTTTTGGTAAATTATTCAGATTGAGAATTACGTTATGAACACCGGCAAACGACTATTGCTTTAATTTTACTTTTCCGGGTTAACCTTATATTGCAGACTGTTCTTTCTGTGTGATTTCTTTTTGTGCTAGGAAACAGTATCTTATAAGATACTTGAGATGCTTGTCGACTTATAAGATATTTATGAATTTGCTGGAGTTCATACCACTTCATGGATGGAATTAGGGTAGTCAAGTGGGGGTGGCAGCTAGCTTTTTTTTTCTTTAGTATATTTACATTTTTGTTCATGGCCCCCACTAGGTTTATGTATTGACTAATATTCTATTGGCCTTTACCCAAATGAGAATGAAGTTTACCCACTTTATACAAAGAATTAGGCATGGTCCCCTCTTACAAATGATAAAAAAAGGGTATTAAGATTTTCACAAATGAAATTGATATTTTCGCAAGACTTCACCCACTTGAATAGTAAATGGAACCCACACTACTAATCTGAGTGAGAACTTGTGGAAATATCAAATTTCCCTTGTGAAAATAATAATTTCCTAATTTTTTTTTTCTTTTTTGTGGTTAATGAATTCATGGTCAAATAAGAGAAAAATACTCTTATATTTAGTGATTTGCAATATTTAGTAGTTAAATTTATATTAATTTTTTATTATTTATATTGTACAAGCCGCCCCCACTAGGCATAAATTATGTGTCCGTTCCTGTACCTCTTGGAGTATAGGTCAAATTGATCTTCCAAACATCCATAAGTGGCAAAATGTACATTCTACTCTTGATAAAACATGACAATACTCTTATGATGTTTTAACACCTCCATGAATTCATCCGAATGGGGATATGTAATTGGAAAAATTCTTATGAAATAAACTGAATTTGCAGTCTGACAATAATATGGATGTGATAATAATGTATTGGGAGAAGTATTGCTTGTTTTTATATGCTCTACATGCTCAGTACATAACTAGCCTATAGGAAATTAAAATGAAACTTGGTGTCTGAAGATTAGCTGGGATGGGTACTTTTTGGAATTTGGAGAGAGTGTTACCTACAGTTTTCTCTCAAAGATAAGGATTATAAATTTAATTATATTGGCTTTATTTTTTATTGCACTGTATGATTTTTTCTTATTTATTTGAGGTAAAAGCATGTCCATCGAGATTCTAAATTCGGTGGGTTGTCTGGGTTCGAGTATTATGAACTGTAGCAAGTAGGTCTCTACTGCATCTAATCATGTCGCCTTTCTGATTAATGTTTTCATTTTGGATAAAAGAAGAATTTTATTTTTAGGGAAGTGAGAAACAACAAAGTGCATAAGATGTCCACCATAATTTGAAAACTCAAGTAGAAGTCCCTAATGAAGGATAGCCCCCACGGCCCCGATGGATATCTGAAATAGCTTCACCCCAAGAAGCCCTCATTGTTTTATTGAATTTCGCAGAACAATTTAGGTTGGAACATGTTGGTCATTTTACTGATATATCTTGTATTCACTTTAGTATTGTATTGTTTTCTTCTAGTTGGTGCTAGTTAATTGCCGAATTGAGCCATCACAATAAAAACAGTGGTTTTATTGATGCATTTTGTATTCACCACAGTATCATATTGCTTTCTTGTAGTTGGTGCTAGTTAATTGCCAATTTTCTTTTCTAGTACATCCTTGACCTTGAGATATCACAATATAAACAGTGGTTTTACTGATGTTTCTTGTATTCACCACAGGACCATGTTGCTTTCTTCTAGTTGGTGCTAGTTAATTGCTAAATTGCTTTTCAAGTACATCCTTGAGCCATCAAGAAACAGTGTCAAGGGCTTCTAAAGTTTAACTATTTAGATTGCACTATGAATTCTCAACTTCTTATATCAGTGACAATTTCCCACAATCAAGATTTTTCATATTTGTTTGTGAGCATAGTACTACGATTGATTTTATTTTATTTAAATTATATTATATCTGAATGTATTTCTTATTTTCTTCTCATTTCCCACAATTACTAATATCTTCTCTCTTCAACAATCATTACATTTGTACTGTATTTGGGCTATATCCATGACTTCAGCTGTTTTACTAGCTAATTAGTTCAGGGCACTTGCACATTAGGTTTCTTATCTGAATATAAGCTAAATAGTCTGACTGGTATAATTGTTTAAAAATCAACTCCGTTGCTTGTTTTTTGTTATTTTCAAATCCCAATCAATTGTTTCTACTCTAGTATGTTATTCTCCATTAGGGATTTTTTCTGTTAGAACTTTGTTACTTCATTAACATTGGTTTACTTAGGCTACTTCTGATCACTATTTTCTGTACAGGTCACAACAATTGATGGAATCTAACGAGCTAGTTGATGAGTAAGGTTTGGTTGTCCTATCTTTTTAACTTGTACAACTCACCTTCTATATATTTTCCCTCGTGTAATTCCTGCCATGACAGTGAGATAGGGTTTCTGTATCAAATAAATCCAGAGATTGTATATGTAAGAGTAAGACATATGACAAGAATGTTTATTTACCTAACCTTTCCAATCTGATGTGGATGGAAATGATTCAGATGAACTTTATATGTTTCGGAAGCAAGACAGTATATCTTGTGCACTTTATTGATGTATTTGATAATTACCTGATATTGTTATCATTTTATTTATTTATTTGTAAATGTCATATAAAAGGCCATATATATTTGAAACCCTAACAGCTGTTGAATGATACGTTAAGAAGCTAAAGATTTGTTTGGTAACTGTTTCTGCTTTCAAGTTTTTGGTGTTCTCATTATTTTGTTGTCAAAAGATGTTTTGCTTTCACTTTTTTGAATCAATTTGGAAGCAGAAACAATTACAAAAACACATCCTAGATTAACTTGGTAGATGCAGTGAGGATATGCATATGCCATCACCTGGGGATGGGACAGTCTTGTATACCCTAACATCAACTTAAAATTTGAATGGAAATAGCTCTAGGAATGGTGAAACATATGTAGTTGTATGGTAGTTCTGATTGTAGGCCAGAGAATCTTAAGTTTTGGTTAAGGGGAACACTTGTAAAGCTATTATGGTACCCCCTCCCCTCTCTTTTGGGTTTGTGTCCATTGTAGCTGGTAACTTTTGAATATATATCACAAAGTAACTAGATCATTCTAAATGTTTTACTTAATTAGGGTAATAATAAAATTATTTGTTGAGCTACAATCCTGAAGCCATTATTTTTATTTGTATATGAGTCGACTATGAAACCATATTTTTCTTGTTGATTTCTGCTTCATAGCTAGGGCTCAGTACCTCTTCATAATTTTATAGAAATATGTTTTGAATGCCCCTTGGGAGGACTCATTGAGAGTTGAGTATTACTAGTTTTGAATGCCCCTTGGGAGGACTCATTGAGAGTTGAGTATTACTAGTTTTTCGTGAACCAAAGAAACAAACGGAGCTATTCAAGTTGCATGGAATGAAGGAATAAAAAAATAGTGTATTTGGTGTTTATATGAATCATTACTAAAATTTATTCAATTTTCTTAATTTTCATTTCATATAAAAGGTGATCGGATTAAATTCATTTTTTGTATGTAACTGTTTTGTTATTTTATTATACCATCTACCAGCACGAATAATTAAACATACAGTTAAAATATCTAAAAATTATTCAATTCCTTTATTTTATTACGGGATTTATGCATGAAAGTGTTGGCTTGAAAAGGAATATTCTTGAACAACAATCAAACTAAAATTTAAAATCTTTGAACTTTTCAAATCAAGTCTTAAATTTACTTGTCTCAGAAGTTTTATCAAGTTGTTTTTTAGGTTGACATTGCTGATATTAATTTAAGTTTTTTTATCTCTTATATTTTGATGTGAAATTGGGGCTAAATGTAGAGATATTTGCATATTCAACTTGTTATTTATAAATTTTGTCAAACTTTGATTATTCCATAAAATAAACTCTTTCCCAAGTCTAAAGTTTATTTTAAATAAAAGGAAGCTTTAAATCATCTCAACAAACAACATCAATTAAGAAAGGCCAGTAAAAAATATGCAGTTGATAATGTTAAAATAAAAAAATATATATTGATTTAAAGTGATTAATGTATTTTAAAAGTTTAAATATATTTAAAAAATTTGTTAATTTAAAAATAATTTATTTTAAACTCACTTTATTTAATTTACAAACTACCAAAAGTAGTACGATCTGTAAAGATTTGTTAAGACAGATAAACACACCAAATGATCAATTTTTTTACATTTCCCAGATTACTAAAATGACAATAGACAATCAAATTCCCCCTCAAATTTCTTGCACTAAAAATCACACAAATACAACAGATTTAGCTTATAATTGGTGGGTGGGTTTTGATTTTTTGGATCTAATAAAATATGATACTGTTGTTTAAGAAGAAGATAGAAAAAGCTGAATCTGATCCAAAAAAGAGATTTGTTGAGGCCTATTCTTACGCTTAATATACCCTTTCGCCTCTTTCTCTGTATAATTACTGAAACCCTTCTCCCCGTTCCTCTTCCACATCTCCGCCGCATAATTCCGGTGACCATAATACGCCTCCGCCGCCACCTCCTCCTTCCCTTCTCTCTCCTCCGAACGGAGCTTCACCGGTAGCCTCTCGTAGTGGCCGCGGGTCGTGCCCTCCAACTCGTCCATCCGAGCCAGCCCCAGATTCGACACCGCGTAGAGCTCGCCCACAACCCTTTCGCCCAACCCGGGGAAATTCAACAGGAAGGGTACCTTGTAGGGCCCGCAAACGAGCGGCAGCTCATCGTCGGTGCGGTAAACGCCGACGAAGGCTGCGTCGCCGGTGGAGAACATTTCCTGAAGGAGGATGTGATTGGGGAATCCACGCTTTAGGGTTCCGTAGGTGAATATGAGTGTCCGTTGAATTTCAATCTCTTGGGCACCCATATCTGATCTGATGAATAGATCTCTCTATTCCTCTGGCTCTGGATAATATAAACAGAACAGAATGATTTAATTTTGGGGGGGGGGGGGGGAGAGAGAGAGAATGAATTATTTATATTTATTTATTTATTTTCAGGATACAGGTATGAATAGATGGCGAAAAAGGCCAAGAGATTCTCCCATCAGATACTCCGTCAATATGATTGGATATGAGGATCCTCTAATACGACGCCGTTCTTTCTTTTTTAATATGAATAAATATAGACTTACGAAAAACGATGTCATTTTTTTTTTGTTAAAGAGTTATGCGGATGATTAAAATATTTGAAATAAAGAATTAATATTATAATTTTATCTAATTTTAGATTTTAATATACGTTCAGTTATAATTATTTTTTTATAATAATATTAATTACTATCAAACTCTCTCAAACATAATATTTAAAAAAATTAATGTGTCTTTAGTCCACTTGCTTTCCTAAGGAGCCAACCAACCGATCGAGAGGCCAGGGTTTTGATTATGTTAATAACTCATATCTGAAGGTACGATATAATTAATATAACAGTTGAGTATTGTATTTAATATTTTTAAATTAAAAAATTTAAAACTGTTGTGAACTCTCAGTCCCATAAAATTGGAAGTCCAACCATTAATACAAAAAGATTGATACTTAATCCAGTCATAGTTTCTTTTTTAGGCAAACATTAATGTGCTACTCACTCCCAATTTAAAATTAGTTCTTGGTAGGTTTGAACAATTAATTGATTGACGATAGCGGACTCAAATTTATGTCATATAGTATTTTCGGATATTATTCCATACACATTTTCTTTATTGACAAAACGGAATGAGAAGTTTGGCAGTATTTATTTGCCTTCAGTATCTCTAATTGTCGATTAATATGATTCATGATTCATGTGAAAAAATGGTAGTACTGCAAGTCATTTGGTGAGATCCAATGAAAAAAAAAAGATGTAAAAATTCAAAAGAAATGTTTTTGTATATATACCTAAAAATATAAAATGAGCCATCTAAGTTCACATAAAACGTATTGTACCAACTAAATTGTATCACCATAACATTTTTTCCTCTATATTTTTTCTTGAAATTGGACAAAAGATTCTCATATCATACCAAAGTCAGAGTCTACTACAATAGTTGTTTTCGATATAGCCCGCAAAAACACCAAAGAGATAACACGTAATTGCCCGTATCTGAAGGCACAACGTAGATTAAAATTGTAAAAATACTTTATTACCTAAAGACTCTTTGTAACCTAAAATAACTTACAAATCAATTAGAATGAATCTGAACCGTCTCTGTGATTTTCAACTCAAATTAATTTACATGTGAAAACATAACGACCGTAATACCCAAAAAACAGAAAAAGGGCGTCAATGCTAAAAGGGTGACCCGTGTTGTTTACGTGTATTTTTTTTTAATTATAATAATAATAATAATTATTATTATTTTAATAATAATTATTATTACTATTATTTTAATAATAATTATTATTATTATTAGTAGTAGTAGTACTAGTATTCTTATTCTTATTATAATTATTATAATAATAATAATTATTATTATTTCTATTATTATTATTACTATTATTATAATTATTATTGTTATTATTATTATTACTATATTATTATTATTGTTATTGTTATTGTTATTGTTATTATTATTGTTATTGTTATTGCTATTATAATAATTATTATTATTATTACTATTATTATTATTATTATTATTATTATTATTATTATTATTATTAGTATTATTATTATTATTATTACTATTATTATTATTATTATTACTATTATTATTATTACTATTACTATTATTTATTTATTTATTATTATTATTATTATTATTATTATTATTATTATTATTATTATTATTACTATTATTATAATTATTATTGTTATTACTATATTATTATTGTTATTGTTATTGCTATAATAATAATAATAATAATTAATACTATTATTATTATTATTACTATTACTATTATTATTATTATTATTATTATTATTATTAGTAGTAGTAGTAGTAGTAGTACTGTGACGACCCCAAATCCAGTTTCCTTGAATCTCGGATCCGGTTCAACACGAGTACTACATTTTCCTTATTGTTCATGAATTACAACAATATTATAATTACTAAATAATCATTTATTTACAAATTTACAACATCTCTTTCTATTCCAGAATCGAAATCTTTATACATTCCTAGTATGTCTCAATATCATACATGATACGACATTCTATTACAATCAAATTGAGTATTTAACACTTATATAATATACCAACTAAGTATTATACTACACAGTCATTTACCTGTCCAATTCGGACTGATATCTACAACAAATATTTAGATCTTCAGTGAAAGTAATATGTTTTCCTGTTCTTTGATCTTTATCGAGAACTTCAAATAATTTGCACTATCTGAAAATGTTGGTTTAGGCAAGAGTGAGCACGACGGCTCAGCAAGTCTAACAGACAGCACATAACACATAGTTCATGTTTATACATACTTCTCATGCTTTATACATTACATTATATGAATGCATCATGCTTCTCATGCTTTGTATTTATTTATGCAATATACTGATCATGCATTGGAATGAATACATGACATACAGTTCAACTTATTCAATTAATTCATGTTTTCTATCATATAGAATCAACACACCTCATATGGTTTCACAAAAAACATATTTAATTCAAATTCTTACATGCTTCAAGTGCACACACAACAGTTATACACATAACAACAATATCTGAAAAACTTGTCTGGTTCGCTTCTACCAGTTATGCTTATTTGTGTCTTTCGTTCAACCTACAATTTATATATAAAATCGACATAATCATTAGTTACAATGACTATTACTTAGCCTTTATATAAGACTCTAACTTTAAATTATTAACTCTTAAGATGTCTGACAAACGAACCCTTAAGTTTTGGACAAAACCCTAGCCCAACCCCAGTTGGACATGTCGGGTAAGCTCATCTAACTTACACCTTCACTACACGTTCTTCGTACGACTTATTTTTAATAAGTTGTCAAAAATTTAGTCACGAATTGACTATTTACATCTGTTTAATTTAATTAAACATTCTTCTTTTTCATAACTTAATGATTCAGACATTTAATAATGTACCAAATACCCCAAAATATTATCTACCCTTGATAATATATAACTACATTCAAATATTATTAACCATTTAATAATATTTTAATCACTTATTAATATTATTAATTATTTAATAATATTTTAATCCCATCTTAATATTATCAACCATTTAATAATATTTTAATCACTTATTAATATTATTAATCATTTAATAATATTTTAATCATTTACAAATATTATTCACCATTTGATAATATTTTAATCTCTTATTAATATTATTAACCATTTAATAATATTTTAATCACTTCTTAATATTATTAATCATTAAATAATATTTTAATCACTTACTAATATTATTCACTATTTAATAATATTTAATTCACTTCTTAATATTATTAATCTTTTAATAATATTTTAATCACTTATTAATATTATTAATTATTTAATAATATTTTAATCACATATTAATATTATTAACCATTTAATAATATTTTAATCACTTATTAATATTATTAATTATTTAATAATATTTTAATCATTTACAAATATTATTCACCATTTGATAATATTTTAATTTAATATTATTAACCATTTAATAATATTTTAATCACTTCTTAATATTATTAATCATTTAATAATATTTTATTCACTTCTTAATATTATTAATCATTTAATAATTTTTAATCATTTATTAATATTATTAACCATTTAATAATATTTTAATCTCTTATTAATATTATTAACCATATAATGATATTTTAATCATTTACAAATGTTATTCATCATTCAATAACTTTTTAATCATATACTAATATTATTGATCATTTAATAATATTTTAATAATCTTCAAATAATACCAATAGTTAACTTTTTAATTGTGTTAACATTAGTCTTTATGTTACATATTTAGCTACCAATTAATTACTAATAAACTTCATATATTGGTTTAGTATTCAAACCCATTCATTTTACACTTATTTCAACTTAAATTTTCATTAAAAACTCAACCCGGACCGACCCGACCCAGAAAACTTACACATTCTGTTTTGAAAGCCGGGGCGCTCAACTGGGCGCCGGGGCGTCCAAAACAGAAGCAAAACCCTAAAAATGGGTTGTTCGACCCTCCGACGCTCCGACAGCCATAACTTCTTCATTTTAAAATATTTTGGGGTGATTCTTGAGTCCATTATCATCAGAATTTCCCCCTCTACAACTTCTCTTTAGATCACAAATCCAAATTCCAAACAGAAGGGTACTAAAAACTGCTCACAAGGACAAAGTGAAAACTAAAATCACAAATCCTTGGTTTTAATGGTTTGAACTTGAATAAAATAAACTCTACACATCCAAATGACACCAACTTAGTGTTGTTGTCTTCCTAACTTCTTGTTTTACAACATTTCATGGTTCAATCATATTTTTGAAAATGTTTGACACGAAATTTAAATATCGAACCACTTAGGGTTTTACCGGTAAATCGTTATATGGACTTTCCTTCTAATTATTTGCATACCACACATACCAATACTTGTTTTAAACATACTAAACCATGAATCTACCTATATATCATAGATTTAGACTTCTAGAGCATCAAAATAACTTTTGATCGGTTAAAAATATGTTTTGACCGATTAAAACTTATATAGACTATAAAAATGAAATAGGTGAAGGTTAGATCACTTTTGAACCTCTTGATCTTGGATGTTCTTCATCACTTGACTATGATCTTGGCTTGTGACTCCACCTTGATCATCCTCCAACATTTTTCCATGGTGGATCATCAATCTCACAAAGTAGCTCTTATTTTTTCTCTAGAGCTTCTCTCTCTACCTAACATTTGCTAGCTCTTTCCCTCTTCTCTATATATAGCACTCCCTTAATCACCATCAACTCCTACTAATCAACTAACATAGTCAAATTAGGAGTTAATTATGCTTACTATTGGATTGATTGACCACTTGAATGACTAGGTGATTGACTAGGGTTGGTGAACCACTTTGATATTGTGTACAAGTGAAGCAACCAAGCAAATCAAGCCACCCCCTTGTGGGGACCACTAAATCTCAGCAAAATGGGATTTAATCCCCCATTTTTGCTTTATTTTTATAGCTTAAATATACATTTATACATATATATATATATATATATATATATATATATATACTTATATATATAAATGTTAACCAATTTTGACTACTATTTGGGCTCCACATTGGACTCTAGGATTTAAATATATTGGGCTCATCCATTAAATTTGGTTGGGCTCAATTTAATTATTACATTGGGCTAACATTAAATACCCTATGTTACATTTAATTAAAACAAGCGTTAGACTTGATTAATTATAACTTGGATCAAGGTTTATTTAGACTTACCATATTTTTCATATATGGTTAACTAATTAAATCCTATAAGGCTACTTCATTGGGTTTATTAAATAAACACATTAGCTTAATTACATAATCCAATTAGACTTGCTATTGGACTACTTAATTGAGTTAGTCGATTAAATCACTAACACTTAACATATCTTGGGTTTATAATATAATTAACCATACCCATATAGTTATTCCTACATTGAGTTACACAATTAGCTCATACATGGTTAATTCTCATCATCATATTTATTTACCTAGCAATTAACCAATGTTTGGTTAATGCTCTCTCTCTTGTCTACCAACTAGGGTTATTCAACTTACCCTACATTAGTTAATTCTCTACACTCAATAATATATCCCCACACTTTGACCAACATTGGACTTTTAAAAGTTTGAGCTACATAGCTTACCTTCCATTGGGCTCACTTATTTAAATACCCACCTTCATGCAAGTATTCTCATATTGGGCTAACACATATAATCCTTTTGGGCTAGTCCACTAGTAGTAATTAAATTACTTAGACTCATAACTAATATAATTAACCTAATTAATTATATCTTACGACATTCCTTCTTACTTTATATTAAAAATAATTACTTTATTAGTTTTGTTGAGTATTAATTACTCATCTTTTTATTTGGCTAACAAGCACACTTTAGGTATATAAATATATATTCATATAATTACCTTCACTTCTCAATTGAATTTATTTCCTTAATAAATTCTCTACATGCATCATTAAAACATTTCCATATTTAATTTCTAACAAATAAATTATGTTAAAAAAAAAATGTTTACCCATTTTCTACACATTTTACGTCTCCAATTCTAGGTTTTAAACATTAACTTTTAATTAAATCAATTAAGATATTATCTAAAATCTTGAAAATATCTGGGATATTACAAGTACTAGTACTAGTAGTAGTTGTTGTAGTAGTAGTAGTAGTATTAGTATAATAATAATAATAATAATAATAATAATAATAATAATAATTATTATTATTATTATTATTATTATTATTATTATAGTGTAGGGGTGAATTTGATTTGGGCGAGAAATGTGAGTGGATAGATTTTTGAAAAAAAAGATGTTGAATTGGGGGGAGGGAAATGAGAGATAGATTAATGACCGTTGGATGTTGAAGCCACAAATAATTTTAGGCTGTTGGATGTTGAAGCCTAAATTGATTTGAGGCTATTAGATGTTAAAATCTTGGAATTTGAGCCGCTCTGTTTTATATTATAGATATTTTCTAATAAACAAAGTAAATTATATAAAGACTAAAAGGTCATAATTTATTATTCCTTCCATCTCAGGTTAAAAGTCGTAATTGATTTTTTTCCGCATATTAAGAAAAAAGATAAAATAACAAAATTATCCATATTTAAATTTTTATTTAATTGCATAGTTTTCTTCATATGACTAGTGGTATTTCATAATAAATAGAGAATAGAAATATGACAATTAATACTAAGAATATTATAAGAAAATTATTATAAAAAATAAATTATTTAAGATTAGTAAATATTTAACTTGAGACTATTTAAAATAATAATAAGAACTTTTCTCCTGTAACAGATAGAGTAATAAAATCTCTTTCTTTATTGTACAAGTTTATGTATTTGAGTCTATATATTTTTTAACAAAAAGATTTTTTTTTTTAAAAGTTTCTTATACCTTATAAATAATAATAAATAAAGAAAAAAAGATGCAATAAAATCGTCAGTGTTATTATGATCATATTTTCCCTTTTTGTGGAGGCATACTCATTAAAATATGACCAAATATGAAGTAACTCTCCAATCATTTGTACTAAACATTTTTTAATTAATGTGTTAATAACATAATAATGACAATTTTGTTTTTAAGAAAATATTTAATAAAAACATCATTAAGGAAAATTAAAACTTGACGCTTTTGAAACGAGGCCAAATACTTTTACCTTATAGATTAAGGAAAATCATAATGTGCTTTCCATAATATTTATCTAAAGTGTTCCAATATAGCAAAACTTTTCATTAAAACCATCCATTTCAACCCACCTCCTCACAACTAAATTGGCACATACTTTTTCTTTTTGTTCTTTTTACTTTTGCAATGGACCTTTTTTTTTAATATGACTATCAAATGAAACAAAATTATACTCGATCTATTCCGAATTATAAGATAATTATTAATTTTATAAAAGTTATTTTGCTATATTTTTAAATTTAAAATTAACATAATTAATTAAAAATTTTAAAATAATAAATATTATAACTAGTAATATTTTTTAAATAGTTTATGATATTTATAATTGTATTTATATAAATTAAATGAATTTATCTCAATTTTGAATTTAAAAATATTTAAAATTAATTTTTAAAAATTAATATTATAATTTAGAACAAAAATAGTATTGTTTTTGTGGAGGTGGGAGAGGTATACATGATTTCTCTTAACTTGATGAAAATAAAGAGCAGGCTTATTCAGCATTTGACTTGTGTAGGCGTGTAATAATATTGTAGCCTTTGGTAGCAGCTCAAGTGACCACAATTATACAGAGAGGCCTCACCTCACCTCACCTCACCTCTTGGTTGTGATCAAGGGTTAGGAAAAATATAACCCAATTTTGATATTACTAAGGACTAAACAACAAGCTTCCTTATTTATTATTGTTGGAAAAGAAAGTCTAGGGACAGGGGAATGAGGACCGATCTAGCGACCATTTTATTTTATTTTTATATTTTTAAATGACTCAAGAAATAAGTTTGATTTTTTTAAATTAAATATTTTATAGAATACAATAATTTAAGTATGATTTAAATATATATAAATAAACAATATTATACAGTCTATAAATATTGTTTGTTTATATGTATTTAAATCATTGTATTACGTAAAAAAAATTATTTAAAAAAAGAGAAAAAAAAATCAACCGCGGGCCCGATTCCCATTCTCCGGTCCCCCTACAAAAGTTCTGGTTGGAATCAGTGATTTATTTTGGCCAACTTGTCCATGTGTTGGTGTACGGAGTCTCATAGATTCAATCCAATAATAGTAAGTTTTAAATATGAATCGATCATTTCACCTGTGGAGAGTCGTAATCTATGTATATATATATATATATATATATATATCATATCAAATATTTATTATAAAGTACTCTCTCTATATGTAAATAATAATTTATAATAAATAATTACTATGGATATTATTTTAATAAATTTATCTCTCGCCATCGAATACGAAATTTAAGATTCATAATTTATACATATCGCTACTAAGAATAACGGTAAGAGATTTATTTATCTTCTTCTACTCTTAGTAGTGATAAGAAAAATGTCATAAATACCGTTACTTTTATCAAACACACTTATCGCTATCAGATTTGGCAAACAGGTTAGGCGTAGACCAGAAATTCAGGTCATGCTAAAATGATTCAAAATTTTCGGGTTAAAAATAAGATGTCCATGGTTCAAGTTAGACATAGTTTTTTTTTTAATAAGCTCAATTAGACATGAAAATAGAATCATTAAATGTATTTTTTTACAACTAAAGTCCCATAATTCGGCAAAGGAAATTCAATAGTGGAATTGAGTAACCGCTTTTTATTATTTGTTTCCTTACTTAGAAATTAAATTTTGTCCACCTAAAAGAACACATTTGGAGTTGGTACTTTCCTTTATGATTAATTTACCAAAACATAAACCCATTCATTCCGAATTATAACTCTGTTAGGTTATGTTTATCTCCAATTATGATGCATGAATTGAATTATTTATAACTAATTAAATCATTTAGGTATTTTTTTAATCCTTGATTTAGTTTTAAGACAACATTCTCATTTTGTTTCTAAATATTATTTATGAGGACGACTTTTTGTATAATGCCAAATTCTAATGAAAATAAATGAGATATCAAATGATATTAGGAACATGCAGTGCCCAAACTATGTAAAACATGCCTAAATAGCTAAGTTGTTCATTCCATACATGCACCATGTAGTGCATACTTTTTAGAAAATCCAGTTGCATGTCGGAATCTTTTCTTTGGATTAATTTTTTTTGATTATTTTCTCGTCCTCCATATTGTTGAGTATTTTTATGCTCTTTTTAACGTGGAAATTAGATATAAGCTGACTGATATGTATGTACGACCCAACAAAAGCAAGCATAAGCTTTGTTGCATTTCGTTTTTATGTCTAATCTTATTTTTTAACATATATGTGTACACATAACCAATGGGACTTTTAGTTATAAAAAAATATTTAATAATTCTAATTTCTTGTAAACTTAAGTTTACTATAAAAATAAAAAAAATTGCCAACAAACCAGGCCACAACAGACCAGAAAATAATACTATCGTCCACAGTTTAATATTACAGACGATAATATTTATAAAAATGTCATCCGAGTAATTAAACTTGCGAATAACATTTTTATAAATACCACCATTCGAAGTTTAATACTACGAACGACAGTATTTACAAGAATGTCATTCACGGGTTTAATTATCCGGATGACATTCTTATAAATAATTCCGTCCGCAAAATCAAACTATGGCTTATATTAAGAGTGAAGGGGTATTTTTGACATTTCTCCCCCTGTCCGTAATATTTAACTGCACGTACCGATAATTAAACTGCGAGCGAGAGCATTTTCAACTATTAAATCTCAACGTAGACGACTAAAATTTATTGTAAAAATAAATCCCTATGTATAACATTATAAATAGATCAGTCCTCATATATTTATATATATATTGGTCATTATATTTTATTTCATTCTATTTCAACATAATTTAAATAACGTACTAAATACATGAGTAAAATATTTTATTTTAATCTAATTTTAATTCCAACGATCATGTTTAATTCCGTCCATTTAAACAGCCGCAAGTAATTTTAGCCTTCTAACTGCAAGTAAAAAGATTAATGTTGATATATCTAAACTCTTCACTTGAGAAACATCTGTCTTGTCACTCATGATGAAACTACACATAAAGAAAGGTGATAATATGCTGCTTTAGCCATAAATAATATCTAAAATTAAAAGTCTTCCATCCCTACCTCACTTTTAGATGTGTGGTAATCTGATGCTTTGCTATGGTACCCGTGTGCTAAGCCAAGTGGAGATCCCATGATTACTTTCTTCATTTTGTTCAGGCCGATGATATATAAAGATGTAAATTCACATATCCATCATTTCATTTATTTATCTTACAGTTACCATAATTAAACATATTTACATTTAAACCCCTTCTACAGAACTACAGTTTATAAGGTGCAAATTACCAAACACTCCATATCAAAGTCTATTATTACTCTCTTAGTACTCCTCCTCCCATTTGAATAGAGTACTAACTTATTTTTTTCCATAAACACACATTGTAACTTACTTTTCTATACACAAAAGGGGAGTGAAAACTTGACTAGGATTTCCAACACCGGCCTCCATGGACAAAAGCTCCGCGTGTTGCTTACTTTTTCCATTTTTTTTTTGCTATAAGAAACTAGTAAGAAAAGGATATATATATATATATATATATATATATATATATATTGCTACCTTTTGGACAGATCAATCTTGGTGGATTTGAAGTGGGTGGAATTTGAAGTGGTCTGTGATTCCATTCCACAATTCCCAGTTCACTATCAAATTTGTGTCATCAATAATATTCCAAGATGAGCCCTGCCCCCATTGGCGATCTCTGTGGAATTCCCTTCCTCCTTTTGGCATTTCGGTAATTCCCGGCCGTCTGAGGGGGCGTAGACGGCGTAAACCCCCTAATTCTTCTCTTAAGACCTCCATTTCCAATATCAACCATTGATTCTTCTTCAGAATAGTCTGATCCACCCATCTCCGTGCACATTTTCTTCTTTCGAAAGTCTTTAGACGTCCCAACAATCTACAAAATTTTTACACAAAAAACAGAAATTCCCTTGGTGAGGTTCATTTTTATGCATCTCCCACATTACCTAAAGATTTGATTGTTGACGATTACTTAATAGTCTATAATACTATCATGAGGTCGAGTTTATTAGCTCGATGATTACGAGGTCAAAAGTGCTCTACCTCTTAATACTAAAATTTCGCACATTCCTTCATGAAGATGAATCAAAACCCATTTTTGATCTCTTTCTCAAAAGAGAGAGGGAAAAAAAAAGGATCTAAATTTAAATTTAACTTTGAATATGGTGAGATATAATTGTATATACCTTGCAACCAAGAGAGCAGAAAGAGAAGGAGTCAAGTAGGCTGCGGTCACAGACAAGGCATGTGTTGGTGACACCTTTACCAGGCCTGGGTTGAGGCCTCTCATTCAAGAAGACAATTTTGGCACTGTTGATCACATAAGTCTGAACCCCAGTAATCTCCATGTATTTCTGAATTTCTGATACCCTTATCACATCATGGTATGATGATCTCCTTATCTATTCCAAACACATAAACAATTAATTCACATAGATCCAATCAATTCGGTACAAGTAAAAAGATGCCATCTTTGGCTGAAAATGGAAATGAAAATAGACCAACACCAGTTTTGACATATAAAAAGCCCATATTTTGTAATTGTACCAATTTTGGGTTGGGGGCTTTTAATTTCAGAACTAAAATGCAGAAGAATGAAAAGGGTATAGAAACCAATACCAGTTTTGACATATACATTAAGTAAAAGATACAATAAACTTTCTTCAATTAATCTGACTCCAACACCCCAGATTCTGGGTTTGGGGATTTTTCCCATAACTAAATTGCAGAAGAATGAAAAATGGACCAACACAAATTTTGACATAACCATCAAATAAAAAGATAGTACAAGAAACTTTATTCAATTAATCTGCCTAAAAACCTCAGATTTTGGGTTTGTGTACCTTTTCCACATGAATTTTGGGTTTGTGTACTTTTCCCCCATGAATTTCAGCACTCAAATTGGGAAAAATGAAAAGGGTAACAAAAAGAGTAGTACCTGAATGGGTCTATGGTCCTTGTGAGTAGAAAGACAGAGAGAACAGAGGGGTCCATTGATGCAATCCAAGCAATACATATTGCATTCACTCTTGTGGGCACTTGGGTGCTTCTTGCATTGACCAAAAAATCTTGTTTGCAGAAGTGGCCTCAGCCATGGCGGCCACTTGTTTTCATCTTCTCCTTTCACACACTAATTCATATTCAACAACACAGACCAAAATTTATCACAAATATTCAGAGCTAAAACAAAGTTAATTCATATGAAAAAGGGAAAATCATACATTTCCAATGCTACCCATGATTCCTTGGCTTTTGGATATTGATCAATCAAACTGGTTCTTGATTATCAATATCCAAACTTGATGTATAAAGACTAGAAAGGTATAAATTTTTGGAGAGACAGAAAAGAGGAGGAAGAAGAAAAAGATTAGAAAAAAGAAGGAAAGGAGGTTTCAATTTTGTAGTGGTGGGTGGGTTTGGTTCTGTTTAGAGTTTGGTATGGAGTTTATTTTCCCTATATGTCCAAAAAGTCTACACCCGAAGCTGAGTCCAAAGCTGAGATGCGTTTATTTCAAGGCAATGACGTGTGTTCTTCCATCTTCCCCATTAAAATTTCTTTTCCGCTATTTGGAAAACTGCTTGGAAAAAAACAAATTTTAATTATTTAATTAATTGGTGCAATTGATTGTTTGGCAAGTTGGAGTTAGTGGAATTGTTACAATTTTTTCCAATTTTCTTAAAGATCAGTAGAAGCTTCGGAGGAAAATATTGATAATCCAATTATATTGCTCACCTTATTCCACGAACACCATTTTTTTTTTATTAATTATAATTTTTTTTAATTATAATAATATAAAATAACTTAATATTTTTTAAATTTATTATTATAATTTTACTGCAGTAGTACTATTAACCAATAACTTATTACAAATAAAGAATATATACTTACCTCATTCATAGTGCTCGGGTCCCACTTCAATATATTCATGAGGTCGAGGTAGGCATATACAACAGGTCGGCTTGACCTGACTCGATCTGGATCTGTCAGGCCTTGATCGTTGATCAGGTTAGGTTGGTCTTTGACTTTTGGCCTGTAGGTAAGGTCAGACCGGGTTTGGCGTTCAAAAATGGGGCTTGTTGAGCCCTGCAGGTCAGGCCTTGGGTTAGGTCACTCTAGTCCGATTTGATCTATTCAAATAATTTTTTTAGTAATTTTAAATATTATTAAAACACCAATTAAAATTTTAAACTTAATTGATGTATTAATTAAAAGTAATGTATTACAAGTTATAGCTTTCAAAGTACAATAATAAAAAATATCTTTATTATTGTTGTTATTATTATTTTGCAAATGACTTTCTAGTTGTTATGCTAAGTATTTATTAAAATAAAGATGCAATGAAAGATCTGTAAGAAGTGTAGGTTACTAGCTAGGTAAGAAAAATTCTTATATATTACACTACTCAATGTGTTTTCATAGATTTCTTTATTTATATATAAATATACATGCATGCATGAACGTGTTAAAAGATGTCAATGTTATTTTGTTTGTTGAATGAGTTGTCATAAATATAAAATTTTCTTCTGCAGTGGGAGAATTGAAGTAGCAAATAAAGAAAATTGACAGACCGGACTGAGTTTTGGGTGAACCAAGTCAGGTTGGGCTTATTGGCAGGCCAGCCCAGGGCGAATCTGAACTAAAAAAATGTGGTCTGTTCGTAGCCTTCAGGCCGAGCCAGACCAGGTTTTGACCAGGTCGAGCCTAGGTCGGACCAAAGTCGGACTGCAGACTATTTGTGCACCACTAGGTCGAAGGATAAATTTTCTTAGAACTAGTAAAAAGAAGAAGAAGAAATAATATATATATTTTCTCTATTTTAAAATATAAGATTATTATTGGTTTTTTAAAGTTAAGTTAAAATATTTTTAAAATTAAAATTGATATAATTTTGTAAAATTTATGTCTAATATAATGATAAATATTATAAATTATTTAAAAAATACTACTCATTGTAAAATTTATTGTTTTGTAATGTTTAATGAATTATTTTAATTTTAAGTTTATAAATATCTTATTTTAACTTTATAAAATTAATAATAATTTTATAATTTTAAATAGAGAGAATATATTAATTTACTATTTATAATTTTATAAATGTGACTCTATTTATATAATAATTAATAGAATAATTTATTATTTGAGAATAGATTACAAACAAAAATAATTATTTCATAATTTTTTTCTCACATGTGTACTAATTCCTAATATACTTAGGATAGAGACATAGAGTATGGCAATTGTGGAGCCCACAAGAGGAACCTTATGGCAGGGACCCGCGAGAGTGGGGAAGAGGGTGTGGAGACTGCAAGTGCACGTGCAAGGGGAAGGGGATAATCAAATTATAACCATTCATTTTTCTATTTAATTATATTTCAAAAACTAGTAATTAGACATATATTTGTTTAAACCACAATCCTCAACTTTAAAGTAATTGAATATGATTATTGTGGTCATAGTTCACCAACTACATTAGAAAACATAGTATTTTTTATTCATTCTAAAAATAATTATTTTGACAAATAAAACAAATAAAAACAACTAAGATATAACTAATGGAGTAAATTTAATTACATGTGTGTCACAATTATAATTTCTAAGCTGCCTTTTTAAAAAGAATCTTAATGAACAACCAAGGTGTTTTTCCAAATAAAGTTTGATACTTAAACTCTAAATTATTTATAGGCCTGTTCGGGAGTGATTTTTTTTTTTTTACTTAGAATTAAAATTTTAGTAGATTTATAAGTAAAAGTGTTTTGCATCACTTTTACTTATAAGTCAGAAATTATAAGTAATAGTTATAGATGTGTTCGGTTAATAATGACTTATAAGTTAAAATAAAATATAAAGATTACTAAAATAACCTTCACTAAAAATAACATGTTAAAATAAAAGAGGGTAAAATGGACATTTCAATAGATTTGACCAAAACTTAAAAAATGACTTATAAGTAAAAAAAAAAAATAAATAAGTAAAGCTTACTTATTTTTTTTGACTTATAAGTTGGCCTATAAGTCAAAAACGAACACCTTTTCGACCCAACTTATAAGTTGAGGCCCTATGTCTTTTAGTAGAAGAAGTTGATAAATAAATAAATAATATATATATATATATATATAATGTCCCAAAAGATTAGAACTCATGAAATTCTAGACTGATCACTATATTTTGCATGTTCATTTTAAGATTCGACGATCAAAACTTAAAAAAGAAAAAAAAAGATTTTTAAAAATACTGTGTTGCGTGTCGACTTAGCTACTATAACACAATGTCGTCGCGGAAGATTGTTTTTAATTAATTTTGAAGGAATAGTAAAACAATTTCCTCTCTGCAATATAATATTGTGGTATGTAATTTGTTTCGTAATTCTGACTATCATATTTTATAATAGACCGTGTAAAATCTTGTGACTAATTAAGACTATTATATATATGGAGAAAGATAATTTCAAATATATTTTAGTAAAATTTAGTTAAGACTGCATAACGAAACAACATAATTTTTTACAAAAAACATATAATTAATAATTTTTTTATTTAGATTCTAAAATAAAAAATTAATTTTAAGAGATAAAACTGCATTATTTTATTAAATAATTTTAGTCAAAATTTACTAAGGCATTGGCATATACATGATGTCCAAAGGATTAGAACTCATGAACCTCTAGTGGAAGTGAGTTTTGAACCACTAATATATTACCTTCAATGGAGGACTCGTTGCATTTGCCATTTTGGAGTTTGGACCATACACTAATCGCTTTAATTTAAATATATTTGGAAAATATATAATTATATATTAATAAGCACAAAATTATGATAGATAATGATGATTCATATATATATATATATATATATATATATATATATATATAGCTTTAAAGCAGCGATGCATAGTATGCCACGTGCTAAGGAGTGCACCTTTCTGTTGAAAATCTACAAGCAGAATTGGCAACTTTAGTGGACTTGGTTGGCGTAAATGAAACTTCCTTGACCTTTCCAACTTCCAAGAGTCTTCTTTTCCTTCCTAATTTTCTCTTCTTTTCTTTTCTTTTCACATTTTTTGGTTCAATTTTTCCTCTGTTTACTTTGTAACGTTAATTACCAAGTCTTTTCTTTCTGCCTTCCTGGAAATAAGGCCATCTCCAATAATAAAATTTTAAATTAAATATAATTTAGAATTTAATTTTTTTCTTCAATAGATGGACTAAATATAAGTCTTTTTTTTCTGCCTTCCAGAAAATAAGGCCATCTCCAGCAGCAAAATTATAGATTAAATATAATTTAGAATTTATTTTTTTTCTCTAACAAATGAATTAAATATAATTCAGAACTATATTTTAAATATCAAAAAAATTAAATCTATGAACTTGATAGTTCATAAATTATAATTTTAATTATATTTAAATGAGAGAGTAGAATGATGATTAGAGTTTTTTTGAATTCATTGATTATTTTAATCTTTTTGTATTATAGTTCACGAGATAGTCCATCTGCTGGAAAGATTAAAGACTAAAATACATTTGTTAATATCATATAGACTAAATATAGTCCATAAGATAATCTAACTGTTGAAGATGCTCTAACATCCTTTTTTAACACCTAATCATACGTGCGATACGTATATAAATTACGTATTTTTATAAAATTTAAAAGATTAAATAAAAATATTAAAAAAAATTAACCTAAAAACAACAAAATAATAACATAATTAAACTTATAAAGAGGAAAAAAAAATATATTGTGACCTAGTTACTTCAAGTTGTCTATGACCGTTTTATAATATAAATAGAAGAGTATTCTTTTTACATGTATTTTTGATATTTTTATATGATTCTTTATCACGTGAAAATAAAATCTACTTTATGTTCATGTAAATTTTTTTTATATAAAAATATTAAAAATACATATAAAAATATACTTATATAGAAATGCTACTGCCTAAAAGTGTAATTAATTAATATATGCACTATTTAACATGAGTTAATTCCAGTGGGGGGAAATACTCTTTCTTTTTGGTCTTTTGAGGAAATTACTACTATTATTTTTACTAGATATAATATGATTCTTTCACCATATGTGTAGTTTGTTGCAACTGTAGGGTGTGCAAAGTAAGTCTCACATTTTTGTCATGTAAAAGAAATGTGGGGTATTTTAATAATTTATTATTAATATATTGATTATTTTTTATTAATATAATACATATATAATATTAATAATTTGGTTTAGCATATTATACTACAATAGAAAGGAAATTAATTATTTTTAATATTATGTGTTTAAAAATTATAAATTAATTATTAAGAAAAAACTTTTCATATTAGTAGAATTGAATTGTATTAATATAGCTTCTAAAAAACATAATTAGCATTAATAATCTCTTTGTACAAATAATTATATAATTTATATTTAAATGTGTTTCACACAAATCTCATTATTCATGAATAAATAAGTTCAAACTTACGATTCTTTTTGTGACAAAGGTAATAATTCTGAAGAGAAAATGTCATATTTACGAGGAAAGAGGGAGAGATTACATCTTTAATTTGTTACGCAACTAGTTATATTATATGTGATGAATTAAATGGGATTTTTGGCATAATTTTGAATTTTAAGTTAATGTGAATTTGTTTAATTTAAGTTAATATAATTATAAAAATTATAAATAATATTATCAATATTATAAATTATAATATTCATTATTTTTAAACCTTAAATGAACTACATTTATTTGAAGTCAGTATAATTATAAGGGAATTGATATTTTTATATTATTTTTTTGATAATTTCACACAATAAATTTTAAAAAAACATCTATAGTGATGATTTAATTATCGTTATATATTTATAATGATATTTTTTATAAAATTTATTGTATATAATTATTAAAAATAATATGAAAATATCAATTTTTTAATTATAAATATCATTAGTTTCTTGTCATATGTGCAACATTACAGATGTCTTTATCTACTTACATGTCTCATCTCTCTCTCTCCCTCCCTCCCTCCTACCTAAATATTCTTCCTCAAATTGTGCGTCCAATGTCCATCCATGTCACGTCATAATGAAAATCAAGTCTTAGTCTAATAAATAAACAAGACTAAAAACGCAAAATAATAAAAGTATAGATTCGATTTTCACGGGTATACATGAACGTTTTATTTCTCCTTTAAGTAGCAATATATAAAGCATTTTTTTATTAAAAAAATTAAAAGATAGAAAATTAGTTAACATGAAAAGGAAAGTAGTTGCCAAATTAGCCAATCCCAAGAGCTTACGTGTACAATTCATGCTATTTTATTCATTTCTTCAATTGGTCTTATTCCATCCCTTAATAGAAAACATGATAGCATAACAAATTATTTATTTGTACAAATAATTTTTTAAATAATAAAATTTAACATTATCAATTATTATCACAATTTAATTATTTAAAATGTAAACTACATATTGTAATACAATTTGATTTAATTAATATAAATTAAACATATAATAATATATACATAATAACAAATATTATAAATATATAAACTTATATATATATATATATATATATATATATATATATATATATATGTATATGTTTATTTATTTATATGAGTGAAGATATTTTTGTCTTAATATTTTTTTTCCATCATTTTGCTCAATGAAATTTTCATTCTTTACTCCCTAAGGAATAGTGATTCTAATGTATAAAGGAAACGCGTGCGATTTCGTTAGAGTTGTTATTCTGATCAAATTTAGCATACCAAATGTCGAAAATAAATGCTTGGTTGGAATGACAATTTGTTTCCGCCCTAATTTCCTTCAAACTAAACGGCCCATTAATTTTTTTCTAAATAAATAAATACTATTTTAGTTCTTTATGGTGTATGAAAAACCTATGATTATTCACAATAAATAAAAATACTTCATCAGTATCACCTTTGGTCTTAACAGAATGAACAAAATTTATATTATTAATCAATTAAGTTGGGTGATGATAGAAATTAAAAGTTCAATACGCTATGACATAAAATGTGCCAACTACAGTTAGATAAATCTTATTTTTGCCTTAAATTGTTCATTTTGTGACTTTGGTTGTATATCCGAGTAATAATAATAATAGTAGTAGTTAAATAAATTGGATCTAATATATAATAGATAAGTTTATAAATACAAATTTTTTACATAAATTTATATATAAACTCTATCTATATTATTAAAAAGTAAAATTTGACATAAATTTTTGTGTCAAACTCTACTTTTGGATAGAATTTGTGCCTTTAAACTTATTCATATATAATTTTTAAGTTTGAACTTGGAAAACCAATTGTGCCCAATTGAATTGTTGGGTTAAAAACTAAATTAGAATCGGAGTAAAAATAATATATTAGGTCAACATCTCCCTAAAATTTATACTCCAGTAAACGACGAAAAAGAAGAGGTGGAAAGAGAAAGATCAAATGAGACAAAAACTAAAAGACTGACCCAAGATTATTAAAATTAGGGTCCGTTTAATGTGTGTTTTAAGGGTATATATTAAGCGCGAAAAATAAGAGATGAGATCCGTTAAAAATTATATTTTTATATAGTTGAACTGAATTCAATACATGGGGTTCACTAGTATATTATTTTTTTATATATTGAATTCAGTGTACCTATTATAAACAAATAATATTATATATTATTTTTCACACTTAGTGTGTGTCCTAAGGACACACATTAAGAAAATTCAGCATAATCTTATTTTTAGAAGGTAATTATTAGATTCGGTTTTGAGTACAATATATATATATATATATATATATATATATATATATATATATATATACAGACATTGATTACCCGCTAAACTCACAGTAGCAATTAATCTTCTTATTTAATATATAAACTAGCTCGGATCCTCAATTACAAACCAAGACTAAGCAACACACTTACATTAATCAAGGCGGCACAACAAATCGTTAGAATCTCTATTGCTATCAAAATAATATATATATATATATATACACACACACACACACACATAAGGCTCGGTGCCGTTGGTACGACGCTGCGTTTGCATATGGAATTATGGACTTCCTGATCTTGATGGCAATTACTAATTCAAATGGAGTAATTAATTGTTATAATATAGTTATAACTCAAGTTATAATTTTATAGATATTTTCTACTCATCGAAGTTATAATCAGTAGGTAATTTAAGGATTACATGTTTGAATAGTAATCTAGTAGTAATGTTCAGGATGCTTTAAAGAATTAAAAAGACTATATCGCCGGGATGGATTCAAGATTTATTCACGGTAAAGGCGGATTTTAATTATTTTTTTTGTTAAAATTAAATAAAAAAAATTTGAACTAATTATAATATTAACTAATCGTAATAATATTTATAAATTACAATGCTATTTTCCTATTCAAACATAAAGGCAAAATGCATTAAAATTAACCCATAAACACAAGTACACAACTCATAAACACAACTCAATTCGATTTAAAAGTAGGTCACATCCATAGATGGTCCCATTTTCACCACTTGTAAGTTTTTCATTTAAAGAAAAAAATATAAAGTTTTTCAATATATTCATATTGTTATGGTCATTACATCAGCTCAGTCAATTATTAAAGCAGTTCTAATTAAATGTCTGTATACAGAATGTATATACAGAATATTAAACGTAACGATTCCAAATTCGGGTCCCTTGAACTTCGAATTTGGTTCATCACTGTACAACATTTTCCTTATCGTTTATGACTTACAACAATATTATAATTGCTAAATAATCATTTACTTAAAACTTTACAACATCTCTTTCTATTCCAGAATCGCAATCTTTACAAATTCCTAATATGTCTCAATATCATTCATGATACGATATTCTATTACAATCAATTTGAGTATTTAAACACTCACAGTATATACTAATCATTTCATCAATAACACAATCATTTTATCTGTCCAATCTAGGCTCATAACTACAACAATCATTTAAACTTTCGATGAAAGTAATACGCATTCTTGATCCTTGATCTTTATCAAAAACTTCGGATATCTCGCACTTATCTGACAGTGTTGGTTTTATAGCAAGAGTGGGCATGACGACTCAACAACTCTAACGGTTACACATAACACATTACATGCTTCATATTTTATACATATTCTGCATTGCCTCACATTTTATACATATTCTTCATTTTATTCCTACATCATGCATTTCATACTTTTCATTTTATGAATGCTTCATACTTCTTATACATTACATATAATAAACAATTAGTCTCCATCAAATCATGCTTCATATTTTGTATATATTTCACATGTAATCATACCTTATGCTTTTCACATATCACAAATATCATCAATATATCTTCATATCAATAATTTAATATCACATTGTAGCATAGTAATGCATATAGGAGCAAGTTTTGAAAAACTTGTCTGGTTCGCTTCTACCGTTTACGGTTATTTTGTGTCTTTCGCTTAACCTACAATTTATATATGAAATTGACATAATCTTTAGTTATAATGATCATTACTTAGTCTTTATATAAGACTCGAACTTCAAATTGTTAACTTTTAAATATTCGACAACCGAACTCTTAAGTTCTGGACAAAAACCTTAACCCAAAAATATAGTTCGGACATGTCGGGTACGCTTAACCAACTTGCGCCGTCCTTCGTACGACCTACTTTTAATAAGTTGTCTAAATTAGTCACAAACGAACTATTTACATTAGTTTAATTCAATTAAATTTTCTTCTTTTTCATAACTTAATGATTTGAACATTTAATAATGTACAAAATACATCAAAATATTATCTACCTTTGATAATATACAACTACATTCAAATATTATTAACCATGTAATAATATTTTAATCACTTATTAATATTATTAACCATTTAATAATATTTTAATCTCTTACTAATATTATTAACTATTTAATAATATTTTAATCATTTATTAATATTATTAACCATTTAATAATATTTTAATCTCTTACTAATATTATTAACCATTTAATAATATTTTAATCTCTTATTAATATTATTAACCATGTAATAATATTTTAATCATTTACAAATGTTATTAATCATTTAACAACTTTTTAATCTCATATTAATATTATTAATCATTTAATAATATTTTAATACTCTTTAAACAATATCAATAGTTAACTTTTTAATTGTGTTAACCTTAGTCTTTATTTTAAACATTTAGTCACTAATAGGCTATATATATATATATTGGTTTAGTATTCAAATACATTAATTTTACATTTATTTCAACTTAAATTTTCATAGAAAATCCAACCCGGACCGACCCGACCCGATCCAGACAGTAAAAACATGTTTCTGTAGCGGTAGTACAAAAATCTGAAACTTTAATTTGGGGACTACCCGACCCTCTTTCACTCAAACTGTCATAACTTCTCCATTTTAAAATATTTTGGGTAATTATTGAGTTCATTCTCATTAGAATTTTCCCATCTACAACTTCTCTTTATATCACAAATTCAGATTCCAAACGGAAGTAGGCTTAAAATCATTTACAAGGACGAAATAAAAACTAGCTTCATAAATCCTTAGTTCAATTGGTTTAAACATGATGCTACAAACATTATTTCCTAGACCATCATGTTTTATGATTCTACTTACATCATATTTGCACTCAAAATTCACCAAATAAGCAAGCTTTAAATTCATGTGGGGCCCAAAATTCGGGAATAACATTTATTTTCACCAATTTGGCTTCTTTTATTAGTTATATATATTGTAAGATCCCGAATTTTATGAAATACAAAATTTAATTTTTCTTCATATATATTTTTTCCTGAAATAGTAAGTGGTTAAATTGATAAAGTTAAAAGTTAAGGATATTATGTGCAAATTTTATTTTGTCGGACAATATTCATTTTGTCGGGGAATATTCGGTCGTACGACGGCGCCGAAATAACTAATCATTGGTGGACTCCACAACGAAATATTTGTCGGATATAGAAAATGACAGAAGTAATTTTAATAAAAATAGTCAACGGTGTTATCACTCTTAAACTGTTAAAATACCGGTGATAAAAGAATAATAGCACACGGTAATTTATGGTATTTTACTGTAGCACACGGTATTCTACAGTAGTACACGGTATTGCACAATATCTCATATTATTGATCTGATAACGTGGTCATCGCACAGTATTCATCAATAATTATTGTTGCACAGTATTTTGCATTATTGATTCAATAATTGTCATAACACAGTCTTTCATATCATTGAGTCAATAATTATTAGTGCATTGTATTTTAAAATTATTGAACCAAATAATTGTCACAGTAGTAAATACACAGTAATTTATATTATTAAATTGATAATGATCTGTAACGTATTTCTTGCATTATTGTTGAATTATTGTTGTAGCATTATTTTATTATATAAGTGGAAACCACTACAAGAAAAATAAAATAAAACAAATTTAAAAAAAAAATTAACATTATTATTTTATGTGAATAGTATGTGGACCCACTGTGGGGCCCACATGAAATATGTAAAATGTGATTTTAGTTGCTGAGAGTTGGTGGAGGCTGCGCAGCCTCTGCTGAAAATTTTCAGCTGGCGTGCTCACCTACCACTGCATAGTACCATCTTTTCTCCTATAAATTGCTTGCTCAGCTAAATAGAAAAATCACACCTAAAACATAAAGTTTTTCTATAACTATTTTATAAGTTTTCTCTGAGAATAGTAAGATTATCTTGAATGTTTGAAAATCAAGAGTAGTGCATGAATTTTTCAAGTAAGTGTTTTCTTAAAGTGTAATAATTGCATAAATACCTATTTCACACGGTATTCACAAATCTTCCTTTAGAAGACTCTTCTTTGAGAAGATTTATTTTTAAAAAAAACTTTCTTTGGAAGATTTATTTTGAAATATTATTTCAAAAATTATTTTTAAAGTTATTATTTTACACTACAAAAATTTATATTATATAAATAATTTTGATAGTTCATATTATATGAGTTATCATACATTTTGAAATTTATATGTGGTAATTACTAATTATATTATAAATATATAGGTTGATCAACCTCATTTTTATCAATATCCAGTCACGTGATAAGGTAATGAGTATCATTCTTTTCATCATCATAAATGGTATTATTTTCTTACTTGTAAAGGATACCATCTTTTTCATCTTCCATTATTCAAACTTACTACGGTAAGTGATATAATTTTTTTATACTCTTAAACTTACTATGGTAAGTATTATCCGGTAAAACTTTTGAAATGATTATAATTTTCTTAACAGTTTGTGCTTCATTTAATATCATTTCAATTGCACCTTTATATTTACGTGAACCTTTCTATTGAAATGTAACCTTTATTCTGAACTATGGGATATTGAATATTATTTTTGAATTTCACTCTACATCATGTTGATAATTTGGATATTATTTGAATCTGCACAAAGTAAAAATTATAAACTTATGATATTTATTGTTTATCTTATTTTTTCTTGTTAGTTCCCGGAGGCACACAAGTGATCTAAAAGGGGGGGGGGGGGGGTTGAATAGATCTCTTAAAACTTTTTGCTTAAATTCAAAAGTTTGTTACCAATTGATTCATTTAATCAAGATTTGTTTACACAGCAGAATATTAGTTTAAAAGCTCCCCTTAAAGATTAGTAAAACTTCTCCTTTGAGTTAAGACAGTATTGAAGATAGTCAGTTGTCAAGTTAACCAGTTTTAGCAGTTATATTTATATATGTATCTATGACTGAATGTAAATAACACCAGAGAGTTTAAATGGTTCGGAGATTGAATAACTCCTACTCCACTCTTCTATTGCAACGAGTAGGAAATCCACTAAGAATGGTTCACTAAGAACCCTTCAAACCTAGCAGGTTTGGCTGATTTAGTCACTAAGACAAGTACATAGATGCCCTCTTCAAGTCCAGCAGACTTGGCTCCTTTAGTCACTAGGACAGGGACATAACTGCCCTCTTCAAGTCCAACAGACTTGACTCCTTGCTTGTTGATAGATTTTGGAGTTGCTACTGAGTTTATACTTTAAGCTCTATTGACATTAAACACTCAGTAGCAGGTTATAATCATTCTTGAAATGATATTGAGTTTGACAATAATGCTTGGTTTCTTTATATGCTCAATATCTTCTTGTGATCACCCATTGTGCTGCTAGGCTTTTGTACTTCAGCTCCTTTGTTACTTGATAACTTCTCGAGACGGACTCCTGAGATGATTGTGAAGCTCTTTCCTTTCGATACTCAGTTGTTCCTTCTTTTCATAGACTGTTTATAGTTTCTCGAGATGGGCTTCTGAGATGACTGTAATGCTCCTTCCTTTTGGTACTCAGTTGCTTCCATGTCTGTATGAAGTTGGCGTGTAAGCTTCTCTGTACCACGTGCATAGCAGCTCTGAACACTTCTCTTGTAATAGAGTTCTTTCTCTCTATTTCTCTCTCAATTCAGTATTAGTGTTCTTGATGGATCGTGGAGTTCTTCAGCATATTTATTTTATATTTCACTCTACGATCTGTTGTTGTCCACCATCCTATCTTGTCTATCCAACAACAACCTTTTTCTGTGAAACCTTAAAGTCTTTATATCTTTGTGCATAATTTACCGTTGAAAGATCCGTTGGGTTTCTTTGGTTTTGTGCAGATTCTTGATATCTTTGATGTTGACCTTCTGTTGCTTGTGTCAGTGTTTTTTCCCTTTTCTGACATATTCTGATATATCAACCTGTAGCTTAGCTTTCTCTGAATTTATAGCCGTTGTATTCACAGAGTTGTTCAGCAAAGATTATTATATTCTTTGCTAATTAATCTTCTGATCCATCAATAAATATCTTCCTTGACTTTTAGAACCAGCTGTTCTGAATGCATTCAGAGATGTCCCATTAGTCTGACCTTATTCACCTTTTTCCTGAGCAGTGGGTCCTGACTTATAGTCGTTTAGGCACAAAGTCTTCTGTGACTCTAACATGCATCTAAATATCAAGAGCACTTAGTCTTTCTTGAATCTGAGCGAGGAATATTCTCTTTTCTTTCGCACCATATTGTCGTTCTGTTAGTTTACTGGTTTTGAACTGCTAAGTGAATTCGTCGAGTGATAGGCTGTTTATTCTGATTCTGCGAAATTAGCTCCATGAATGTTACTTGAGGTATTTCAAGTACAAACGTTGAGTTAGAGCAATATTTTCTCTTACTCGACGATCTTGCTATTCTGTTCAGATTGCAGAGTTCATCTGCAGTACTTTGCTTTACGATTTCGTTCTACGATCTTGTCCCTTTGTTCAAATCGTAGAGTTTGTTAACTGCAGTGCTTCTCAGTGGAATCGTTGAGTTGTTGCCTTCGTTGGCACATCCTTTATTTCTACTCAACGATTATTCTATGTGTAGAACAGTCTTCTGTATTGTCTTAGACATCCGGTTTCACTCTATGATTTCTTCTAACTGTGCAAATCGTATTGTTCTCGTATGTGCTTGTTCTTCAAGTTTTACTCTACGATTTTACTAGATTGAGTGTATCGTAGAGTACATTCATTCTCTGATTCTGCGTTAACTGCTGGCTAGCTTAGCTGAATGTTCGATGATCGTAGAGTTCTGCTCTACGATTTGTACTTGATCAGTTAATTTAGCTTGTATATTTTGTACACCTCTTGCACATCTGCTCTCTTTGATGATCGTAGAGTTATCTTGGTAAGGAGTCGTATAATTCACTCTACGATTTATACTGAATCGTTGAGTCTTATTTGCTCGGAATCGTAGAGTCCATTCTACGATCATACAGACTGATCAGATCTAACATAAGATCAACCTAACAGATTTGATCTTTTTCTAACTAAGTCATTTCTTACATTATTATGTCATTATATATTGAAAGGACTTTACAGACTCTGTCATATATAAATACAGCAATGATTCATTCTTATGCTACTCTGCTTATATCATGCATCTTTTATGTAGAGTGACTCCTACAGAAAGATCAACCTAACATTTCTGATCTTTAAAATCTAAGTCCTTTGTACACATATATCTTTTAAAAGGACTTTACAACATTTGAACCAGATAATTATCTTTTATAAGCATCAGATAGTTTCCAACAAGATCATATATGTGTTATACAAGTGTGTAAATCACAGTATTTGAAATTAGGTAATATATATCATACGCACATGATCAAGTAGACACATAATTTAATTAACATATAATTACTTTGTCAATAAACCACATAAGCACTTTTAGAACATCTACTCATATAATCAAGTAAGCACATAATTTGATTAACACGTAAGCACATTGTCATATACATATTGATAATCAACCATGTAATCACATTTACCACAATCATTTTTGCACAACAGTCATCATCATCAAATCACACAACCTTAAGCACATAAGCACATTAACACGTAAGCACATTGTCATATACACATTGACAATCAACCATGTAATCACATTTACCACAATTATTTTTGCACAACAGTCATCATCATCAAATCATACAACCTTCAACACTTCTGTTCATTATTTATATCTCTATTATTATTCTAATAATCAAGAATTAAATTGTTGTGGATATCTGTGGCCTGGGGCACAGATTGGATAAATGTGTTGATATGTTAAAGGCGTTGATAGGTTAAAGGCGATATATTTGATGATGTGTCTTTCAAGACACGTGGTGAATGTTCTATTTGGCCTGGGGCAAATATGAACTGTTGTTTGGTATGATTATGACCAAAGGCTGTAGACTGGTATATTCATGACCGGTGGTATTATATTGAATATCTTTCGCCCGTAGTGCAAAAATGAATTGTTGATTTGCATGATTATGACCAAAAACTGTGAGTTTGTATTATCATGGTCAGTGGTGTTTCAGATAATAAAAAGTTGATGATATTTTTTCTAAAAAGAGAAGCGAGTGGACATCATAGTCCATATAATTTTTCCTAATGGTTGTTATTCTACTGCAGTTATTGATATGAACTTTGTTTAAAAATTTAACTGCAGTTGTTGAATTAAAACTTGTTGTTTAAATTATTCTATCAAAAACTCAACTGTTGAAGGCTAACGATAATTTATTTGTCATTATCTTAGTCATGATATTCTTTACTGGGCTATTTGATCTCACATTTTCCTTTTGTTCTATTATTTTCCAACAGGAGATGATAGAGTAGCTAGGTCTAGTCGGGGGATGGAGTGAAGGTCCGAGTTATAGCTGTCTTCATAAGTTATAAAATAGTATGACAATAATAATGAAAACTTAGTTGTGTATTATTTGAATACTGTATTGTGGTGCGTTGTACGATGTATTGTAATAGTTGTTGTGTATTTTGACAATTCAAGTTTGGGCTGTGTGAGCCCAGATTTTTTGGGGGGGGGGGGGGTCACATATATACATATATACATATACACCAACATCCATATATATACCAACACATATATACACAATACTTGCATTTTTTTTCATATTTGACCTTTAAAATGTCACTCATCAACTTGACTACAAGCAACATAGATGGTAAGTGCAAAATAAGCAACATATCATCAACACTTAACCCACATGTGGTTAACTCTCTAACTCTCATAAGACCTAGGGTTAAAATACTACACTTAACATTGGTCACTCAAATACCCAACATTGGTTAAAACTCATCTTATTTATATATTTATATATTTAAACATCTCCCAACAATACAATTAACCACAATGTGGTTAACTCTCTACATTCAAATGACTTAGGTTTGTCCACACACCCAACCATGGTCCAAACTCATCATAAAAATAGATATACTTATTTTATCATTTTTCACCAATTAACACAAGTAAGGTTAATTCTCTACAATCAAGTATACATATATATTCACTATATTTATATATTTACTAACACTTAACTCTAGCATTAATTAATACTTTATTTTTATTACCACTTAGGGTTAACAACTAACCCAACAATGATTAGTTATCTACAAACATAAATTTAAGGAATTGACCATCTTGATTAACTAGAGTTGGTGAACCACCCCTTGGTTGAGTGTAAGCAACAAAAGCAAAACACCAACATCTATATATATATATATATATATATATATACAATACTTGCAATTTTATTACTAACAATTAACCAAATTATGGTTAATTCTCTACAAACATGTAATCCATGGTTACCTAATAATTCTATCTTGGTAAATTATATACATACACAATTGTATCTATAATATTATTCATCCAATTAACCCGTGTAGGGTTAATTCTTGGGATGCTGTCGCAAGCAACCAAAAAAAAAATCTTACTTTGAAAAACATTAATGTAGTAGTGAAAGTAAGAGTCGAACCCACAAAGAGTGAATTGTTTTAATAAATCTAATGTTTTCAAAAATATCTAATTAAATGGGGGGTTTGGAATTAATTATTAACTAATTAAAATTCAAACAAACAAATAAAACTAAATAATAAATATGAGAAAAAAATCAATTAAAACAAACTTCAGTTCCTTAGTTCAATATCCCCTTCTTTTAATCAACAAATTAATCAAGTTATTATTATCTTTTCCTTCAATTGAAATTAATAATCCTAGATAACCGATAATCGCCAAGCTACCCGAAATCCTCCTTAAATTATAAATCTAATTCAGTAATCGCTCACAAAAGACCCTAACTATCATACAACCTAGAACTATCAGTCTAGATTTAATATAACAGTTGCATTAAAAATTAGAGAATTAGATTATTCAAGCAACAATCATAACATCGCAGATTATGTAACTTGTCATCTTGATAATCATAACAATATTCAAAAGTTTGTCCATAATCAAATATTATTAATTGCTACTTATGATCAGATAAAATATCGTTTGCTTAATATCAAATCTTAATATAGCATATGATAAATTATTGATTAACTTAACAGGCCCTTATCAAATTAATCAAGCAAGTATCATAAAACAATTAAAACAGATTATCAATAATAAATCTCATGCATGAAAGAATAGATTATAAAACTCAATTAAAACATCAATTAAAAATAAGGTTCAACATCCCTTTAAAACTAAAAATAAAAACTTAGCCTGACATCCTTCAAAATAATCTCCACTAGTTGAAAAGCTATCTCCAAGAAATTAGAAGAAAGAACTCCCAAAAATTTATAATGAATAATGAGAGGTTGACCCTCTATTTATAGGCCTCTAACTTGTCCAAAACCTAATAGGATTTACAATTAAAAAAAATATAATAATAATTATTATTATCCTAACCCTAATTGGAATTAAAATCCAATTTGGAATCAAAAAGTAGCAAAATCCCGAAATAATTATGTTTCCAGCAATTAAGCGTCAAACAAACACGCCCCTAACGCGCAGTCAAACCAAGTCAACGCGCGCTAGCCAGGATGACGTCAGCATTGCACCTCCGCGCATTGCGCGGTTTCCTATCTGCTGCTCCAAACGACGTCGTTTCAGGCACCCCTGCCTCAACCGTTTTCGCGCACTCCGCGTGGTCCGTTTCTTCACTCCGCGCATTGCGCGGTCGCCCGACCGAAAATTACCATTATGCCACTGAACTTTTGCATATTTTACAGATTTGCCCCCCAACTTATTTTTCCCACAAAATAAAATATAAAATAATTAAAAATATATAAAAATACTAAAAAACCTAAAAACACATAATAATAATAAATAAAACACCTAAAATAAATAAAAACACATAAATAAAAAGAAATATAAAAACACTATAAAATTACCTAAATTAACATAAATTAACTAAAATCCTATAAAACCTATTAAAACTAAAATAAGCTAAATAATTATACATTTAAGCACACAATAAATATAAAAACTAAGTATTAGGGAATAAAAATATCATATAATTTAACCCTATCAATTCTCTTATAACAATTTTACCTAGGGTAAATCCACTAACACTCCTTAGTTAAGTCTCATCAATCATGTATACATATAATTATGTATCTACACATTTTGCTAGCTACTAACTCATGCATAGTTAAAACTTTAATTTATTTACCATCTACGGTTACTCAATTAACTCATCTATGGTTAATTCTCATCATCACATTCATTCATCTAACAATTAACTAATGTTTGGTTAATGCCCTATCTTGCCTACCAACTAGGGTTATTCAATTAAACCTACATTAGTTAATTCTTTACACACCAATACTTGAAAAATATTTTTCCAACACATTGACCAACAATTGACTTTTAAGTTTGGACTCAGTGTTTGGGCTACTAGTTTATTTTATTTGAGTTCATTACTTTAAATTATTACATTAACTACATTGAGCTTCCATATTAATTTGTTTAGACTCATCATTTAAATTGGTTGGCTACCTAATACTACTAACTCATCTTTATGTAAGTATTCTCATATTGAGCTAACACATATAATCCTTTTGGGCTAGTCCACTAGTATATAATTAAATTACTTGGACTATTCATAAGGCTTAATCCAGAAATTTGTTTGGACCTCTCTATAATTACCAACAAGACTCAAAATATTGAGCTTGTTTTAATCAATTATTGAATTCTATACTACAACTTGATAATTAAGTTAATTACTTAATTAATTAACTTCTTATTATTGTCATCCTATGCAATCATTCTAGCTTTTCTATAATTTTAACTTATAACTAATATAATTAACCTAATTAATTATATTTCATAACGCTCTTTCATGCTCCATATTAAAACTAATTAATTTATTAATTTTGTTGAGTATTAATTTACTGATCTTCTTATTTGGCTTAAAAAATACACTTTAGGTATATATGTATTAACATAACCACCTTCACTATGTATTAACATAACCACATTCACTTCTTAATTGAATTTATTTTCTTAATAAATTCTTCACATGCATCATTATAATATTATCACATTTAATCCCTAACAAATAAATTAGGTTAAAAAGATTGTTAACTAATTTTTTACACATCTCACTTCTCCAACTCTAGATTTTAAATCGTAAACTTTAATTAAATAATTTAAGATCTTATTTACAAATCTTGTAAATATCCGGGTGTTATATTAAATATAGTCAGTTAGTTTAGGAGTTAAGCAAAGAGAAAAATATTACAGAATAAAGATACATTTTGTGTTCACATTGTAAGTTTTCAATCGCTCTCCATTAATAGAAGATAGTATAATTCTTCTAGCAAATTGTATAAATCTGTCAATTCGCTAAACTTTATTTTTCATTGATATTTATAAACTTCATATGTTTTACATAAAACTCAAGTACCTAACTACATTGGAACCATCAATCAAATTTTCATATACTAAAAGATAAAAATAGCATAACCTATTAAATTATTTTTTTACCCTGCCGTTATACCTATAAAAAAAAAAAAATCCAGCATAAGCAAGTGTCCCTATGCTGCCCTTCAAATGGCTCTGCCCCTGTATATCATATTACTATAACAGTAGGTATATTAAATTAAAAAGGTATCTTTGCATTACAGAATGTACATAAATTTTTGACTCCATAAGTTATATGAACTAATATTAAAAATGTTAAATTTATAAAATAGAAATACAAAATTTATGAATTGATAATCTAATTTATGGTCTTGTATTATTTTGGTGATTATATAGATCAAATTGAACAAGTCTAACGGTGTGGTATTTTTGTTAAGTGAATTATTTGATATTATATTCAGGTATGGATTTCATACTTCATTTTCTTGATTGCTATCTTATTCCATATATCAGTTTTGGTAATATATCTTTATTCGGACAAATTGTGCTTTGAGACCTTATTTGTTTGTAACATTTTCATTGAAATTCATAAGTTATTTTCGATGTTTGGCATCTTGAGACAGTTAAGTGCATTTGTAATTTGAATCATTTGATATTATTTGGAGATAGTTATATAAGTCTTGTATTTTGAACCTTTCGGCTGACATTTTGTACTGTGAACCTTAATATATACTTGAGCTAACCACCCATGTCCATTTAACACCAGGTCATGACACTTTTTGTGATGGTGTAATTAGTCCACGACGTATCTTTTTGTATACTCTGGGTGAGAGCTTTGGTCATTTGATATGTATTTGTTTAGAACATGTATGGGTCGACCCAGTATTTGATTTGATTTGTTTAGCAAATTAATGACGTGTGACACCTCCAAATCTGGGCCCACACAGCCCAAACTTGAGTTGTCAAAAAACTATAATAAAATTATTACAAGGTAGTACAACGTTTAATAATAAAATATATAATAATACACAACTAAGTCTTCACTATTATTGCCACACTATTTTACAACACGTGAAGACTACGATAGCTATCCCTCGGACTCTCACTCCATCCCCCGGCTAGACTCAGCTACGTTCTCATCTCCTGTTGAAAAACAATGGAACAAAAAGAAAGGGTGAGCTCAAATAGCCTAGTAAGAAATATCATGACTAAGATAATGACGAATAAATTATCATTAGCCTTCAACAGTTGAGTTCTTGATATAATACAATAGACTACAAGGTTTATACCAAAAACTGCAGTTAAATTCTTGAACAACATTCAGATCAATAATAGCAGCGGAATGAGCAATCTATTAGAAGAATAATGCAGACTATAATATCCACTCGCTTCTCTTTTTAGGAAAAATATTATCAACTTTTATCATCTGAAATACCATTAGTCATGATAATACAAATTCACAGTTCCTGGTCATAATCATGCAAATCAACAATTTATCTTTGCACTACGGGCCAAAGATATTCAATATAATACCAACGGTCATGATTATACCAGTATTCAGCCTTTGGTCATAATCATACCAAACAACAGTTCATCTTTGCACTACGGGCCAAAGATATTTAATATAACACCAACGGTCATGATTATACTAGCATTCAGCCTTTGGTCATAATCATACCAAACAACAGTTCATCTTTGCATTACGGGCCAAAGAGAACTTTCACCACGTGTCATAAAAGACACCGAACAGATGTATCGCCTTTAACCTATCATCTGTTTAACAATTATATCGCATCTGTGTCCCCGGCCACAGATATTCACAACAACTTGATTCTTGATGATTAGTACAATTAACAGTGATACAAATGATGAACAGAAGAAATAGGATAAACAATAAGTATCAAAAGTTTACTTTGTGCAAATTCAAATAATGTCCAAATTGTCAACATGATGTGGAGTGAAATTCAAAAATGATATTCAAGATTCACAGTTCAGAATAACAGTTACACTTCAATAGAAATGTTTAGAAAAATAGGAAGGGAAGTACAAACTATTAAGGAACATATAATCATTTTAAGAAACTTTACCAAATAGTACTTACCATAGTACGTTAAGAGGATAAAAGAATTAATATCCCCTACTATAGTAAGTTTGAATAATGTAAGATGAAAAAGATGGTATCCCTTATGAATATAAAGGAAAATAATATCACTTACGAATATGAAAGAATATGATATTACAAACGAATATGGAATAAAAGTGTCATGTGATAATTCGTGTGGAAATAATTTGTCTACACGAATTATCACATGACACTTTTATTCCATATTCGTTTGTAATATCATTTTCTTTCATATTTGTAAGTGATATCATTTTCCTTTATACTCATAAGGGATACCATCTTTTTCATCTTCCATTATTCAAACTTTCTATGGTAAGGGATATTAATTTCCTTCACCTTTTGTTAATCAAACCTGCTACGGTAAGTGATATTATTTTCTTTCATACACCTAAAGCGAAACTTATTATGGAACTATTGCTTCTATAATTCCTAAAAATATTATATGTTCCATAAATAGTTGAACTTCATTATTTCAACTGAACCTTCCTATTTTCTGAACCTTTCTATTGAACTATAATCATTATTCTGAACTGTGGATCTTGAATATCATTTTTAAATTTCACTCCACATCATGTTTGTAAGACCCCGAATTTTATGAAATATAAAATTTAATTTTTCTTCATATATATTTTTCTGAAACAGTAAGTGGTTAAATCGATAAAGTTTAAAGTTAAGGATGTTATGTGCAAATTTTATTTTGTCGGACAATATTCGTTTTGTCGGGGAATATTCGTTTTGTCGGGGAATATTCGGGCCGTACGACGGCGCCGAAATAACAAATTATCGGTGGACCCCACAACGGAATATTTGTCGGATATAGAAAACGACAGAAGTAACATTTTTAATAAAAATAGTCAACGGTGTTAACTGTTAAAATACCGGTGATAAAAGAATAGTAGCATACGGTAATTTATGGTATTTCACGGTATTCTACAGACACAGTATCTCATATTATTGATCTGATAATTGACACCGTAACTGTTACGCATCATTTTATCAATAATTGTCACTGCATAATATTTTATATTATCAATTCAATTATTGTTGCTACACAGTATTTTGCATTATTGATTCAATAATTGTCATTACACTGTATTTCATATCATCGAGTCAATAATTGTTGGTGTACTGTAGTTTAAAATTATTGAATCTAATAATTGTCACAGTAGCAAATACACTATAATTTATATTATTAAATTAATAAAAATATGTGACGTGTTTCTTACATTATTGTGGTAAATATATGTTGGGCTCACAGGAAGAATAAATAAATAAAAAATAAAATAATTAATTTAACTATTTGAATTAGTAACGTGAATAGTGACGTGAATAGTAAGTGAATAGTAATTAACATGTGGACCCATTGGTGGGGCCCACATGGTTGGTGAAGTTTGAAATTGGCTGGGGAATTTTTCTGCGCAGCCCGCGTGCTGCTCTTCAGCCTGGCGTGCAGCAGCTTCACCTACCACGCATAGTGAAATTTTTCTCCTATAAATAGCTTGCTCAACTGAATAGAAAAATCACACCTAAAACATAAAATTTTTCTATAAGAATTTTATGAGTTTTATCTGAGAATAGTAAGGTTATTTTGAGAGTTTGAAAGCCAAAAGGAGTGCATAAATTTTTCAAGTAAGTCTTTTATTAAAGAGTAGTAATTTCATAAATTCCTATATTTCACGGTATTCACAAATCTTCCTTTAGAAGACTCTTCTATTAGAAGATTCATTTTAAAAGCTTTCTTTGGAAGATTTATTTTGGAATATTACTTTAAAAACTATTTTAAAGTTGTTATATTATACTACAAAAATTATGTTAAATATATATAATTTTGATAGTTCATAATATATGAATTATCATACACCTTGAAATTTATATGTGGTAATTACTAATTTTATTAAAAATATATAGGTTGATCAACCTCATTTAAATCAATATCCAGTCACGTGTTAAGGTAAGGGGTATCACTCTTTTCATCATCATAAATGGATATTATTTTCTTTCTTACTTGAAGGGATTATCATTCTTTGATTCTCGAAAATAATATCGTTTCTTTCTTGTGCCAATTACTTCTATGTATTAAATTGTGGGAATAACCTTACGGCGCGGTTTACCGCCTGTTGGTGAATAACCTTTTGTATTCATTCCTTATTAATCTTTGAGAATAACCTTACGGTGCGGATTATCGCCTGTTTGGTGAATAACTCTTTGTATTCAAATTGATGGGAATAACCTTACGGCGCGGATTATCGCCTGTTTGGTGAATAACTCTTCGTATTCAAATTGATGGGAATAACCTTACGGCGCGGATTACCGTCTGTTGGTGAATAACCCTTTTTATTTGTCTCGTGTGGAAATAATTTGTCTACACGAATTATCACATGACACTTTTATTTCATATTCGTAAGTGATATCATTTTCCTTTATACTCATAAGGGATACCATCTTTTTCATCTTCCATTATTCAAAATTACTATGGTAAGGGATATTAATTTCCTTCACCTTTTGTTAATCAAACCTGCTACGGTAAGGGATATTATTTTCTTCCATACACCTAAATCGAAACTTATTATGGAACTATTGCTTCTATAATTCCTGAAAATATTATATGTTCCATAATAGTTGAATTTCATTATTTCAACTGAACCTTCCTATTTTCTGAACATTTCTATTGAACTGTAATCGTTATTCTGAACTGTGGATCTTGAATATCATTTTTAAATTTCACTCCACATCATGTTGGCAATTTGGACATTATTTGAATCTGCACAAAGTAAACTTCTGATACTTATTGTTTATCCTATTCTTCTGTTCATCATTTGTATCACTGTTATTTGTATTAATCATCAAGAATCAAGTTGTTGTGAATATCTGTGGCCGGGGGCACAGATGTGATATAATTGTTGAACAGATGATAGGTTAAAGGGGATATACTAGGTTAAAGGCGATACATCTGTTCGGTGTCTTTTATGGCACGTGGTGAATGTTCTCTTTGGCCCGTAGTGCAAAGATAAACTGTTGGTTGGTATGATTATGACCAAAGGCTGCATCTGGTATAATCATGACCGTTGGTGTTATATTGAATGTCTTTGGCCCGTAGTGCAAAGATGAACTGTTGATCTGCATGATTATGACCAGGAACTGTGAAGTTGTATTATCTTGACTAATGGTATTTCAGATGATAAAAGTTGATGATATTTTTACTAAAAAGAGAAGCGAGTGGACATTATAGTCTGCATTATTCTTCTAATAGATTGCTCATTCCGCTGCTATTATTGATCTGAACATTGTTTAAGAATTTAACTACAATTTTTGATATAAACCTTGTAGTCTATTGTATTCAGAACTCAACTGTTGAAGACTAATGATAATTTATTCGTCATTATCTTAGGGATGATATTTCTTACTGGGCTATTTGAGCTCACCCTTTTCTTTTGTTCCATTACAGGAGATGAAAACGTAACAGGGTCTAGCCGGGGAATGGAGTGAGAGTCTGAGGAATAGCTGTCATAGTCTTCACGTGTTGTAAAATAGTGTGGCAATAATAGTGAAGACTTAGTTGTGTATTATTATACACTGTATTGTTGTACGTTGTGCTTTATTGTAATAATTTTGTTGTAGTCTTTTGACGACTCAAATTTGGGCTGTGTGGGCCTAGATTTGGGGGCGTCACAGTTGGCATCAGAGCTTAGGGATATGGTCTTTAATGGAGATCTGGGGTAGAACTAGGAGGGGAGAGACGAATATAATCAGTCACTAGTGTGTCCCACCTAAATTAGATTTTATTATCTAATGAGTTGATTTGAATATAGGGACATGAAGTGATGAGTCAGTTTGTTTGAACTAACAATTATTTTGTGACCACAGTTAAGTATGGCATCTGGAAATCAAGAGGTTAACTATGGAATACCCGAAGCAAATGTAGCCGAGAATCAGGAGGCCCCAAACAATCCTCCTGCCAACTCAGGAAATAATGTTCTTGATAACATGATGAACGATGGATTCTTTAGGAATTTCATGCAGTTCATACAGAATCAAGCAAGAGAAAATCCAGTCAATAATAACGGTAGAAACGCTGGTAATTTGAGGATGGTCACTGTCAAGCAATTTAAAGAATTGGGACCACCTGAATTCCACGGGAAGCCTAACCCACTTAAAGCGGAGGCATGGCTGAAGCAGACGACAAAAATACTTGATGTCTTACAATGCGCTGATGATTAAAAGGTGCCATTTGCCACTTTTATGTTACGAGGTGAGGCGGACCATTGGTGGGAAGCGGTAAAACGTATCCAACCTTCAGCACTCGAAATGTCTTGGACAGAATTTGAAGAACTGTTTAACGAGAAGTATTTCCCAGAAAGCATCCGCCATATGAAAGAGGTGGAATTCATTAAGCTGGAGCAGGGAAACATGACAGTCTCCCAATATGAAGCTAAGTTCGCCGAGTTATCTCGTTTTGCCACCCATCTAGTGGATGACGAAGCACGAATGAGTCGGATGTTCCTAAGAGGTTTGAGACTCAAAATTCGTCAACAACTTAGCTCTCATAAATTCAGTTTGTATTCAGATGTTGTGGATAGGGCTCAAAGGGTGGAGCAAACAGATGAAACATTGCAGCCAAGAGTTAATGATCAGCATAGAGAAAGGAATGACAACAACCACAGGAACGAGAACCATCGAGGAGGTAACCAACACTTCGGTGGTAATTCCACATCAAATAACAGAAGAGGAGAATCCAGTGGGAACAATTTCAAAAGAAAGAGATTCCATAATAATTATGGAAGGGCACCAGCACCAGTACCAGCACCAGCACCGACCCCAGTTTCAAGGGGAGAAGATCGACCACCAGTGAGATGTTATAGGTGTGATCAGGAAGGTCACATCAGCCCAAACTGTACACAGCAGTCCAAAAAGTGTTACAGTTGTGGGAAAGAGGGTCATCTTGCGCGGTTTTGTCCTGCCACAAAATCGAGTCCAGCTGCAATGATGATACCAAAAGCTAGCGCGGATAAGGGAAAATCTGTAGTTCAAGGGAGAGGCTTTGTTGTGACATCCCAAATGGCACGAAACTCGAACGAGGTGATAACCGGTAAGCTATTCATAAATTCTCGTGAAGTCTACGCTTTGTTAGATACTGGCTCTACCCATTCTTTTATCTCACCTGCATGTGCTCAGCGTTTAAACTTAACTCCTCAAAATTTGGACTTTGACTTATCAGTTGAAACCCCATTAGGAGAAATGACCATTACATCTACTGTCTATAAATCTTGCCTAGTTCAAATCAACAACCTCACATTACCTGTTGACCTTATTTCTTTGGAAATGCATGAATTTGATGTGATTTTAGGAATTGATTGGTTGACTACCCATCATGCTAAAATTGATTGTTTTCGTAAGATTATTAGTTTTCATATTCCTAATCAACCTGTCATGCAAATTCAAGCAACTAAACCATTGAAATCTATAACTGTTATTTCTAGACATAAAGCCATTCGTTTATTGAAAAACGGATGTCAAGCCTTTTTAGCTCATGCCACTGATTTGAACAAAAATACGTCAAACTTGAATGATATTCCCATTGTTAATGAGTTTCCTGACGTTTTTCCTGAAGAACTTCCTGGCTTACCCCCAAACCGTGAAATTGAATTTTGTATTGATCTTGAACCCGGTACCAAGCCCATTTCCAAAGCCCCATACCGAATGGCTCCCATTGAACTTCAAGAGTTAAAAGTCCAACTACAGGAATTGTTGGATACCGGTTTCATTCGTCCGAGTGCATCACCTTGGGGTGCTCCTGTTCTATTTGTGAAGAAGAAAGACGGGAGTATGAGATTGTGTATTGACTACCGAGAATTGAGCCATGTCACCATCAAAAACAGGTACCCGTTGCCTCGGATCGATGACATGTTTGATCAATTACAAGGTGCTCAAAGTTAAAGCTGAGGACATTCCAAAGACTGCTTTCAGAACTCGTTATGAGCATTATGAGTTTTTAGTCATGCCTTTTGGACTAACCAATGCTCCTGCAGCTTTCATGGACATGATGAACAGAACATTCAAGGAATATTTGGATCATTTTGTGGTTGTCTTTATTGATGACATCCTCATATACTCCAAGAGTCGCGAGGATCATGAACAACACCTGAGATTGATACTCCAAAAGCTCCGTGAAAACAAATTATATGTCAAGTTGAAGAAATGTGAGTTCTGGCTTGAGGAGGTCACGTTTCTTGGGCATGTGATTTCTAGTCAAGGAATATCAGTCGATCCTGCGAAGATTGAAACGGTACTAAATTGGGAACAACCCAAGACAGTAACCGAAGTCCGAAGTTTTCTGGGCCTAGCTGGTTATTATCGGAGATTCGTAGAAGGATTTTCTCGAATCGCCACTCCATTAACTCAGCTTACTCGAAAAAGCACAAAATTCATATGGAGCGAGGAATGCGAGAAAAGTTTCCAAGAACTCAAGAGAAGACTGGTTTCAGCTCCTGTTCTGACCATTCTATCAGGATCAGGAGAATTCGTCATATATAGCGATGCTTCAGGCAAAGGTCTAGGTTGTGTCCTTATGCAACATGTAAAGGTTATAGCTTATGCCTCTCGACAACTCAAAGATTATGAGAAAAATTATCCTACTCATGATCTAGAGTTGGCAACAGTCGTTTTCGCATTGAAGATCTGGAGTCTTTTATGGCACGTGGTGAATGTTCTCTTTGGCCCGTAGTGCAAAGATGAACTGTTGGTTGGTATGATTATGACCAAAGGCTGAATCTGATATAATCATGACCGTTGGTGTTATATTGAATGTCTTTGACCCGTAGTACAAAGATGAACTGTTGATCTGCATGATTATGACCAGGAACTGTGAAGTTGTATTATCTTGACTAATGGTATTTCAGATGATAAAAGTTGATGATATTTTTACTAAAAAGAGAAGCGAGTGGACATTATAGTCTGCATTATTCTTCTAATAGATTGCTCATTCCGCTGTTATTATTGATCTGAACATTGTTTAAGAATTTAACTACAGTTTTTGATATAAACTTTGTAGTCTATTGTATTCAGAACTCAACTGTTGAAGACTAATGATAATTTATTCGTCATTATCTTAGCCATGATATTTCTTACTGGGCTATTTGAGCTCACTCTTTCTTTTGTTCCATTACAGGAGATGAAAACGTAACAGGGTCTAGCCGGGGAATGGAGTGAGAGTCTGAGGAATAGCTGTCATAGTCTTCACGTGTTGTAAAATAGTGTGGCAATAATAGTGAAGACTTAGTTGTGTATTATTATACACTGTATTGTTGTACGTTGTGCTTTGTTGTAATAATTTTGTTGTAGTCTTTTGACGACTCAAGTTTGGGTTGTGTGGGCCTAGATTTGGGGGCGTCACAATGTTGGCAATTTGGACATTATTTGAATCTGCACAAAGTAAACTTCTGATACTTATTGTTTATCATGTTCTTCTGTTCATCATTTGTATCACTGTTATTTGTATTAATCATCAAGAATCAAGCTGTTGTGAATATCTGTGGTCGGGGGCACAGATGTGATATAATTGTTGAACAGATGATAGGTTAAAGGCGATACATCTGTTCAGTGTCTTTTATGGCAAGTGGTGAATGTTCTCTTTGGCCCGTAGTGCAAAGATGAACTGTTGGTTGATATGATTATGACCAAAGGCTGAATCTGGTATAATCATGACCGTTTGTGTTATATTGAATGTCTTTGGCCCGTAGTGCAAAGATGAACTGTTGATCTGCATGATTATGACCAGGAACTGTGAAGTTGTATTATCTTGACTAATGGTATTTCAGATGATAAAAGTTGATGATGTTTTTACTAAAAAGAGAAGCGAGTGGACATTATAGTCTGCATTATTCTTCTAATAGATTGATCATTCCGCTGCTATTATTGATCTGAACATTGTTCAAGAATTTAACTGCAGTTTTTGATATAAACCTTGTAGTCTATTGTATTCTATCAAGAACTCAACTGTTGAAGGCTAATAATAATTTATTCGTCATTATCTTAGTCATGATATTTTTTACTGGGCTATTTGAGCTCACCCTTTCTTTTGTTCCATTGTTTTTCAACAGGAGATGAGAATGTAGCTGGGTCTAGCCGGGGAATGGAGTGAGAGTCCGAGGGATAGCTACCATAGTCTTCACATTGTAAAATAGTGTGACAATAATAGTGAAGACTTAGTTATGTATTATTATACGCTGTAATGTTGAACGTTGCTCTACTTTGTAATAATTTTTGTTGTAGTCTTTTGACAACTCAAATTTGGACTGTGTGGGCCCAGATTTGGGGGTGTCACAAAGGTTATTCTCACAATTTAATAAAATTTGAATACGAAGAGTTATTCACCAAACAGGCGGTAATCCGCGTAGTAAGATTATTCTCAGAGATTAATAAGGAATGAATACGAATGGTTATTTACCAACAGACAGTAATTCGCGTCGTAAGGTTATTCCCACAATTTAATATATGAAAATAAATGACACATCTTATGAGTAAGAAAGAAACGATATTATTTTCGAGAATCAAAGAATGATAATCCCTTACAGTAGTAAGTTTAAGAGTATAAAAGAAAATGACATCCCTTACAAGTAAGAAAATAATACCATTTATGATGATGAAAAAAATGATACCCCTTACCTTAACACGTGACTAGATATTGATTTAAATGAGGTTGATCAATTTATATATTTATAATAAAATTAGTAATTACCACATATAAATTTCAAAGTGTATGATAACTCGTATAATATTAACTATCAAAATTATATATATTTAACATAATTTTTGTAATATAATATAACAACTTTAAAATAGTTTTTAAAATAATATTCCAAAATAAATCTTTCAAAAAAAACTTTTAAAAATGAATCTTCTTAAAGAAGAGTATTCTAAAGGAAGATTTGTGAATACCGTAAAAAATAGGAATTTATGAAATTACTACTATTTAATAAAAGACTTACTTGAAATTTTTTTGCACTCATGTTGGCTTTCAAACACTCAAAATAACCTTACTATTCTCAGAGAAAACTCACAAAATACTTATAGAAATTTTTTATGTTTTAGGTGTGATTTTTCTATTCAGCTGAGCAAGCTATTTATAGGAGAAAAGAAAGCACTGTGCGTGATAGGTGAGCACGCCAGTGCTGAAAATATTCAACAGACGCTTCACCAACCCCAGCAAGAAAACTTCACATTTTTTTCATTCTTCATGTGGGTCCCACAGTGGGTCCACATACTATTCACATTACTATTCACATAAAATAATAATTAATTAATTTTTATTTATTTATTTATTTTTCTTCCTGTGGGTCTTGCATATAAAATAAAATAATGCTACAACAATAATGTAAGAAACACGTTGCAAATCAATATTAATAATATAAATTACTGTGTATTTGCTACTGTGACAATTATTTGGTTCAATAATTTTAAAAACAGTGCAGCAATAATTATTGACTCAATGATATAAAATACAATGTAATGACAATTATTAAATCAATAATGCAAAATACTATGTAACAACAATTATTAATGAATACAGTGCACTGACCACGTTATCAGATCAATAATATGAGACACTGTGCAATACCGTGTGCTACAGTAAAATACCATAAATTACCGTATGCTACTATTCTTTTATCACCGGTATTTTAACAGTTTAAGAGTGATAGCACCGTTGACTATTTTTATTTTAAAAAAATTACTTCTGACGTTTTTTATATCCGACAAATATTTCGTTGTGGGCTCCACCAATGATTAGTTATTCTGGCGCCGTCGTACGATCCGAATATTTTCCGCCAAAACGAATATTTCCCGACCAAACGAATATTGTCCGACAAAATAAAGTTTGCACATAACATCCTTAACTTTTAATTTTATCAATTTAATCACTTATTGTTTCAAGAAAAATATATATGAAGAAAAATTAAATTTTGTATTTTAAAAAATTCGGGGTCTTACATGACGTATGTGTCGTGCGTCCTATCCTATTGATTTGCATACATCATGGTATCGATATATTTTGTTGGCCTTTGACTATTTGTTTCTTAGCTTAGTGTAAAGTTATAACCTTATAAACCTTTTATTTAGCCCTCTTATTGTTTGAGATCCCTTTAATTATAATTGTCCATTCAACAGTGTTCATCGTTTGTATCTAGCTTTACAAATTTTGATATATTTGTAATTCGTTTGTAGTTCATATTTGTTCATCTATTTGACTCTTTTAGTTTCATTATATATTGTGGTATATTTTGGTATCTTTATATTTATACTGAGCATTTGACTCACGTTGTGTTATTTTTCCGACAACTAATTAGGGATGATCACCATATGTGAGATGAGAGCCATATTTGATCCAAATAAGTTGAATTTATTTTTGAGACTTATGTTTTTATTATATTTTGTAAATGAATGTTTTGAGCTTATTTTTAACATTCATCATTAAGAGTAGAGACTATATTATTATAAAATTTTCTTTTATTTAAAGTAATATTTATGACCATTAGTATATAATCTATTTAAAATTATTAAAATTTTGTTATAAAATTATGTTTATATTATATTTTGTGTGTGACCATTCTTTTTTATTTGGAAAGGGGGCGTTACAGTGGTCTTATTGAATGCATGCATTTAAATTGGTCAGCTAAGTGCGTTCAAGAAGACTTTTATAAGTAACAAATGTGTTACCTGTAAAATATTCAATATAGACAGACACGTGTAGAATATACTTTTACCTTTCTTTTTGTGTTGATATATTCTAAGAGCTTTTGTCCATGGAGGCCGGTGTTGGAAAAGCAAGTTACAATGTGTATTTTATGGAAAATAAGTTTGTACTCCATTAGGGGGGGGGGGGGGGGGGGGGGGGGGGAGCCCTCGAGAGTAATAATAGACTTTGATATGGAGGAGTGGGAGTGTTCAGTAATTTGCAACTTATAAACTGTAGTTCTGCAGGAGGGTATAAATGTAAATATGTTCAACTATGGATGAATAGTGAGATAAAGTGTAAATTTACATCAATGTATATTTAAATATCAGTAGTTTACATATTAACGACTTAGGGACCTAATTTAAAGGACGAATCGTAAAACTGTCCCTTGGTGTTGATATTGAATTATAATATAAATGTTAATATTTTAATTTTTGTGATGCTATAATCAACTTTTAAATATTTACAAAATTATTCTCTCTAACTAATTTTAGTCAATCATTTGCATATCACATGATGTGTTTAGAGAGCAAAATAGTCCGTTTGTGTACTAAACTCTAAAATATATTTCCTCCAAATAGAGAGATAAAATCGTCAGAACAATAAAGATTAAATATTTTGTCCCTTACACACTCACATGATATGCATGTGACTGACTAATTTTGATTAAAATTAGTCAGATTGACAATTTTGTAAAAAACTAAAACATGTATTATGATATTATAAAAATTAAAACATTAACGTATGTATTGTAATTCAATATTAAAATGAGAAGGACAATGTTATAATTTCCCTAATTTATATTAATGAATGGTATATTTAATTTTGTATTTGTTGGATGCTAGGCATTTTGTTAGATCATTTTATTGATTCTCTTGAAAAGGTATATAATGTGCCATTTGTTGCTCCTAAAATTATTTATCTAGCTATGAAAATGAAGAAAGTAATCATGGGATCTCTTCCACTTAGCCCACGGATAGCATAGAAAGCATGAGATTACCACACAACTAAAAGTAAGGTAGGTAGAGAAAGACTTTTAATTTTCATATATTTTTTTGGCATATTATCACCTTACTTTATAAGTAATTTCTTCTTAAGTGACTAGACATAGATGGTTTTCTCAAGTGACAAGATTAGATATATTAACCTCGAATTTTTATTTGCATGTGAAAGGCTAAATTAGAATAAGAAAGTCAACACTATTATATTTTAATTTTGCAGTACATGGGAAACCTGTGACTATCATAGTAAATAAAAAAACCTTAGCAGTAAGCTAAACTTTATTTGCACATAAATGTTGCTTATTTAATTTAGATTTAATGCCCCGAAAGATGGTCTTCCATTTGAACTTCTAAATTCTCCTAAAAGTGTTTATGTTTGAGGAAAATGATTTATATATGGATAAAATTATTTAAAATTCATGAAAGTTGCAATTAACGGGAAATTTTAAAGGATTTGATATAATAAATTAGAATGTGGTCAATCTTAACATATTTTGTTATTTACTTCTTCCGTCCCAAGATAAAAGTTCTTATTACTATTTTAATTAGTCACAAGTTAAATATCTATTTATTTTAAATAATTTATAATTTTTCTATAATATCTTTAATATTAATCATCATATTTTTATTCTCTATGCATATTTATGGAGCATTATTAGTCATGCGTAGAAAATTATGTAATTAAATAAGAATTTAAATATGGACAATTTTGTCATTTTACTCTTTCTTAATATACGTAAAAAATCAACCAGAACTTTTATCTTGCGACGAAAGAAGTAATATTTTGTCATCATAAATAGCAAGACTCAGGGGCGGAGTCAGGGGCTGGGATGACTAAGACTACAACATGTGGAGCAATGAACCTCAAAATTATTTTAAATATTTCAGTATTTATGAATATTTTTTGATTCCAAATTATAACCTGCGGAGCAGACTTTTGGCTCCGCCCTGTAAGACTCTGTGCTTAATAAGCCACAAAACAAATGAGCACCGGTTGAAAGAAAATTTGGAGCCTAATTTGGTGATAAGGTTAAGAAATGCAAGTTTTTTTTCTTCTTCTAGCTTTTATCTAAATTACAGCCCCTGATCAAAGAAAAAAAAGCAGCCAATATGCATCGTTTGATTATTGTAACTAGAACTTGCTACGACCTTTTCTCTCTTCCTTGATTTTTCCATTCTCTAACTTTGGTCGTATTGACTGCATTTAAATTGGTCGGCTAAGTGCGTTCAACACGACTTTTATAAATAACAAATATATCTATTATTTACTTATAAAATACTTCCGTTTCAAAATATAAAAATTATAACTAATTTTTAAAAATTAACTAAAGATATTTTTAAATTAAAAATTAACATATATTTTTTTAATTTATGTCTATTTTGAGAATTTTTTTTTGAAGCATGCACGAGGAAGTATTTACTCCCTCCGCCTCTTAAAAACTGATTTACTTTGATTTTTTTTATTATCAAATTAATCAATTTTAGAATTAAGAATTAAGCATATTTATTTATATTTTCTAACTTATAAAAGTTGGAGGTGACATTAAATTCGATATAGTTTCTTATAATTATAGTTTCTTCACATATATTTACAAGAAAATAGTATAAATATCAATTATAAAAATAATCAATTTAATTTAGAAAGTCAAATTAAGCTAATTTTTACGAGGTGAGGGAGGAAGCATTACTTTAATATCTTTTTATCTATAATTATTTACTGTCTTTTTTTTTAGTTTCTTTTTATGTTTAGGTTGAAAAGTGGACTTCCTCTTGAGTGATTATCAAGTGGTATTGGGATCTGTTACGTGGTGTTTTATACTATTCATATATTGTCATACCAGTATTTAAAATAAAATCGTCCATTTTAAGTACTAAGATAATAATATATACGTGGTACAAGACATTACGTAATAAGTATTTCATAAATACTTTATAATTTTTTCTTCTTCTTTGAAAAAGAAGATTTATTTATTGTGTACTTTAGTGTGGCCTTGTGGGTTCAAATTTGACCTTTCATTAATGTAATGGTGGACTAATACCTAATTTATCAACTACACTTGTAAAACTACTTGAGGGGGAATCCAATTCCGAATCCTTATCATATTTTTGTATTTATTTATTTATATATGAGAGATATGCTTCTCTTTTCTTATCTTATGTTAATTTCCTTGATATTAATTATAGAACTACATGCAAGGTACCACAATAATGTCCAAATAAAAAAATAGTACTTCGATACATACATAGTAATTGCGGTCCACTTGCTAATGCCTAGTAGCTACCTACCTCCCAATAAAATTTATATATAATCCAACTCTTGTAAAAAAATAATTAATAAATTAATATTTTATTTTATAATGGGTGCAAATGGTATAATATATAGCATTTACTAATTCTTTATCTTTAAGCTAAACTATCATTAACATCTTTTTAGTTAATTACTCTTAAACTCTTAAAATTATTATGGTTGTTTGTAAAAATTGTTTTAAAGCTTATAACTCCATCACCTTATGGTGTTTGGATTAGTAATTTTATCAACTATTTATCATTTTATTTGTAATTATATATTTATATATTTATAAATAATTATATGAGAGATCATTACTTAATAATAATTGCATTCTCGTTTCCCCTCTTTCTTAGAGAGGAGATATTTGTGTTTAGGATGATCATAAAATATGCTTTTCTTTCTTACGTAGACTTGTTTAGAAAATTAGAGGAAGATAAAAATAAAGACATCTTAATTTCTATTTTTTCATGATAACATATATTCCTTTGGCGTGTGGTGGAATCTCTCGACTCCAAAGTGTACGTCTATTGTTACAGAATCGTAACGTAACGAAAATAATAGTAAATTTTTTTTAAAAGAAAATAATTACAAAAATAATATAAGTAAATTTATACAATTGAAGGCCGATCGATTTCATTATCTTTTAAAAAAATTATACATATTACGACTATATAATTTCTACTTTATATAACAAAATATAAGTAATTCTAATTTACCCGAAAGTTTAAAATTTTAATCTGATTCACCAATAACATCTTTATGAAAATTTGAACTTTTAATCTATATCTGGTCAACTAAACTGCCTTTTACTCTCTTTTAATTAAGCCTTTAATCAAATAAAATAAAAGTACAATTTTTGGTTGTATTATTAACATATATTCTCTTTTTTATGATATAAATCGTTTAAGACATAATCATATACATTAAGAAGTCTTCTCATTAATATTAGGTAATTAATATTATTTTAAAATTTTATTATTACTAATATATTAATTAATTACTTTTTCTCCTTTTTTCTTAATTACTCTATTTTTATAGATAAAATAAAAAATAATTAAATTTTTTTTAAATATATATATACAATGTTTTATATTATAAAAAAAAATAAAAATAACTCAAATGACCTATTTAATAAAAATGATAGAGTACTACTATATAGCAAGTGAGAATCTAGAAACATCATCAAAGATTGGTTAAGATTCTGAAGCTATATATACTACTCTCTCTGTCCCGGACACAAAAAAATTAATTGACTTTCTACGTATATTAAAAAATAATAATAATAATAAAATTATTAATATTTAAATTCTTATTTAATTATATAATTTTTGTACATAATTAGAAATATTTCATAAATATATATAAAGAATAAAAATATAACAATTAATATTAAAAATAAATTATTTAAAATAAGTAGAGATTTAATTTAAAATTATATAAAATAATAAATTAAATTTTTTATTTTAATACAGAGAAATTAGTATATAGTACTAGTCAATCCACCGGTTGAGTGCATAACTAATAATATTAAAAATAATAATAATAATAATTATTATTATTATAGCAATTGGTCAAAGCATCAATCAAGCACATTATTGTTACTCCCCATTCCTATATATTGGTCATTTTAGAATTTTTTTTATTTTACAATATTAGTTCGTTTGAGAATTTTTAAATAAATAAAAAAATATTATTTTTTAAACTGCCCTTAATGAGAAAAATTATTATATGCACCTGGGGCAGGATGAATAGTTTGCTCCCCCTCTCACATGAGGGTGGGGACCACGCGTGTTGGGATCCGTGCCACAACGCGTGGTCCCCACCCTCATGTGAGAGGGGGAGCAAACTGTTCATCCATGCCCCAGGGGCATGGAATAATTTCTCCCTTAATGATTAGCTTTTCTTTCACTTATTTCCAAGCTGCAGCTTTATTGTTGCTATATGGCTGTATATTAATTGTAAAGGTTGTTATGTTAATTTTACACTATATTTAATAATAAAATAATTAAAAAAATACAATCTTAAATTATGTGCTAAAATCTAAAACGTCTAATATATTATTGAAACGGAGAGGTAGTACAACAAGTCATCGTCTTGCCCTGTCCAATGCCTAACTAACTAACTAACGGTTTTGTAAATAAATAAATATACTAGTCTCAAAAATAATATTCCACTAGTATAGGAATTACGAGGGACGGCCGGACCGGGCTCAGAGTTTGTTAGTTAGAACAAAGTCAACAAACCAAACCAGACAGCCCCATTCATACACTACACATAAAGAAGAACAAAAAAATGATGACTCTATACACACTCCAATTTAATGCTAAATAAGAAATTTTGTATAATATTAAAAGAATCGATCATAGTATCAAAGTAATATTTATATTATTAGAATATATATATATTTATCATTCCTATATATTATCAGTGGCCTATTAAAAATGTTATCTCTTGTGAATTTATATGTCGATTTTTTTTTGCCAATTTCTTAAAAAATATAATATAGGCCCATTTATCATTTATTATTGTCAAACACATACACACACACAATATATATATATATATATATATATATATATATATATATATATATATATATAGGGGAATGACCCATAGTAAGCGTTTGCTATAGACACTATTCCAGCAAATGAATCTTGAACAGTTGAAATAATGATATTAATGGATGAGATGAATGTCACCCGCTATCTAAGTTAGCGGGTGAAAAAAAAAAAAAATCTCAGTCAACCCACTATCTTAGATGACGGGTGGAATGAATTTTTATTTTTTTTTAAAACAAAATTTAAAAAAAAAAAAATTCCTCCACCCGCTACCTATGTTGACGGGTGGAGATGAAATTTTTTTTTGTGTTTAAACTAAGTTGTTTAAAAAAAAATATTTCCTCCACCCGCTACCTATGTTGATGGGTGGAGATGAAATTTTATTATTATTATTTTTTTTTGTTTAAACTAAGTTTTTTTATAAAAAAAAAAAATTCTTCCACCCGTTACCTATGTTGTCGGGTGGAAAGGAATTTTTTTTTTTAAACTAAGTTTTTTAAATAAAAAAAAATTCCTCCACCCGCTACCTATGTTGCCAGGTGGAGAGGAATAATTTTTATTTTTTTTGTTTAAACTAAGTTTTAAAAAATAAAAATTCCTCCACCCACTACCTATGTTGCCGGGTGGAGATGAATTTTTTTTTTGTTTGTTTAAACTAAGATTTTAAAAAAAATTCTTCCACTCGCTACCTATGTTGCCGGGTGGAAATGATTTTTTTTTTTTTTTATCCCACCTGGCATCTTAGTTAGCAGGTGGGAGAATTTTTTTGTTTTTTTCCCGTTATGTATCCAAGCATGTACTCTTTTTTGAATTTTTTTTTTTTTAAAGCTTAGTTTAAACAAAAAAAAATAATAATTCCTCTCCACCCGGCAACATAGGTAGCGGGTGGAGGAATTTTTTTTTTTTAATTTTTAAAAACTTAGTTTAAACAAAAAAAAAAAAATTAATTCCTCTCCACCCGGCAACATAGGTAACGGGTGGAGGAATTTTTTTTATTTTTAAACTTAGTTTAAGCAAAAAAAAAAAAAAATTAATTCCTCTCCACCCGGCAACATAGGTAGCGTGTGGAGGAATTTTTATTTTTTTAAAACTTAGTTTAAAAAAAAAAAAAATCCTCTCCACCCGGCAACATAGGTACCGGGTGGAAGATTTTTTTTTTTTTTTAAAAAAAAAAAAACTTAGTTTAAACAAAAAATAATAATAAAATTTCATCTCCACCCGTCAACATAGGTAGTGGGTGGAGAAATTTTTTTTTTTTTTAAAACTTTGTTTAAAAAAAAAAAAAAAATTTCACTCCACCCGTCATCTAAGATAGCGGGTTGACTGAGATATTTTTTTTTTCCACCCGGGTTGACTGAGATATTTTTTTTTCCACCCGTTAACTTAGATAGCGGGTGACATTCATCTCATCCATTAATATCATTATTTCAACGGTTCAAGATGCATTTGCTGGAATAGTGTCCATTGCAAACGCTTGTTATGAATTATTCCATATATATATATATATAAGAAAACAAGTGATACAACTTTTATTTTCTCTCGATATATCCTAATTTACTCAATTTTATCTTATTAAGAAAGTATAAAGTATCATTTGTTTTATTCAATTTTAAAACAAAAAAATTGAAATTTCTAACCTTTGTCATTTGATAAATGCAGATTTTATGGGTTCCCTATTTTCAACAAAAGCGGTGATGGGTATATCTTACTAACCATCTCATGTACTAGGGACCAACTACTCTAAAAGGCACTTATTAGATTGCAATTTTCTGATAGCATAATTTCATTTGGTCGATCGAGGTGTTCCATTATCAATTGATGCTCAATCGTATACAATTTCAACATTTATTCAACAAAGTCTGAATTTTTCATTAGGGTGACTCATCTTTCTTTCCTCATTAAAAGAAATGCTTTGGGAGGAGGAGGGCACCAATTCAAACATGATATCACTACTTTGTATTCAGTTTGAGGGATAATGCTGCCTAGTGACAACCTCGTAATATCAATAAAGAGTGTTGCTATATATGACTATAAATTTATGTCAGACACCCGCACATTATTATTTTATCTTATGACTTATAGTTAATTCCAAATTTACACATTACTATTTTATCTTATAACTTATAGTTCCAAATTTTCACGTTAGTCGCAATCCAAATTCGACAAAAAATTAATATCATTTTCCTATCAATGAATTCAGTTCATATACATTTATGACTTTTACACCATCAAAATGCCACATTTCCATGGCAAGTTTTAATCAATCTTTTGGCAGCTTCACTGAACTTTATACATAATGTACAATGAAAAAATGAATATACAAAGAAAGTTCAAAAGCTAAGGAGTACAATAAAAAAAAATAGTGGAATGATAAAATGGTGGTACATCATCTTGTGCTATCGCCATGTGTTACAAGCTAGAAATTTGATCCGACCCCACATCCGTCCGAGTTGTGGAGTTTTTAGTATTGAATGAAAATGACTCTGCTAACTCAACAGCATCCTGAACCCGGAGATGGGTTCCCTGCTGCCCAACAACTACAGATGCAACCCTAGCGGCTAGAGCTCCCATTCCTTTTATCTGACAAACCACGTAAAATAGCATATAAAATGCCCGAAGCATATGCATCCCCTGCGCCACAAGTGTCCACTGGCACACAAGGTGAAGGAGGGATATGTACAGCTTCCCCTTTTACGCCAATGTAAGAACCTCCTGGACCATCTGTAACTGAGACTAGTGGGATAAAGTGACTAAGGTACCTTGTGGAGGTAGTGGGACTTTCCTTCGAGAAGAAATGGCAGAAAGCTCTCGCTACATCAGTGTTCGCAAAGACAATATCGGCATAGTTCTCCAGGATTTCCCTTGACAAGAAAATGTAATTTATTCAGATGCCGAGGGAAATGAAAAGGACGAGTTCTATTTACATAGCCAATGACCCTTCATGCAACTTAAAATCAAACTATAGAAATTGATACAGCAAGTTAGCAACCAGTATATGGAAGTTGCTCCGTTCCGTTAACACTGTTTCGAGCATGCCTAGCCTGAGATTTACTAAACTAGGTTTTCTAATATTTTCAACTTTAAGGAACATTGTTCACAAAAGCTTCTAGTTGGATGATACAAATCTAAGTTAACTTATAACACATCAAAATATCTGCTGTTGGAGGGGAAAAAAAAAAGAAAAAAAGCTCCCAACCTGGTGAGAGGTAAACAACATAAAAGTCAATTTTATCGATCCTACGGCTCCATTAATACTATTATCTGAGACACAAAACAACTATAATATTAGTAAAATTCTCATGAATGACCTTTTACCCTTAAATTCAGAAGAGTTATTTCCTTCTGAGTTAGAATATAAGTAGTTAATACCAATAATTTTCCATTACGCAACGACAACAGAGAAGGCCAGTGTAAAATCTTCGTCATACAACGTGTTTTGCATGAAAACCTTAGAAATTAAAAGGAGAGGCCGTAGTTTTAGAAAACATAACAAGATATCAATCGAAGGAAGTTACCAGAAATTATCAGTGTCTCTCAATGCAGGAGACATCTGATGCTGTGACAGCGACCAGAGCACCACTAATGCGAGCAACTTCACATGCTTTTATAATAGTCTTGATTGTATCAGGAAGTTCTAATAGATATCCTTCAACTACTAATATATTTGTTTTGGAAATTACGCTAGCCAAGCAAGGATCATAATCAATCCTTGATGCTGTACCCTGACGTGATAAAATAGGCAAACCATATTAGGGGCGGTTTAGTGATTTTAAACTCTTGTATCACATGTTCATCAAATCAAGGAAAATAAAAGTTACTCAAGAGCAAGAAACACCATGTATAAGGCTGAAATATTTGGGAAGCTCTAAGAACAAAAACAATAAGAAGAACAACAGCTTGAGACGTGAAAATATTCAATGTTTAATTCTTCTTTTTTCTAATATAAAAATAAAAAAGCCTGTCCAGTTGTTGTAACTTAAGATTGTTAAAGGATGTGAGGATATATGCAAGTGATTCATGTGTGCCATTACATAATGAAGATAAAATCAAATACTCATGATTCAGATTCCTCTCTTGATGCGAAGGTTAATTTCTGTTCCTTGTCATCCACTTTTTTACTAAACATGAGGGGACCCTCAATATTATACCTGCATTTACCCAATGAATATATCTTGCTTTGAACACCCTCCAATCCACATACATTCACAAAATTATGATTTAGATAATAATGCTAACTTATCCCTACACATGATGATAAAAACTTCCATGTAGTAGTTATGTTCAAATAATAATTGCACCTTAACATTATATATCATGTGTTTATCTTTCTCAAGACTCCAGTGAGCACCAAGGGTTATAAGAATAAAGTAGCACTACAGAGGGGGCAGACCATTTCAACCCCAACAGGCAAAAACGTACACTTAGAGTGGGAAGGATAAAATTTTCTTTTAAAAAGGGGGAAGTTCTATATTATTACACTTTGAACCCCTCTTAAGATACAATATTTCCCCCCATAAATCCTTTTTAAAAATACAATTACAATTACTACTATTCAGTAAAGAATATCAGAGGTCAAGGAAGGGGATTCCCCATATCATAAAGTGGCTATGCCCTTCGAAGTAGGTCATCCAATAAGAAACATAGTACTATAGTAGCAGTATTAATTTAAGTTTGATAGCTGTATTAACAACATCAATTATACAACCAAGCACTTCTGCAGTGGCAACCTAAAAAGCCTTGCTGATAATAAAAATATATTTACATGCTTCCCTATGCATCAGTAATTAATATTAATTATTTAATTAATTACATGCTTCTCTACACATCAGTAATTAAGTTATCAGCAATTATTATAGCAAACAGATCTGGACTACGGATGTAAATATTATAGTAATCAAAGGTATATATGTAACACCCCCTTCCCGATAAGTGGAAAGGGAGGCTACGCACGAACGAATTCTAAACAGAATGTCAAAACAAAAAGGAAACTCTTCTCACATTTGCCCTTGAATCCCCTTGCAAACCTGTCGGAAGAAAAACACAGCATGAGTCAAACGCCCAGTACGGATAAAGAGTGCATAAATAAGAACTGAAATTGAATAACAAAATCAAATGAACCAAACTGAGATTAACCAAATTAACTGAACTGAATAACAAAATCTACTAAACTGAACTGATCTACTGAACTGAACTGATCCACTGAACAACATAAAAGGCTGAATTGAATGGTTGTGTTTATTTCATACCGAGCTCAGAACAAAACAGAAATATAATTTGTCACAAAGACAAGTCAAAATACTGTCACACAGGCAGACACACATTGGACTGCAGATCCAAATGCATGCAAAATCGGAAGGTGTGTTCGGCACAAACAACACCAAACCGCAAAACAGAACAGAACAGAACAAATAGCTAGGGTCGACCCATACGCCTCCCACAACAAAACACCAATTGGCCAACTCCCATCGGAGCACACAAAATGGAGACGCCGTGGACTAATCACACTGCCACGGAAGTGTCATGCCTCGGTGCCAAAAGGACATGCCTGTGGTACCCCCACAGGTGGTTATAGCTCAGGTATACCCTACGGTACTTTCTAACAAAAATATCATGTCACAACGAATGCGACACAATATCACAAAAGGGGTTCTAATACGCACATGCTAAACCGAAACAAATCGACACAAAGTCTCCCAATATACTAGCATGTACGTTTTTATAGAATCAAAATAAAGACTAGACATGCTTAACAAGTCTAAAGAGTACAAACTAAGTTGCGAATATCTAAACCCAAACAAAACTATCATATGCATTTGACTATGAACAATATATCAAAATAATATCCAAATTCTAATGAGGAACAAAACAAACAAATTAAAATCAAAGGAATATCGCTGAAAGAGTACGGAATCCGTACCTGGAATACGCAATGAAATATCCGAAATTATATTGCAAAACTGATTCGTTAAATTCCCTCCATCGAAACTAATAAAGGAACAAATAAATACTACATTAATCAATTGATTAAATTTTACACATTTTCTTTCTCTTAGGCGAATCTGAAATCCTTCCGTTCTAAACAAAATTCTACCTAACGTTATACATACATAAATATTCTAATCATGATAACGTATTAATAAATAATAGTATTCTTGTTGCTTCCGAAATACATATAAGTATATTCTCAAAAATATTCTTTCAATTTTTTTAATTCTATTACAAACAAATATTATTAGTATTATTAGTATTATTATTATTATTATTATTATTATTATTATTATTATTATTATTATGTCAAAACTCTAAAGTTACAAAAATACTAATTTAATATTCCAAAATGCTAATTACTAACAAAGATATACTAAAATATATTAACTAACAAACTAACTAGCATACAAAAATTAAAACTACAAAATTAAAAACTAATACAGAAAATTAAATAATTACATAAAGAAAGAAAAAGAGACATACCCGAAATTAAGAAGAGATTCACCGTCTCCAAAGAAAACCAAAAGAAATTTGGGCTTATATCAATACCCAAAATCCAAAGAAGAAAAATAAAATATTTAACTAAGGAGGTTCTTACTTAAAAGCCCTTCACACAATAAGGTCATTTCTCACAATGGGAGGTCCTTATTGTTTAGTGTATTAAAATAGAGGGGTAAGGCCATATATTTATAGGTAAATGAGAGGGAATGTTTTAAGGAAGTGGGTGATGTGGGACTCCAAAAGAAAAAGGAGCCGGGTATTACATTACCTCCCTCTTAAAAAGGATTCCGTCCTCGGAATCAAAAAAAAAATAGGATAAACCTAATTATCAAAAGATGCGAATACTTCGCTCGAATAGAATTTTTATAAAACAAACAAAATAGTTTTACTCTGAAATCTTATCAAAACAGATTGTGCACCACGTGCAACAGATGATAAAGATAACTCTTCAACCCTGGGACACGAAATACGTTATACCCATAAGCTAATTGTGGAGGCAAAGCTAACCGAAATGCGACTTCCCCAACCCTTTCTAAAATCTCAAATGGACAATAAAACGCAGACTGAGTAATTTTCCTAGCACCTTAAACACTTCAAAATATCACAATCTCAATTCGAATTAGTTCTCAAATATTATTACTCCAAATAATAAACCACTAAAATACCTAAATCACCTTATTAAACTCCAATTCATGTTCCATTACCTATATAAACAAACTGCATACTCTAAACTATTTAAGGTCTCAAAATCTATAGAATTTCATCATTTAATATATAACAATTTAAATAAATCAATCGTTTCTTAGTGCAAACCTTAGTCCAACAAATTCCAAGATTTTCTCATAGTATTACAAAATCTTCATATAACAAAACTCCAAAATAGCTGCAAAATTTATCATTAGCCTCAATGATTAATCTAATTACCTCGAATATCTATAACTCAAGTTTACAAGAGATCATTTATACATACATAATAGTTTTCACTTATCATACTATCTCATCAATATACCTACCTCACATCATCCACGAGCTTAACACAAATTCAACACAACCCAAATCAAATTCTCAAGTCTAAGATCATAACAGATTGTTACTAAAAGCACTCTAACGATTAATTCTCCAAAATCAAATACTTGTTGATACAAATATTTTCCTTAATGCTCCAATCACAATTCTTAACTAATATCCTTACTCTATTGTATAACAATAATAACCTTGACAAATTATCTCACTTTCCTCATATCAACTACAAATCAAAACAGATTAACATTTGGTCAAAACCAAGACCAACCAAACAGAGAACCAAAACGAAACAAACTTATATGTCTGCCTAGTGATTTACTCATAACTTACAGATCAAGCCTAAAGGCGATCTACATAATCATAACCTAAGCTCTGACAGTTCATCCCAAGAATCATATCAAAGTCGTACATACGCATCGACCGAAAATTAGCCCCACGAATCTTTATTTTCAAAACTAATAGAAACAACCACGGTACAAGTCAGAGAACAAAAAAAATTTCTCATCGGAGCAGCAATAGACATAGCAGAATTTAAGGACTGAAATGGCACACCAAGATGCAGAACAAAAGAACACGAAACAATTGAATGAGTACAGTTGAAATCAATAAAAGTTTCACGACTGCCAACTAAAAGAGTGCCGAAACAGAATATTGGGCATCTATTACCTAATTATATGACAAGGCGAACACACGTCCTTCGTGGTGCCGACCAACATTGTCATCATTATCACCGCCTCCACCACCTCTAATGGTTTTACAAGCCCTCGACAAAACAAAACGGACGAAAGCGAATTTGATTTCAGGCAAATTCGAATACAACGGATAGAATAACTGAACAGAATTTCAAACAGAACAAAAACCTAACCTAAATGTCTACCCATAACTCACAGGTCAAACCTAAATAGGTTTTCTACAAGAAAGAACCCTAGCTCTGATACCAACTCTGTAACACCCCCTTCCCGACTAGTGGAAAGGGAGGCTACGCACGAACGAATTCTAAACAGAATGTCAAAACAAAAAGAAAACTCTCCTCACAATTGCCCTTGAATCCCCTTGCAAACCTGCCGGAAGAAAAACACAGCATGAGCCAAACGCCCAGTACGGATAAAAAGTGCAGAAATAAGAACTGAAATTGAATAACAAAATCAAATGAACCAAACTGAGATTAACCAAATCAACTGAACTGAATAACAAAATCTACTAAACTGAACTGATCTACTGAACTGAACTGATCCACTGAACAACATAAAAGGCTGAATTGAATGGTTGTGTTTATTTCATATCGAGCTCAGAACAAAACAGAAATATAACTTGTCACAAAGACAAGTCAAAATACTGTCACACAGGCAGGCACACATTGGACTGCAGATCCAAATGCATGCAAAATCGGAAGGTGTGTTCGGCACAAACAACACCAAACCGCAGAACAGAACAGAACAAATAGCTAGGGTCGACCCATACGCCTCCCACAACAAAACACCAATTGGCCAACTCCCATCGGAGCACACAAAATGGAGACGCCGTGGACTAATCACACTGCCACGGAAGTGTCATGCCTCGGTGCCAAAAGGACATGCCTGTGGTACCCCCACAGGTGATTATAGCTCAGGTATACCCTACGGTACTTTCTAACAAAAATATCATGTCACAACGAATGCGACACAATATCACAAAAGGGGTTCTAATACGCACATGCTAAACCGAAACAAATCGACACAAAGTCTCCCAATATACTAGCATGTACGTTTTTATAGAATCAAAATAAAGACTAGACATGCTTAACAAGTCTAAAGAGTACAAACTAAGTTGCGAATATCTAAACCCAAACAAAACTATCATATGCATTTGACTATGAACAATATATCAAAATAATATCCAAATTCTAATGAGGAACAAAACAAACAAATTAAAATCAAAGGAATATCGCTGAAAGAGTACGGAATCCGTACCTGGAATACGCAATGAAATATCCGAAATTATATTGCAAAACTGATTCGTTAAATTCCCTCCATCGAAACTAATAAAGGAACAAATAAATACTACATTAATCAATTGATTAAATTTTACACATTTTCTTTCTCTTAGGCGAATCTGAAATCCTTCCGTTCTAAACAAAATTCTACCTAACGTTATACATACATAAATATTCTAATCATGATAACGTATTAATAAATAATAGTATTCTTGTTGCTTCCGAAATACATATAAGTATATTCTCAAAAATATTCTTTCAATTTTTTTAATTCTATTACAAACAAATATTATTAGTATTATTAGTATTATTATTATTATTATTATTATTATTATTATTATTATTATTATTATTATTATTATTATGTCAAAACTCTAAAGTTACAAAAATACTAATTTAATATTCCAAAATGCTAATTACTAACAAAGATATACTAAAATATATTAACTAACAAACTAACTAGCATACAAAAATTAAAACTACAAAATTAAAAACTAATACAGAAAATTAAATAATTACATAAAGAAAGAAAAAGAGACATACCCGAAATTAAGAAGAGATTCACCGTCTCCAAAGAAAACCAAAAGAAATTTGGGCTTATATCAATACCCAAAATCCAAAGAAGAAAAATAAAATATTTAACTAAGGAGGTTCTTACTTAAAAACCCCTCACACAATAAGGTCCTTTCTCACAATGGGAGGTCCTTATTGTTTAGTGTATTAAAAGAGAGGGGTAAGGCCATATATTTATAGGTAAATGAGAGGGAATGTTTTAAAGAAGTGGGTGATGTGGGACTCCAAAAGAAAAAGGAGCCGGGTATTACAATATAATTGTTAAAGATTGATAATAACTTTCAAACGAATCTCTCATACAGTAACATGAAAATGAGCAATGGCAAAAGCAGCATGTGACACAAATAAATCACATTTTGAAATGACAGACATATTATACATATTTCTACCTGATATGCAAGCATTGTACGGTGAGCATCTGGAGTGGTGAAAACTATAACTGTCCCTGTTGTCCCATCCTTAACAACTGGGGAGAGAAAATTCTCATTTGCTCGACGCAGTTTGGCTCTATAAAATTACATTAGAAGCTTAGACAATGAACATGTTCAAAACAAATTCTCGAACCTTTAGGAAAAATAGAAGATAACTTCAACTACTTGGAAGATAAGTCTTAATAAAGCATCGCACCATGTATGTATGCTATGATAGTGTAACTAACTCAGTAAGCCACTCAATTCTAATTCTTCCTTTATTAAAAAAACGTAAAGCAGGATTGATTCCCCTAGAAGATCTACCCAAATGCCCTCTCCTAAACAAAAAGTAGAAAACATAGGAAGAATAAAAGTATAGTGCTACCTGTAGAATTCACCAAGTGGATTGCTTCCAACGCTACCTGCCATGGCTACATTCAAGGCAGGACCTCCAACTGGCTAACCACCAAGCGTGGCTAAGGTCAATAGGCTATTAGACAGAGATCCTCCAGCAGCGGCTTTGTAGCTGCATCCATCCATTGCCCGCAGAACCCTGATCCTCTCTTCATGATTTACAAGCTTTCTCGTACCCTTCTCTATACCCAGACTCTTCAAAAATTCATCACCACCCACGCCAGAAAAGTCTACCTACCATTGTGAATTGTGAAATGAGAAACAAACATTTAGAAAAGGTGGATGCTGTAGCTACCACATAAAACTTTTTACACAGAAGATTGCAAAAAAGTAATAAAAAATTGTGTTGAATACCTAATACATTATCATAATTTAGCGTGATAGACTGTTGATAATGACATTATCAAAGTTCTTAACTTTTTCTTTATATAATTTTTCTCTCCCTTTTCCGTCTCTTTCCAATTACAGAACAGAAAAAAGGGTAAAGAGTACAACCCATTCATCTCCAAGAGCTTCAAAGGGGTTCTATTTGTCTTTCAATAAACTAAAATTTCCATAGAATATATGAGGAACAATAATCAATGAAAGAGTTTTGTGAGGTACATTACTACAATATATACATATACATAAATACAACATCTACATAAAGCTCAGCATATGCAAAATAATGCACTAGTACTATATCACTTGGTGTCTAATCACAAAATCCCATCAAGGGTATTTCTTTCTTCTCATGAAATAGAATGAATAAGCAAAACAATAACAGAATAACAATGTGTTAGGATGAATATTTAACCAGGCCTGATCCAGGAACTTACATTGGGCTAGGCCCAATATACCGTCAGCCTGGTAACCTTCCTAGTGGGCTTACAACACGTGGGTGAAGGATGAAACGGACATACATCATAACTACCTAGCATAATGGACAGAACCGTTACACAGGTGACCGTTATTCAGGTACATAGTATAAATACCCAGTTGATAATGGAGAGAAGGGTAACACATTATTTTGCAATACTAGATACTCAGACCTCCATTGTTGACTATTCCGATACCTTCACTAACACTCATACCGGAGGAGTCCACCAACGGCCCAAACCGTTCGGACTTTTGTGCAGGTATTCTCACCGGACGGCCAGCAGGACTGCCCGACAGAATCAGGCGTCAACATTGGCGCTAGAAGGAGGGGCCTAGTAAAATTTCCATCAACTGTCACTAACATGGAAACATCGCAGTCGCATAGTCATCCACGGCGACCACCTCCCTCTCGGTCTCACCAGGAGACGGCGGCAGATAAAGACCGCCGCCTTCAGATAATCCTCGACAGGAAAAAGGCTCTGGACCTCCAGCAGAAGGAGCTTGATAAACAGTACGAGGAGTTAACCGAGGCGGGTAATGAACTTTTGAGCCAGAGAGGCTCGGCCTCCCGCTCAACTCGCCATACCAGACGGGATGATAATCACACTTGTGACGCCCCCAAATCTGGGCCCACACAGCCCAAACTTGAGTCGTCAAAATACTACAACAAAATTATTACAACAAAGCACAACGTACAACAATACAGTGTATAATAATACACAACTAAGTCTTCATTATTATTGCCACACTATTTTACAAAACGTGAAGACTATGATAACTATTCCTCGGACCCTCACTCCATTCCCCGGCTAGACCCTGTTATGTTTTCATCTCCTGTTGAAAAACAATGGAACAAAAGAAAGGGTGAGCTCAAATAGCCCAGTAAAGAATATCATGACTAAGATAATGACGAATAAATTATCATTAGTCTTCAACAGTTGAGTTCTTGATAGAATACAATAGACTACAAGGTTTATATCAAAAACTGCAGTTAAATTCTTAAACAACGTTCAGATCAATAATAGCAGCGGAATGAGTAATCTATTAGAAGAATAATGCAGACTATAATGTCCACTCGGTTCTCTTTTTAGGAAAAACATCATCAATCTTTTATCATCTGAAATATCATTAGTCAAGATAATACAAATTCACAGTTCCTGATCATAATCATGCAGATCAACAGTTCATCTTTGCACTACGGGCCAAAGACATTCAATATAACACCAACGGTCATGATTATACCAGATTCAGCCTTTGGTCATAATCATACCAAACAACAGTTCATCTTTGCACTACGGGCCAAAGAGAACATTCACCACGTGCCATAAAAGACACCGAACAGATGTATCGCCTTTAACCTATTATATCGCCTTTAACCTATCATCTGTTCAACAAATATATCACATCTGTGCCCCCGGCCACAGATATTCACAACAGCTTGATTTTTTGATGATTAGAATGATATAAATGATGAACAGAAGAAATAGGATAACAATAAGTATCGGAAGTTTACTTTGTACAGATTCAAATAATGTCCAAATTGTCAACATGATGTGGAGTGAAATTTAAAAATGATATTCAAGATCCACAGTTCAGAATAACGGTTACAATTCAATAGAAAGGTTCACGTAAATAGGAAGGTTCAGTTGAAATAATGAAGTTCGACTATTATGGAACATATAATATTTTCAGGAATTATAGAAGCAATAGTTCCATAATAAATTTCGATTTAGGAGTATGAAAGAAAATAATATCCCTTACCGTAGCAGGTTTGATTAACAAAAGGTGAAGGAAATTAATACAAAGGGTTATTCACCAACAGGCGGCAAACCGCTCCGTAAGGTTATTCCCACAATTTAATAGAATTTGAGTACAAAGAGTTATTCACCAAACAGGCGGCAATCCGCTCCGTAAGGTTATTCTCAGAGATTAATAATGAATGAATACGAAAGGTTATTCACCAACAGGCGGCAATCCGCTCCGTAAGGTTATTCCCACAATTTAATAGAATTTGAGTACAAAGAGTTATTCACCAAACAGGCGGCAATCCGCTCCGTAAGGTTATTCTCAGAGATTAATAATGAATGAATACGAAAGGTTATTCACCAACAGGCGGCAATCCGCTCCGTAAGGTTATTCCCACAATTTAATACATGGAAATAAAAGGCACGTCTTATGAGTAAGGAAGAAACAATATTATTATCGAGAATCAAATAATGATAATCCCTTACCATAGTACGTTTGAATAATGGAAGATGAAAAAGATGGTATCCCTTACCATAGTATGTTTGAATAATGGAAGATGAAAAAGATGGTATCCCTTACGAGTAGTAATTTTAAGAGTATGAAAGAAAATGACATCCCTTACCTCAACACGTGACTGGATATTGATTTAAATGAGGTTGATTAACTTGAACAGTACACGTATACTTATAGATCTTCACAAATACTCAAGATGACTTAAGCACACTTAGAGAGAACTTTCACAAGAAGTATTTAGAGAGAGAAAGAAAGAACAAGTAAGGAAGTTTATGAAAAATCCTTAAGTTAAGGCTTCTATTTATAGCCAAAAATCTTATCATTCATTTAATCTAAACCATTCATTTAAAGATCATCTTTTAATCTACACCATCCATTTCAAATATTATATTATCTTTAATCTACACCATTCATTTCATATCACCTAATAATCACCTAACTTTATATTATAAACAAATCAATTTAATTATTCAACAATAATTCACACTTTAATCTACACCATTCATTTCATATCACCTAATAATCACCTAACTTTATATTATAAACAAATCAATTCAATTATTCAACAATAATTCACACTTTAATCTACACCATTCATTTCATATCACCTAATAATCACCTAACTTTATATTATAAACAAATAACTTTATCAATTCAATTATTATGACTAATTGTTATAAATACAGTATAGTTAGCTCTTAGATATCAAGTCAATAAATTAATGAAATACAACTGTTTAAATAACATCATAATAGAGATAACAATAATGTAAAATAAAGCATACGTTACTGTGTAATGACAATTATTGATTCAATAATGTGAATTACTGTGCATATGTTACTGTGACAATTATTAGGTTCAATAATTTTAAAAACAGTGCAACAACAATTATTGACTCAATGATATAAAATACAGTGTAATGACAATTATTAAATCAATAATGCAAAATACTGTGTAACAACAATTATTGAATTGATAATATAAAATATTATGCAGTGACAATTATCGATGAAATGATGCGTAACAGTTACGGTGTCAATTATCAGACCAATAATATGAGACACTATGCAATACCGTGTGTTACTGTAGAGTACCGAGTGCTTCAGAAAATACCAATAACTATCGTATGCTACTATTCTTTTATCACCGATATTTTAACAGTTTCGTTGACTATTTTTATTTAAAAAGGTTATTTCTGTCGTTTTCTATATCCGACAAATATTCCGATGTGGGGTCCACCAATAATTTGTTATTTCGGCGCCGTCGGACCAAACGAATATTCCCCGACCAAATGAATATTCCCCGACAAAGCGAATATTGTCCGACAAAATAAAATTTGCACATAACATCCTTAACTTCTAACTTTATCGATTTAACCACTTACTGTTTCAAAAAAATATATATATGAAGAAAAATTAAATTTTGTATTTCATAAAATTCGGGGTCTTACAACCTCCCCTCCTTATGAAATTTCGTCCCCGAAATTGACGTACCTGACATATCGAAGAGGTAAGGATACTTAGATTTCATCTCAGATTCTAGCTCCCAGGTCATTTCCTCAGTATCTTGGTTCCTCCATAAAACCTTAACTTGAGGTATAACCTTTGAGCGTAGGATCTGCTCCTTCTTATCCAGGATCTTAACAGGTACTTCCTCGTATGTTAAATCCTCTGCTATAACGTCTGGTTCTAACTCAATGACGTGGTTTGGGTCCTTCACATATTTACGTAACATAGATATGTGAAAAACGTTATGGATGCGAGACATACTTGGTGGTAGGGCTAGTCTGTAGGCTACGGTTCCTATTCGATCGAGGATTTCAAATGGGCCAATAAATCGAGGGTTGAGCTTTCCTCTCTTTCCGAATCTCGTAACCCCTTTCCATGGAGAAACACGTAAGAATACATGATCTCCGACGTTGAAACTTTCGTCTCTCCGATGAAGATCAGCATAACTCTTTTGTCGTTCTTGTGCGGTCTGTATTCGTTGTCGGATCATTTGGATCTTTTCGGTCGTCAAGCGTACCAACTCGGGTCCCAACAATTTTGCTTCTCCTACCTCATTCCAACATATTGGAGAGCGACACTTCCTTCCATACAATGCCTCGAATGGAGCCATGCCTATGCTTGCTTGGTAACTGTTGTTGTAAGAAAATTCCACCAACGGCAAGTACTTATCCCAACTTCCTTTGAAGTCTAATACACAAAGTCTCAAAAGATCTTCGAGGGTCTGGATCGTCCTTTCCGATTGTCCGTCCGTTTGAGGATGGTATGCAGAACTAAAACGTAGTTCAGTGCCCATAGCTTTTTGTAGACTGATCCAAAAGCGTGAAGTGAATCTAGGATCTCGATCAGAAACTATGGAAACTGGCATGCCATGCAATCTCACGATCTCATTTATGTACATACCGGCAAGACGTTCAAGTGAAAAGTTTTCTCGTATAGGCAAGAAATGAGCAGATTTGGTCAATCTATCTACGATCACCCAAATTGCATCTAAGCTTTGAGAAACTTTTGGAAGACCCGTCACGAAGTCCATATTGATGTGTTCCCACTTCCATTCGGGAACTTCAAGTGATTGTAATGGACCTTTAGGAACTTGATGCTCTGCCTTGACACGTTGACAAGTTAGGCACCTTGAGATAAACTCCGCAATCTCTCTTTTCATATTGTTCCACCAAAATGTATGTCGAAGATCTCGATACATCTTGGTACCTCCTGGGTAGATTGCAAACGGCGTGTTGTGTGCCTCCATCATGATTTTATGCTTTAATTCAGGATCGTTAGGAACACAGAGTCGAGAGTTGACTCGAAGTATTCCTTTCTCGTCGATTCTTGCTTCGGGAATGGCACCTTCTTGTACTTTCTTTATCATGTTTATCAGTTCCGGATCGGTAGCTTGAGCAGCTTTAATTTTATCGATTAAAGTTGGTTCTACTCGCACGTGAGCAATCTTCGAGTGGGTCCCTGGTGTCTTTAGCTCTATCTCCATCTTTTGCAAGTCGTACAAAATACACTTTTGTGTTGTTAGCAGTGCACTTGTACTTGCATAAGATTTTCTGCTCAAAGCGTCAGCTACAACGTTCGCCTTTCCCGGGTGATACTGGATTGTGTGGTCATAATCCTTTAACAGCTCAAGCCAACGTCGTTGTCGCATGTTGAGTTCCTTCTGGGTGAAGAAATACTTGAGACTTTTATGATCCGTATAGATATCCACTTTTTCTCCGTACAAGTAGTGTCTCCAGATCTTCAACGCGAAAACGACTGCTGCCAACTCTAGATCATGAGTAGGATAATTTTTCTCATAATCTTTGAGTTGTCGAGAGGCATAGGCTATAACCTTTCCATGTTGCATAAGGACACAGCCTAGACCTTTGCCAGAAGCATCGCTGTAGATAACAAATTCTCCTGATCCTGATGGTATGGTCAGAACAGGAGCTGAAACCAGTCTCTTCTTGAGTTCTTGGAAACTTTTCTCGCATTCCTCGCTCCATATGAATTTTGTGCTTTTCCGAGTAAGCTGCGTTAATGGAGTGGCGATTCGAGAAAATCCTTCTACGAATCTCCGATAATAACCAGCTAGACCCAGAAAACTTCGGACTTCGGTTACTGTTTTGGGTTGTTCCCAATTTAGTACCGTTTCAATCTTCGCAGGATCGACTGATATTCCTTGACTAGAAATCACATGCCCAAGAAACGCGACCTCCTCAAGCCAGAACTCACATTTCTTCAACTTGGCATATAATTTGTTTTCACGGAGCTTTTGTAGTATCAATCTCAGGTGTTGTTCATGATCCTCGCGACTCTTGGAGTATATGAGGATGTCATCAATAAAGACAACCACAAAATGATCCAAATGTTCCTTGAATATCCGGTTCATCATGTCCATGAAAGCTGCAGGAGCATTAGTTAGTCCAAAAGGCATGACTAAGAACTCATAATGCCCATAACGAGTTCTGAAAGCAGTCTTTGGAATGTCCTCAGCTTTAACCTTTAACTGATGATATCCAGAACGGAGATCAATCTTTGAGAAATGTTGAGCGCCTTGCAATTGATCAAACATGTCATCAATCCGAGGTAACGGGTACCTGTTCTTGATGGTGACATGGTTCAATTCTCGGTAGTCAATGCACAATCTCATACTCCCGTCTTTCTTCTTCACAAATAGAACAGGAGCACCCCAAGGTGATGCACTCGGACGAATGAAACCGGTATCCAACAATTCCTGTAGTTGGACTTTTAACTCTTGAAGTTCAATGGGAGCCATTCGGTAGGGAGCTTTGGAAATGGGCTTGGTACCCGGGTTCAAGATCAATATAAAAATCAATTTCACGGTTTGGGGGTAAGCCAGGAAGTTCTTCAGGAAAAACGTCAGGAAACTCATTAACAATGGGAATATCATTCAAGTTTGACGTATTTTTGTTCAAATCAGTGACATGAGCTAAAAAGGCTTGACATCCGTTTTTCAATAAACGAATGGCTTTATGGCTAGAAATAACAGTTATAGATTTCAATGGTTTAGTTGCTTGAATTTGCATGACAGGTTGATTAGGAATATGAAAACTAATAATCTTATGAAAACAATCAATTTTAGCATGATGGGTAGTCAACCAATCAATTCCTAAAATCACATCAAATTCACGCATCTCCAAAGAAATAAGGTCAACAGATAATGTGAGGTTGTTGATTTGAACTAGGCAAGATTTATAGACAGTAGATGTAATGGTCATTTCTCCTAATGGGGTTTCAACTGATAAGTCAAAGTCCAAGTTTTCAGGAGTTAAGTTTAAACGCTGAGCACATGCAGGTGAGATAAAAGAATGGGTAGAGCCAGTATCTAACAAAGCGTAGACTTCACGAGAATTTATGAATAGCTTACCGGTTATCACCTCATTCGGTTTTCTGACTGTTATCGTCAAATCGAATCCCGAGTACTTCATTCGGATCTTCACGTATTTCAACCATGGGAATACCACTAAATAATTCTCTAACGAACTGTTTCTCGGATTCCTCAACTTCATCAGTAGTAACGTACCAATGATTTCTATAAGAATAGTATTTTCGATAGACTGCAGTTTCCACGATAATGACTAACTTAACTTGAATTCCTCTAAATTGTAGCGCCCAAAAGTATAGAAACATCATTTTTAAATAATCTTGAAAATCATAGCTGGAACACCATAAATCCCAAAGACTAATATGAAAAGTCCATATATTCTGATCATTTGTTATAGAGCATAACCAGGTGATATCACTCTCCCAATTAGTGAGTAAATTAAAGGCAATAATTTCCGCAAGTTCGTTACTTCCTTTAATTGCTTCTAAGAATGGATCTGGAACGACTGTAGCAGAGCTTTCACCTTCATCCTTACTGGATAGAACACGCATAATTTTTGCCTTAGGCAAATGATTCAACTCTGAGTTTGTAAGAAGATTATTCGTCGCCTCTTGTTTTGCAGCTACATTTGTTTCGGTAATTTCATAGTTAACCTCCTGATTTCCAGATGCCATAATTAACTGTGGTCACAAAATAAATGTTAGTTCAAATAAACTGACTCATCACTTCATGTTCCTACATTCAAATCGACTCATTAGATAATAAAATCTATTTTAGGTAGGACACACTAGTGACTGATTCTATTCGTCTCTCCCCTCCTAGTTCTACCCCAGATCGCCATTAAAGACCATATCCCTAAGCTCTGATGCCAACTGTGACGCCCCCAAATCTGGGCCCACACAGCCCAAACTTGAGTCGTCAAAATACTACAACAAAATTATTACAACAAAGCACAACGTACAACAATACAGTGTATAATAATACACAACTAAGTCTTCATTATTATTGCCACACTATTTTACAAAACGTGAAGACTATGATAACTATTCCTCGGACCCTCACTCCATTCCCCGGCTAGACCCTGTTATGTTTTCATCTCCTGTTGAAAAACAATGGAACAAAAGAAAGGGTGAGCTCAAATAGCCCAGTAAAGAATATCATGACTAAGATAATGACGAATAAATTATCATTAGTCTTCAACAGTTGAGTTCTTGATAGAATACAATAGACTACAAGGTTTATATCAAAAACTGCAGTTAAATTCTTAAACAACGTTCAGATCAATAATAGCAGCGGAATGAGTAATCTATTAGAAGAATAATGCAGACTATAATGTCCACTCGGTTCTCTTTTTAGGAAAAACATCATCAATCTTTTATCATCTGAAATATCATTAGTCAAGATAATACAAATTCACAGTTCCTGATCATAATCATGCAGATCAACAGTTCATCTTTGCACTACGGGCCAAAGACATTCAATATAACACCAACGGTCATGATTATACCAGATTCAGCCTTTGGTCATAATCATACCAAACAACAGTTCATCTTTGCACTACGGGCCAAAGAGAACATTCACCACGTGCCATAAAAGACACCGAACAGATGTATCGCCTTTAACCTATTATATCGCCTTTAACCTATCATCTGTTCAACAAATATATCACATCTGTGCCCCCGGCCACAGATATTCACAACAGCTTGATTTTTTGATGATTAGAATGATATAAATGATGAACAGAAGAAATAGGATAACAATAAGTATCGGAAGTTTACTTTGTACAGATTCAAATAATGTCCAAATTGTCAACATGATGTGGAGTGAAATTTAAAAATGATATTCAAGATCCACAGTTCAGAATAACGGTTACAATTCAATAGAAAGGTTCACGTAAATAGGAAGGTTCAGTTGAAATAATGAAGTTCGACTATTATGGAACATATAATATTTTCAGGAATTATAGAAGCAATAGTTCCATAATAAATTTCGATTTAGGAGTATGAAAGAAAATAATATCCCTTACCGTAGCAGGTTTGATTAACAAAAGGTGAAGGAAATTAATACAAAGGGTTATTCACCAACAGGCGGCAAACCGCTCCGTAAGGTTATTCCCACAATTTAATAGAATTTGAGTACAAAGAGTTATTCACCAAACAGGCGGCAATCCGCTCCGTAAGGTTATTCTCAGAGATTAATAATGAATGAATACGAAAGGTTATTCACCAACAGGCGGCAATCCGCTCCGTAAGGTTATTCCCACAATTTAATAGAATTTGAGTACAAAGAGTTATTCACCAAACAGGCGGCAATCCGCTCCGTAAGGTTATTCTCAGAGATTAATAATGAATGAATACGAAAGGTTATTCACCAACAGGCGGCAATCCGCTCCGTAAGGTTATTCCCACAATTTAATACATGGAAATAAAAGGCACGTCTTATGAGTAAGGAAGAAACAATATTATTATCGAGAATCAAATAATGATAATCCCTTACCATAGTACGTTTGAATAATGGAAGATGAAAAAGATGGTATCCCTTACCATAGTATGTTTGAATAATGGAAGATGAAAAAGATGGTATCCCTTACGAGTAGTAATTTTAAGAGTATGAAAGAAAATGACATCCCTTACCTCAACACGTGACTGGATATTGATTTAAATGAGGTTGATTAACTTGAACAGTACACGTATACTTATAGATCTTCACAAATACTCAAGATGACTTAAGCACACTTAGAGAGAACTTTCACAAGAAGTATTTAGAGAGAGAAAGAAAGAACAAGTAAGGAAGTTTATGAAAAATCCTTAAGTTAAGGCTTCTATTTATAGCCAAAAATCTTATCATTCATTTAATCTAAACCATTCATTTAAAGATCATCTTTTAATCTACACCATCCATTTCAAATATTATATTATCTTTAATCTACACCATTCATTTCATATCACCTAATAATCACCTAACTTTATATTATAAACAAATCAATTTAATTATTCAACAATAATTCACACTTTAATCTACACCATTCATTTCATATCACCTAATAATCACCTAACTTTATATTATAAACAAATCAATTTAATTATTCAACAATAATTCACACTTTAATCTACACCATTCATTTCATATCACCTAATAATCACCTAACTTTATATTATAAACAAATAACTTTATCAATTCAATTATTATGACTAATTGTTATAAATACAGTATAGTTAGCTCTTAGATATCAAGTCAATAAATTAATGAAATACAACTGTTTAAATAACATCATAATAGAGATAACAATAATGTAAAATAAAGCATACGTTACTGTGTAATGACAATTATTGATTCAATAATGTGAATTACTGTGCATATGTTACTGTGACAATTATTAGGTTCAATAATTTTAAAAACAGTGCAACAACAATTATTGACTCAATGATATAAAATACAGTGTAATGACAATTATTAAATCAATAATGCAAAATACTGTGTAACAACAATTATTGAATTGATAATATAAAATATTATGCAGTGACAATTATCGATGAAATGATGCGTAACAGTTACGGTGTCAATTATCAGACCAATAATATGAGACACTATGCAATACCGTGTGTTACTGTAGAGTACCGAGTGCTTCAGAAAATACCAATAACTATCGTATGCTACTATTCTTTTATCACCGGTATTTTAACAGTTTCGTTGACTATTTTTATTTAAAAAGGTTATTTCTGTCGTTTTCTATATCCGACAAATATTCCGATGTGGGGTCCACCAATAATTTGTTATTTCGGCGCCGTCGGACCAAACGAATATTCCCCGACCAAATGAATATTCCCCGACAAAGCGAATATTGTCCGACAAAATAAAATTTGCACATAACATCCTTAACTTCTAACTTTATCGATTTAACCACTTACTGTTTCAAAAAAATATATATATGAAGAAAAATTAAATTTTGTATTTCATAAAATTCGGGGTCTTACAACACTGAACTCCGAGGGGAAGGAAACCGAAACCGCGGGAAGGAACCGGCTCGCTCCAAGTCGATTTGGACAACAGATTTGAGAAAACGAGTCAGATCGCGGACGAGGAAAGATCGGGAAGACCGACATAGTCATGGGAGCCACACTGGCGAATCTTCCCCCAACAAGGCTTCGGATAAATATTATGGGTCTAAAAAGGCCCGATTCTCACCATTCTCGAAGGATCTGGAAGAAGCCAAGATCGATCGATCCCGCAAAGTCCCTACTTTAGAGATGTACGACGGGACGGGAGATCCACATGATCACACTTATTCCTTTGAGCAGGCCATGCACTTTCATTGTGACACCCCCAAATTCAGGTACTTGTACCTCGAACTTGGTGTTCACGAATCCGTACATCCATACACCTCTAAACAATATAATATACTAATGCGGAATGAAATAAACATATATTGTTTATAGAAAGGTTCACTACATATCCCAAGGTTCGTAACCTTAATAAAATACATCACGAATCTAAATATATAAAAGATGGTTCGTGTTACATGTCATCAGAGATAAACAAAAATATATTCTTAGGCATTAAATCCCAAAGCATCTAGGGTTTCAGCTTTCCTTTGTCTTTATCAGCCTTCGAACTCTCAGGTTTAACTGCAATATATTTCATGACATAGCAAGATTAAGCAACTAGCTTGCTCAGCAAGTTTTAATGGGATAAACATAAGGAATGTCATGAATGAATAAAAATGAATAACTCAAATGATTTAGAAACAATAATATCATTGGTATAATCAAGGCTCAAATGATAAAAGACAAATGATTATTTAAATGTTGAGTGGTCAAACAGACCATGAACATCTGTTTGAGGGATCAATCACTTAATATACCCCCTTAGGTTATAATCTCAGAACTGTACTTGAGGGGATCAGTCTCTCGTACACTATGTATATGCATAACATTTAATTCTATTTGTATCATGTATCTGATACTTAGGTTACTCCCCATTCAGGGTTGTTCTTCTCAGTCTAGAAATCCGTACCACTATGGTTTGGATAGCTTTTAAAATTCAACATGTATATGTCTAGCCGAACAAAGGCATAGACTTTATCTCTAAACAGATCATGAGGTCAAACACTTTGAGTATTTCATGATTTAATAATAGAACATGTAATTCAACTGCACTATGTGCTAATGACAATAATCTCGATGTGGAATAATTTACAACATTAAACCACTTAGCATATAGTAAAGAAAGATAACTCGAGTTTGAGTTAGAGAACTTGCCTGGTTGTCAAATTACGGCTAAATGCTTAATATAATTCTCTTTCGGAAGACCTAACATTGATAACTCAGTCTACCGATTAGTATAACACATAATTGCTCACTTAAACATTTAAGTTTATTATTTACTTCTCGTTTAATTGCCTAAAATTATCACATAACACAAACATCTTATTGACTCGGTTAATCTACCTAATTTGATTTTTAAGTAATTGACTTAATTATCAAATATTACTTCTCTCTAAGTAATATTAATTAAAACATCCCTCGCTTAATTATTTAAACTATTAAACAAATTATTTCAATTATTTTAGTACCTCATTTATCATTGTTATAATAAATGATAACTATTATTAATTGTTATTACACAATAAATAATTATTCATGTGCTAATAATTCTCCTTCTTTATCATTAATTGATAACTAAATGATAAATAATTAACTTACTTATTTTAATCTTCTTTAATCATTATTTAACATCAATTAAATAATAATAAATCAATTAATTATCCTATAATAAATAATTTATTAACTTAATCCTCATTTAATTATTATTTAATGTTAATTAAATAATAATTAATTAATCAATTACCCTTATTTATTATTTAATTTTAATTAAATAATAATTAATTAATCAATTACCCTTACTTACTATTTAATCTTAATTAAATAATAAATAATTAATCCCTTAATTTAATCCTCATTTAATTATTATTTAATGTTAATTAAATAATAATTAATTACTAAATTATCTTTATTTGTTATTTAAATAATAAATAATTAATTTATAAATTTGATCTTTCTTTAATTATTATTTAATATTAATTAAATAATAATTAGTTAATTACTTATCTTTATTTACTATTTAATTCTCAATTAAATAATAAAAATTAATTTATTCAATTTATCTTTATTATATTATTATTAAATACATAAATCACATATTTATTATTTAATAATAATTTATTAGTAATTTTATCTAATTACTAACTAATTAATAGTTAATTAGTGTACTCTTTACACCTTAAATACTATTAAAAATAATTAATTTATTAATTAATCATACCTATTATTTAATATTACTTAAATAATAAGTAATTAGTAGTTTTATGATTTTTTAGAAATTAAAAATATTAATTTAGCATTTTTCGTTTAATTAGTAAGGTTTAATCAACCATTAATTCTAATAAATACCAAATGACATAAAATTTCAGATTTAAAATTTTTATAATATTCTTTATAAAATTATAAGCATTTTCTCTTTTGGAACCAACCCAAGAACCGGCCTAAAAAAAATGCCCGAACCGGCCCCACCCAAGAAAATGGAAAAACCGGAAAAATAGGCAGAATGTTTTTTTCCAAAAATAGGCAGAATGTTTTTTAACATTTTCGGATTTGGGGTCCTTTATGAAAACTTGAATATCTTGAGTTCTATAACTCCGATTGAGGTCTATTAGGTATCGATGGATTAGTATCTTTCCTAACTACAAGATTCCATTATCAAACATCAAATTTGGATTTGTTTTGGTCACTGAAATTAGCTCCAAACCGGACTGTTACGCACAACCCTAAAATCAGTGGGGTGTTTTGGTAGAAAATCCATATCTTGCTCATTTTAAATCGGATTTAAGTCATTCAACTTGGAGAATCTTCGTATTTTATAGATCTAACACCAAAAATTGACGGATCATAAATCCGACTTACGGATCGTGCACAGTAATTCCGGTAAGGGGCTGCTATGTTTTTGGTTATTTTGTTTTCGTCGGTAAAAATGATTCCTAAGGTTTTTGTCAAACTTTTTGTCATAAACGCATACAAATACATGATCCAAACCCATGAAGCTCTACTCTAGCGTGTCAAGCATGTTTCTAACCAACAAGAGTTTCAAAATTATTTTTCTAGCATAAAAATCACATTTTTGACATAAAGAGCACAAGATTAGGGTTTTTAGGTTAAGGTTTTTACCTCTTGCTCTTGGATGCTTGTTTTCTAATCTTTCCAAAGTAGGATATGAAACTTGTTGGCATCAAGACCCTCACTCCTACTGTTGTGGCCCTTCTTGAAGGTGTTCTTGGTATATTTATGATACTAAGCTTACAAGAAAGGAAGGAAAATGGAAACACTTTACTCTCTAACTTTTCTCTTTTGGTTCCCTCTCTCTCTAGCTCTACAAATATGATTTCTACAATGATGCTAACCTTTGAAAAGTGTTGGGGGAGTATTATATTTATAGAAGAAGACTAATTGAGCTTAGTTCCTTAATTAAACCAACTTTGACCACATTTAGGCTAATTAAGGAAACAAAGACCTTTAAAATAGGGAGAGATCTAGGAGACTTGCTCCCAATGCAACATTGAGCCTTGAACCACTCTTGGGCGCTCCCCCCAACCAGCTATGCACATATATTATATATATATGTATATATTTTTCTTTTTTTATTTCCACATTTGTAGCAATGTTGACCAATTTTGACTTTTATTTAAATTCCTCAATTTGGACCAACATGTTGGGCTACTAGATGGAAAAACTTGGGCTTCTATCAAGAGTTCTATTGTATCACCAACATGGTTGCAAAAATAATTTAATGTTGGGCCAATTTAATTAAGTACACAATATAATTCACAAGTCCACTATTAAATAACCTAGTGGCCTTGTTTAAATAATTAAATGAGCTAGTCCATTGGTTGTTTACCTAATATGGATTATGAATATAAATTTTAAATATTCCTTATATTTCCATTAATTAATAACTATATTAATTAATTTATCTAATTCATTTCATCATACAATATTCAAAATTAATTGAATATTTAATTTATTCATTAACTTATCGATTTCTCGATTTTAAAAACTCTAGGTTAGTCCACTAATTAATTTTAGTTTATTAGTGGGTCACCTTTAATTTAATTTCTACCGTGTGTCGCGTATTTATGTGAATTTAATAATCGTGCGTCGGTTTAAATTTATTCGCAAACATACGAAACACACAAATAAATAATTACTTATTTTATTTATAATGGGGTTAAAATTCTCGATCCTTACATTCATGGTTACGATGCAGTGGCGATGTGCCACTTGTTTTTATCCACTCTGAAGAAAACTGTCAGAGAATGGGTCATCTCCCTTCCATCCGGATCTATCAAATCATGGGAGGAGCTATAAGAACAATTCCACAACCGCTTCGGGAGCAACAAGCGGCGAGCCCGAATGATGACATCCCTCCTACAAGTAAAACAGAGGCCGAATGAAACTCTTCGGCATTATGTCAAAAGATTCAGGGAGGCTGTGTCAGAAATCAATGGGATTGACCCGAAGCAGGTAATCCAGTTTTTAACCATGGGTTTAAATGTTGATAAATCCAGCAGGTTAATTGAGGAGCTTATCTCGAAGTCTCCCGAGACTTTATCGGAGACTTACAAGAAGGTGGACAAGTTCTTAGAGTTGGAAGACGCTCTCGCCAATCTTCGGGGACCCTCGAAAAACACCGGTGATTTTCACCAGAGAGACCTCGGAGGCGTTAGTGCCGAAAAGAAATCCAACGACAATGGAAAAAAGGGGAATGAACGAAGAGATTCCAACAAGGATCGGCAACAAAAGAACAATCCCCCGAGAGATCGAAGAGGTGCCGACAAGGATTATACACCCCTGAACACGAGTAAGAGCAATATCGTGAAAGCGATAAAAAATAAACCCTTCTATGAGAAGCCCCCGAAGATTCGGGTTTTTGCAAGACAAAAGGAAGGAGATCGGTACTGCACTTACCATGAAGCCAAAGGGCATGATACTGAGGAGTGCTACCATCTCAAAGACTTCCTCGAAAAACAGGTACGGAGTGGCAACCTGGACTGTTATGTCGCTGATTCCTACCGACCATCGGCATTTGATCGCCTCGAGCCACCTCCACCCATTACTGAAGCAAGAGGTGTGGTTGACGTTATTTCCGGAGGATCAATCTCCGCTCTGTCCAACCGCAAGAGAAAAGCTTTCGGCAGAGAAGTCCATCAAGTGTCTGGGAAACCGCAGAGCACCAAAACCGACCCCATCACTTTCTCCGATGATGATTACCCATCGGGGATGGTTACTCCCCATCAGGATGCACTGGTCATAACCGCTCAGGTCGGTACTATGGATATGAAGAGGATGTTTGTTGATAATGGGAGTTCAGTCGACGTACTCTATAGCCAAGTATACAATCGGCTGTACTTGGGGGGCAGGAAGCTGGAGATCTGCAACGAGTCCCCTTTATATGGGTTCGGGAATAACCCAGTTCGTATAGCGGGGACGATCGAGTTGCCTGTGATCTTCGGGACTGCCCCGAAACAAGCTTCCATCATGGTCCGCTTCTACGTGGTCCAAGTGGAAAGCAACTACAATGTCATCTTGGGAAGAACAACTCTATCGGCATTGAAAGCAATTACCTACATCCCACATTTAAAAATGAAATTTCCAACCAAAAATGGGATCGGGGAATCTGTTGGAGATCAGGATCTTTCTCGAAGATGTTATTTGCAGACCATACAGACATCCTCTACTAGTGATAGCAAACAGTAAGCTACAATGAAGATCGAGCTTGAACCTTTCACTGAGGGATGTACTGAACCATTAGCAACATCAGCCGAAGATACGGTTGAGGTGCCACTGTTTCAAAATGATGATCAGAAAACTGTACAGATTAGCACAAACCTTCAAGATGAAACCAAAACTTGGTTGGTCACCCTTCTTCGGGAATATATTGACATCTTTGCATGGGTCCCAGCCGATGTGCCGAGCATTGACAAAACTGTGGTCGTACATCAGCTGAGCGTTAACCCGAACTCCAAACCCATAAAGCAAAAACGGAGGAACATAGCTCCCGAGAGGCAACAGGTAATTGATAATGAAATTGATAAACTTTTGGCTGCTGACTTCATCTTTGAAATCAATTACCCAGAATGGCTCGCCAATGTGGTGTTGGTCAAAAAACACAATGGGAAGTGGAGGATGTGCGTGGATTACACAGATCTCAACAAAGCATGTCCGAAAGACTACTACCCTCTCCCGAGCATAGACCAATTGATCGATTCGACCTCGGGACATACCATAATGAGCTTCTTAGATGCTTTCTCGGGGTATAATCAAATAGCCATGCTTGAAAGCGATATACCGAAGACGGCTTTCATCACCCATCGAGCCATATATGCCTACAAGGTCATGTCCTTCGGGTTAATTAATGCGGGGGCTACTTATCAGAGGATGATGAACAAGGTGTTCAGTACCTAGATCGGGAGAAACATGGAAGTCTATGTTGATGACATGATCGTTCGAAGCATGAAGCAAGATAATCACTTGTCCGATCTAAAAGAATGCTTTGAGAATGTCAGAACGAACAACATGAGACTTAACCCAACTAAATGCACATTTGGCCTCGGGTCAGACAAATTTTTGGGATATATGGTTAGCCGAAGAGGGATTGAGGCAAATCCCAAAAACATATCGGCTATCCTTGAAATGCAACCGCCGAAGAACTTCAAAGAAATTCAACGGCTGCCTGGGAGGCTGGCAGCTCTTCGGCGGTTTGTGGCACGTCTAGCCGAGAAATGTCTCCCATTCTTCGGGACTTTGAAGGGAGCCCATAATCAGAAAACTTTTCAATAGACCGAAGATTGCCAGGAGGCTTTTGAACAAATTAAGAGATATATCTCTTCACCTCCGATTTTGAGCAAAGCACTGCCCGAGGAGGATCTACAAATATACTTATCTGCCACATCCTTGGCAGTCGGGTCAGCTTTGATCAGAGAAGATTCACAAGGGCAAAAGTCAGCCTACTACGTAAGTCATGCTCTTCGGGATGCTGAAACAAGGTACCCAAATTTAGAGAAGTTGGCTTACGCACTGGTTATCTCCAGTCGGAAACTGAGGCATTACTTCCAGGGGTGGACTATTATTGTCCACACTGACCAGCCATTACGGAAAGCCCTTTACAGACCGGAGTCCTTGGGAAGGTTGGCAGCATGGGCCATCGAGCTAAGTCAGTTTAATATTGAGTTCCGTCCTCGGACAGCTATAAAATGTAAGACCCCGAATTTTATGAAATACAAAATTTAATTTTTCTTCATATTTATATTTTTTGAAACAGTAAGTGGTTAAATCGATAAAGTTAAAAGTTAAGGATGTTATGTGCAAATTTTATTTTGTCGAACAATATTCGCTTTGTCGGGGAATATTCGTTTGGTCGGGGAATATTCGTTTGGTCCGACGGCGCCGAAATAACAAATTATTGGTGGACCCTACAACGGAATATTTGTCGGATATAGAAAACGACAGAAATAACCTTTTTAAATAAAAATAGTCAACGGAACTGTTAAAATACCGGTGATAAAAGAATAATAGCATACGGTAGTTATTGGTATTTTCTGTAGCACTCGGTACTCTACAGTAACACACGGTATTGCATAGTGTCTCATATTATTGGTCTGATAATTGACACCGTAACTGTTACGCATCATTTCATCGATAATTGTCACTGCATAATATTTTATATTATCAATTCAATAATTGTTGTTACACAGTATTTTGCATTATTGATTTAATAATTGTCATTACACTGTATTTTATATCATTGAGTCAATAATTGTTGTTGCACTGTTTTTAAAATTATTGAACCTAATAATTGTCACAGTAAAAAATATGCACAGTAATTCACATTATTGAATCAATAATTGTCATTACACAGTAACGTATGCTTTATTTTACATTATTGTTATCTCTATTATGATGTTATTTAAACAGTTGTATTTCATTAATTTATTGACTTGATATCTAAGAGCTAACTATACTGTATTTATAACAATTAGTCATAATAATTGAATTGATAAAGTTATTTGTTTATAATATAAAGTTAGGTGATTATTAGGTGATATGAAATGAATGGTGTAGATTAAAGTGTGAATTATTGTTGAATAATTGAATTGATTTGTTTATAATATAAAGTTAGGTGATTATTAGGTGATATGAAATGAATGGTGTAGATTAAAGTGTGAATTATTGTTGAATAATTAAATTGATTTGTTTATAATATAAAGTTAGGTGATTATTAGGTGATATGAAATGAATGGTGTAGATTAAAGATAATATAATATTTGAAATGGATGGTGTAGATTAAAAGATGATCTTTAAATGAATGGTTTAGATTAAATGAATGATAAGATTTTTGGCTATAAATAGAAGCCTTAACTTAAGGATTTTTCATAAACTTCCTTACTTGTTCTTTCTTTCTCTCTCTAAATACTTCTTGTGAAAGTTCTCTCTAAGTGTGCTTAAGTCATCTTGAGTATTTGTGAAGATCTATAAGTATACGTGTACTGTTCAAGTTAATCAACCTCATTTAAATCAATATCCAGTCACGTGTTGAGGTAAGGGATACCATCTTTTTCATCTTCCATTATTCAAACGTACTATGGTAAGGGATTATCATTATTTGATTCTCGATAATAATATTGTTTCTTCCTTACTCATAAGACGTGCCTTTTATTTCCATGTATTAAATTGTGGGAATAACCTTACGGAACGGATTGCCGCCTGTTGGTGAATAACCTTTCGTATTCATTCATTATTAATCTCTGAGAATAACCATACGGAGCGGATTGCCGCCTGTTTGGTGAATAACTCTTTGTACTCAAATTCTATTAAATTGTGGGAATAACCTTACGGAGCGGATTGCCGCCTGTTGGTGAATAACCCTTTGTATTAATTTTCTTCACCTTTTGTTAATCAAACCTGCTACGGTAAGGGATATTATTTTCTTTCATACTCCTAAATCGAAATTTATTATGGAACTATTGCTTCTATAATTCCTGAAAATATTATATGTTCCATAATAGTTGAACTTCATTATTTCAACTGAACCTTCCTATTTACGTGAACCTTTCTATTGAATTGTAACCGTTATTCTGAACTGTGGATCTTGAATATCATTTTTAAATTTCACTCCACATCATGTTGACAATTTGGACATTATTTGAATCTGTACAAAGTAAACTTCCGATACTTATTGTTATCCTATTTCTTCTGTTCATCATTTATATCATTCTAATCATCCAAAAATCAAGCTGTTGTGAATATCTGTGGCCGGGGGCACAGATGTGATTTATTTGTTGAACATATGATAGGTTAAAGGCGATACATCTGTTCGGTGTCTTTTATGGCACGTGGTGAATGTTCTCTTTGGCCCGTAGTGTAAAGATGAACTGTTGTTTGGTATGATTATGACCAAAGGCTGAATCTGGTATAATCATGACCGTTGGTGCTATATTGAATATCTTTGGCCCGTAGTGCAAAGATGAACTGTTGATGTGCATGATTATGATCAGGAACTGTGAATTTATATTATCATGACTAATGGTATTTCAGATGATAAAAGTTGATGATGTTTTTACGAAAAAGAGAAGCGAGTGGACATTATAGTCTGCATTATTCTTCTAATAGATTGCTCATTCCGCTGCTATTATTGATCTGAACATTGTTTAAGAATTTAACTGCAGTTTTTGATATAAACCTTGTATTCTATTGTATTCTATCAAGAACTCAACTGTTGAAGGCTAATGATAATTTATTCGTCATTATCTTAGTCATGATATTTCTTACTGGGCTATTTGAGCTCACCCTTTCTTTTGTTCCATTGTTTTTCAACAGGAGATGAAAACATAACAGGGTCTAGCCGGGGAATGGAGTGAGGGTCCGAGGAATAGTTATCATAGTCTTCACGTTTTGTAAAATAGTGTGACAATAATAGTGAAGACTTAGTTGTGTATTATTATACACTGTATTGTAGTACGTTGTGCTTTGTTGTAATAATTTTGTTGTAGTCTTTTGACGACTCAAGTTTGGGCTGTGTGGGCCCAGATTCGGGGGCGTCACAGTTGGTATCAGAGCTTAGGGATATGGTCTTTAATGAAGATCTGGGGTTAGAACTAGGAGGGGAGAGACGAATAGAATCAATCACTAGTGTGTCCTACCTAAATTAGATTTATTTTTTATCTAATGAATCGATTTGAATGTAGGAACATGAAGAGATGAGTCAGTTTATTTGAACTAACATTTATTTTGTGACCACAGTTAATTATGGCATCTGGAAATCAGGAGGTTAACTATGAAATTACCGAAACAAATGTAGCTGCAAAACAAGAGGCGACGAATAATCTTCTTACAAACTCAGAGTTGAATCATTTGCCTAAGGCAAAAGTTATGCGTGTTCTATCCAGTAAGGATGAAGGTGAAAGCTCTGCTACAGTCGTTCCAGATCCATTCTTAGAAGCAATTAAAGGAAGTAACGAACTTGCGGAAATTATTGCCTTTAATTTACTCACTAATTGGGAGAGTGATATCACATGGTTATGCTCTATAACAAAGGATCAGAATATATGGACTTTTCATATTAGTCTTTGGGATTTATGGTGTTCCAGCTATGATTTTCAAGATTATTTAAAAATGATGTTTCTATACTTTTGGGCGTTACAATTTAGAGGAATTCAGGTTAAGTTAGTCACTATCGTGGAAACTGCAGCCTATCGAAAATACTATTTTAATGGAAATCATTGGTACCTTACTACTGATGAAGTTGATGAACCCGAGAAACAGTTTGCTAGAAAATTATTCAGTGGTATTCCCATGGTTGAAATACGTGAAGATCCGAATGAAGTATTCGGGATTCGATTTGACGATAACAGTCAAGAAACCGAATGAGGTGATAACCGGTAAGCTATTCATAAATTCTCGTGAAGTCTATGCCATATTAGATACTGGCTCTATCCACTCTTTTATCTCACCTATATGTACTCAACGTTTAAATTTGACTATTGAAAACTTAAATCTTGTCTTATCAGTTGAAACCTCATTGGGAGAAATACCTATTACATTTACTATCTATAAATCTTGCCTAGTTCAAATCAACAACCTCACATTACCTGTTGACCTTATTTCTTTGGAGATGCGTGAATTTGATGTGATTTTAGGAATTGATTGGTTGACTACCCATCATGCTAAAATTGATTGTTTTCATAAGATTATTAGTTTTCATATTCCTAATCAACCTGTCATGCAAATTCAAGCAACTAAACCATTGAAATCTATAACTGTTATTTCTAGCCATAAAGCCATTCGTTTATTGAAAAACGGATGTCAAGCCTTTTTAGCTCATGTCACTGATTTGAACAAAAACACGTCAAACTTGAATGATATTCCCATTGTTAATGAGTTTCCTGACGTTTTTTCTGAGGAACTTTCTGGCTTACCCCAAACCGTGAAATTGAATTCTGTATCGATCTTGAACCCGGCACTAAGCCCATTTTTAAAGTCCCATACCAAATGGCTCCCATAGAACACCAAGAGTTGAAAGTTTAATTACTAGATATCGGTATCATTCATTCTAGTACAAAACTTATATCGAGCGAGGAATGCGAGAAGAGTTTTCAAGAACTCAAGAGGAGACTTGTTTCAGCTCCTGTTCTGACCATACCATCAGGATCAGGAGAATTTGTTATCTACAGCGATGCTTCTGGCAAAGGTCTAGGCTGTGTCCTTATGCAACATGGAAAGGTTATAGCCTATGCCTCTCGACAACTCAAAGATTATGAGAAAAATTATTCTACTCATGATCTAGAGTTGGCAGCAGTCGTTTTCGCGTTAAAGATCTGGAAACACTACTTGTACGGAGAAAAAGTGGATATCTATACGGATCATAAAAGTCTCAAGTATTTCTTCACCCAGAAGGAACTCAACATGCGACAACGACGTTGGCTTGAGCTATTGAAGGATTATGACCACACAATCCAGTATCACCCGGGAAAGGCGAACGTTGTAGCTGACGCTTTGAGCAGAAAATCTTATGCGAGTACAAGTGCACTGCTGACAACACAAAAGTGTATTTTGTACGACTTGCAAAAGATGGAGATAGAGCTAAAGACACCAGGGACCCACTCGAAGATTGCTCACGTGCGAGTAGAACCAACTTTAATCGATAAAATTAAAGCTGCTCAAGCTACCGATCCGGAACTGATAAACATGATAAAGAAAGTACAAGAAGGTGCCATTCCCGAAGCAAGAATCGACGAGAAAGGAATACTTCGAGTCAACTCTCGACTCTGTGTTCCTAACGATCCTGAATTAAAGCATAAAATCATGATGGAGGCACACAACACGCCGTTTGCAATCCACCCAGGAGGCACCAAGATGTATCGAGATCTTCGATATACATTTTGGTGGAACAATATGAAAAGAGAGATTGCGGAGTTTATCTCAAGGTGCCTAACTTGTCAACGTGTCAAGGCAGAGCATCAAGTTCCTAAAGGTCCATTACAATCACTTGAAGTTCCCGAATGGAAGTGGGAACACATCAATATGGACTCCGTGACGGGTCTTCCAAAAGTTTCTCAAGGCTTAGATGCAATTTGGGTGATCGTAGATAGATTGACCAAATCTGCTCATTTCTTGCCTATACGAGAAAACTTTTCACTTGAACGTCTTGCCGGTATGTACATAAATGAGATCGTGAGATTGCATGGCATGCCAGTTTCCATAGTTTCTGATCGAGATCCTAGATTCACTTCACGCTTTTGGATCAGTCTACAAAAAGCTATGGGCACTGAACTACGTTTTAGTTCTGCATACCATCCTCAAACGGACGGACAATCGGAAAGGACGATCCAGACCCTCGAAGATCTTTTGAGATTTTGTGTATTAGACTTTAAAGGAAGTTGGGATAAGTACTTGCCGTTGGTGGAATTTTCTTACAACAACAGTTACCAAGCAAGCATAGACATGGCTCCATTCGAGGCATTGTATGGAAGGAAGTGTCGCTCTCCAATATGTTGGAATGAGGTAGGAGAAGCAAAATTGTTGGGACCCGAGTTGGTACGCTTGACGACCGAAAAGATCCAAATGATCCGACAACGAATACAGACCGCACAAGAACGACAAAAGAGTTATGCTGATCTTCATCGGAGAAACGAAAGCTTTAACGTCGGAGATCATGTATTCTTACGTGTTTCTCCATGGAAAGGGGTTACGAGATTCAGAAAGAGAGGAAAGCTCAACCCTCGATTTATTGGCCCATTTGAAATCCTCGATCGAATAGGAACCGTAGCCTACAGACTAGCCCTACCACCAAGTATGTCTCGCATCCATAACGTTTTTCACATATCTATGTTACGTAAATATGTGAAGGACCCAAACCACGTCATTGAGTTAGAACCAGACGTTATAGCAGATGATTTAACATACGAGGAGGTACCTGTTAAGATCCTGGATAAGAAGGAGCAGATCCTACGCTCAAAGGTTATACCTCAAGTTAAGGTTTTATGGAGGAACCAAGATACTGAGGAAATGACCTGGGAGCTAGAATCTGAGATGAAATCTAAGTATCCTTACCTCTTCGATATGTTAGGTACGTCAATTTCGGGGACGAAATTTCATAAGGAGGGGAGGTTGTAAGACCCCGAATTTTATGAAATACAAAATTTAATTTTTCTTCATATTTATATTTTTTGAAACAGTAAGTGGTTAAATCGATAAAGTTAAAAGTTAAGGATGTTATGTGCAAATTTTATTTTGTCGAACAATATTCGCTTTGTCGGGGAATATTCGTTTGGTCGGGGAATATTCGTTTGGTCCGACGGCGCCGAAATAACAAATTATTGGTGGACCCCACAACGGAATATTTGTCGGATATAGAAAACGACAGAAATAACCTTTTTAAATAAAAATAGTCAACGGAACTGTTAAAATACCGGTGATAAAAGAATAGTAGCATACGGTAGTTATTGGTATTTTTTGTAGCACTCGGTACTCTACAGTAACACACGGTATTGCATAGTGTCTCATATTATTGGTCTGATAATTGACACCGTAACTGTTACGCATCATTTCATCGATAATTGTCACTGCATAATATTTTATATTATCAATTCAATAATTGTTGTTACACAGTATTTTGCATTATTGATTTAATAATTGTCATTACACTGTATTTTATATCATTGAGTCAATAATTGTTGTTGCACTGTTTTTAAAATTATTGAACCTAATAATTGTCATAGTAAAAAATATGCACAGTAATTCACATTATTGAATCAATAATTGTCATTACACAGTAACGTATGCTTTATTTTACATTATTGTTATCTCTATTATGATGTTATTTAAACAGTTGTATTTCATTAATTTATTGACTTGATATCTAAGAGCTAACTATACTGTATTTATAACAATTAGTCATAATAATTGAATTGATAAAGTTATTTGTTTATAATATAAAGTTAGGTGATTATTAGGTGATATGAAATGAATGGTGTAGATTAAAGTGTGAATTATTGTTGAATAATTGAATTGATTTGTTTATAATATAAAGTTAGGTGATTATTAGGTGATATGAAATGAATGGTGTAGATTAAAGTGTGAATTATTGTTGAATAATTAAATTGATTTGTTTATAATATAAAGTTAGGTGATTATTAGGTGATATGAAATGAATGGTGTAGATTAAAGATAATATAATATTTGAAATGGATGGTGTAGATTAAAAGATGATCTTTAAATGAATGGTTTAGATTAAATGAATGATAAGATTTTTGGCTATAAATAGAAGCCTTAACTTAAGGATTTTTCATAAACTTCCTTACTTGTTCTTTCTTTCTCTCTCTAAATACTTCTTGTGAAAGTTCTCTCTAAGTGTGCTTAAGTCATCTTGAGTATTTGTGAAGATCTATAAGTATACGTGTACTGTTCAAGTTAATCAACCTCATTTAAATCAATATTCAGTCACGTGTTGAGGTAAGGGATACCATCTTTTTCATCTTCCATTATTCAAACGTACTATGGTAAGGGATTATCATTATTTGATTCTCGATAATAATATTGTTTCTTCCTTACTCATAAGACGTGCCTTTTATTTCCATGTATTAAATTGTGGGAATAACCTTACGGAGCGGATTGCCGCCTGTTGGTGAATAACCTTTCGTATTCATTCATTATTAATCTCTGAGAATAACCATACGGAGCGGATTGCCGCCTGTTTGGTGAATAACTCTTTGTACTCAAATTCTATTAAATTGTGGGAATAACCTTACGGAGCGGATTGCCGCCTGTTGGTGAATAACCCTTTGTATTAATTTCCTTCACCTTTTGTTAATCAAACCTGCTACGGTAAGGGATATTATTTTCTTTCATACTCCTAAATCGAAATTTATTATGGAACTATTGCTTCTATAATTCCTGAAAATATTATATGTTCCATAATAGTTGAACTTCATTATTTCAACTGAACCTTCCTATTTACGTGAACCTTTCTATTGAATTGTAACCGTTATTCTGAACTGTGGATATTGAATATCATTTTTAAATTTCACTCCATATCATGTTGACAATTTGGACATTATTTGAATCTGTACAAAGTAAACTTCCGATACTTATTGTTATCCTATTTCTTCTGTTCATCATTTATATCATTCTAATCATCCAAAAATCAAGCTGTTGTGAATATCTGTGGCCGGGGGCACAGATGTGATATATTTGTTGAACAGATGATAGGTTAAAGGCGATATAATAGGTTAAAGGCGATACATCTGTTCGGTGTCTTTTATGACACGTGGTGAATGTTCTCTTTGGCCCGTAGTGCAAAGATGAACTGTTGTTTGGTATGATTATGACCAAAGGCTGAATCTGGTATAATCATGACCGTTGGTGCTATATTGAATATCTTTGGCCCGTAGTGCAAAGATGAACTGTTGATGTGCATGATTATGATCAGGAACTGTGAATTTATATTATCATGACTAATGGTATTTCAGATGATAAAAGTTGATGATGTTTTTACGAAAAAGAGAAGCGAGTGGACATTATAGTCTGCATTATTCTTCTAATAGATTGCTCATTCCGCTGCTATTATTGATCTGAACATTGTTTAAGAATTTAACTGCAGTTTTTGATATAAACCTTGTATTCTATTGTATTCTATCAAGAACTCAACTGTTGAAGGCTAATGATAATTTATTCGTCATTATCTTAGTCATGATATTTCTTACTGGGCTATTTGAGCTCACCCTTTCTTTTGTTCCATTGTTTTTCAACAGGAGATGAAAACATAACAGGGTCTAGCCGGGGAATGGAGTGAGGGTCCGAGGAATAGTTATCATAGTCTTCACGTTTTGTAAAATAGTGTGACAATAATAGTGAAGACTTAGTTGTGTATTATTATACACTGTATTGTAGTACGTTGTGCTTTGTTGTAATAATTTTGTTGTAGTCTTTTGACGACTCAAGTTTGGGCTGTGTGGGCCCAGATTCGGGGGCGTCACATAAAAGCTCAGACTCTCATCGATGTTATCATTGAATGTTCATTCCCCGAGGATACCAAAGAGAAAGAATCTGAGTCCGAGGAAGTGACAATAACCCCCGAGGAAACTGCATGGATTTTATACGTTGATGGATCCTCTAACGGGACAAGAAGCGGTGCAGGGGTAATCCTCACTTCTCCAGAAGGTTTCAAAGTACAGCAATCTATCCGGTTTGGTTTCATGGCCACTAACAACATAGCCGAATACGAAGCATTAGTGGCAGGATTGAAATTGGCCCGAAGTCTGGAAGTAAAAAGCTTAACAATTTACAGCGACTCCCAACTGGTTGTGAAACAAGTGCTGGGAGAATATGAAGCAAGGGAAGTTCATTTATAAGCCTATCTCCATCTGGTTCGGTCATTGTTGACATTTTTTCCGAAATATCAGATATTAGGCGTGGTCAGATCGAAAAACACCATGGCCGATGCTCTTTCCAAATTGGCGACCACCGATCAAGGGGAGTTAGATGGAGCAGTATACTTAGAAAATCTTCAACATCCGAGCACCCTCGTTCAGACAGTAATAGATATTAAACAAGGGGATTCGTGGATGACCCCCATCTTCAAATTTCTTTTGACTGGTGAATTGCCCGAAGATAAGTCTCAGGCCCGAAGAATAAAGTACAAATCCACTAAGTACTGTATCCATAATGACCACCTATACCGAAGATCTTATTCTTCCCCACTGCTCCGATGTCTCGACCCTAGGGAATCCGATTATGCTCTTCGGGAAGTTCATGAAGGTATCTGCGGTGACCATGTGGGAGCAAAGGCACTGACCCATAAAATTTTGCGACAAGGATATTTTTGGCCGACAATGTTTGAAGATGCCAAAGACTTCATCAAAAAATGTCATAAGTGTCAGATATTTGCATCCGTACCACACCAACCTCCCGAAGAGTTATCTCCGATACTCTCTCCGATCCCATTTTCTGTATGGGGAATAGATATATTGGGCCCTCTTCCACAGGGTAAGGGACAAGTGAAATTTGTGATCGTCGCCATCGATTATTTCACCAAGTGGGTAAAAGCCAAACCACTTGCCAAGATCACCGAGCATACATGTCTCCAATTCTTCAAAGAACAAGTAATCTACCGGTTCGGCATCCCGATGATCTTAGTTTCTGACAACGGGCTTCAGTTTGTTGGTAAAACTTTCGAAGGGTTCTTATCAGAACTTAATATTCAGCATCGTCGGACTTCAGTAGCCCATCCACAAGCAAATGGTCAAGTAGAAGTTACAAACATGACACTTCTTCGTGGCATTAAAAGAAGATTGGAATAGGCGAAGGGTGCTTGGCCCGAGGAGCTTTTGCATGTTCTTTGGGCCTACCGAACAACTTCTCGGACTACTACTGGGGAGATGCCTTTTAAGATGGCCTATGGTTCCGAAGCCCTGATACCTATTGAGATCGGAGTACCTTCTCTGAGAGTCTTAAACTTTGATGAAATCCTCAATAGCGAAGGTCTTTGGTTAAACCTCGACTTATTGGAAGAGGAACGTGATTCAGTAGTCCTCAGATTGACTGCTTATCAACAACGAACTGTTCGGCACTTCAACAAAAATGTCAAAAGTAGGTCATTCAATGTGGGCGATCTAGTTCTTCGGCAAGCCGAGGCATCCACTCCTCGGGAAACTGGCAAACTGATGCCAACATGGGAAGGACCATACTTAGTGATCGAAGTGTTGAAGGCTGGAACTTACAAGCTTCAGGGCATGGATGGAAAAAATGTTCCAAATACTTGGCATGCTGTTCGGCTTCGTAGGAGAACAGCATCTCCATCAGCGACTTCAGATCAGCCCCCTCGGTACCAGTTTCAGCAAATGGGATCATTGAGGTACCCAAGGCAGACATGTTGACCCCCTCCTCGGGTCTAGAACCCCCGGTCGGCATTGTGGGATCTATCGGACCACTTTGCGTATTTAAGGGCTCTTGACCTTCAGCGGGTCTCTTTCCTTTGTCTTGAGGAGGAGGGCAATGGGTTCCTCCAGCTATCTGATGACAATCTGCTCAGTAGGAGGATTGCTCGGGCCCCCTTGGGGGGTCGGAACCTGTTTGGCTCGTGCCTCCAGCACGGATTTCAGGACCAGTCTCCTCCTCTTCACTCTTGGTCTGCTAGCCCCCGAGTCTTAGGCAGCAGACTTCTCTGCTTCGGTGGGCTTGATAGTATCATCCACCTGAGGAGATCCTGTGCCCATCTCGGGATTGGCAGCAGTCTGGTTAGAGTCCTTGGGCTTTGCAGCCCTCAAGCTTCGGCTCACCTTCAGCTTATCGGCGGCACTCATCTTGACCCTCGGGGCTCTAGTTGCCTCCATTATGGCTTCGTTATCGGGATGCTTTCCTTGGTCAGCCACTGCAATGAAATCAGAACAAAAGAATGAGTATATCAAAAAATGTTCAGAATAAAGGAGCAAACATGGCAGAGAACTTACAACCGAAGGAATATAACCAGTCTTGGTCATTAAGGAGACCTCGGTCCCACTTCACGGATGGTCTCTTGGAATATAAGACCTCGAACTCTTCTAACCTTGCCCGAGAGATTCTCTTCGGATTTAGCTGGTCTTTGTTCGGGTCTGACCAAGGTCCGACCATCTCAATGTCCGGTCCCTTAATGAAAAACCAATCCACGTGCCACCCTTTATTACTCGAGGGGGTCTCCATCAGGGTATCCCTTCCAGGGCTCTTCATCACTGTGAAAAACCCTTTTTCTTTATTATTGGTAATGGAAAAGAATTGAGAAAAGAAATCTATGGCTGGGAGGATCAACTCGGAGAAACATAAGGCAATGAAACTATTTATATGAATGAAGGAATTGGGGGATAGTTGGTTCAAACTAAGCCCCGTCGTATGAAGTAACTCCAATACGAAGGGGCGAAGAGGGAATCGGACCCCATAGATCAGTGACTGCCTATGGATTGGAATCCATCCCCCCTCGAGCTGGTAGTAAATCCTCTCCCCAGCCCCGGGTCTCTTGATTTCATATGTATTGGGGATGTAGAATTCTGTTTGGGCTAAATCAAAAAATTGGTTCCGGATAGAAGAAGGGATGTTGGCTACTCTATACTTGATGTTAAAGTATTTATTCCTATTATACTCCTCTACATCCCTCATGTGGGCAACGACTACAGGTTTCCAAGGTTGACCCTCTGGGATTCCCAGTTCGGCAACAGTAACTTCGTCTTCAACCCGGGAAGACGAAGCTTGTGCCCTTGTATCTTGAGTGCTCCTAGCCATTATGAGATATTGAGGAAAAGAGGGTAAAGAACTTACTTGATTTCAGAAAGGAGATCGATTCAAAAACGACGAAGCAGGAACGATGGAATCTGATCTGGGAATGAAATTATTCTCTCTCAAACGTCCTTTCTCTCGTGATAAGTTGCTTCTGATAAAAAGACGATCTGTTGGAAGTGACCCCTTTTATCTTGATTCAAGCGTGGCAACGGTTCAGATAGAAACGATCTGACGGATGGGGCGCACGCGCAGTATTTACTGCAGCATAATAAATGCTCCTTCTCGCGCACGCTTCGCTAGCTAATTGGACGCAGATTTCAAAATTCAAAAATAAATTGTTATACGAAACAGCCGTGCAAGCTATTGGGCCAGATTTGTTGGGTTGAAAAAGTAAAACTTTGGGCTTGATTGGCACATAGGTTCCAAAACTTGAAGCTCAGATTATAAAGGCTCAAGGTCTTATCCAAAAAAGTTTTCCCATCGGTCTGATGCCTCCGGGCTCCCGATGGAGTTTCTTTTCGATTTGATACCTCCGGGTTCCCGAATGACATTTCCCATCGGTTTGATGCCTCCGGGCTCCCGATGGAGCTTTTCTCATCGGTCTGATGCCTTCGGGCTCCCGATGGAGTTTCTCTTCGGTTTGATACCTTCGGGTTCCCGAATGACATTTTCCATCGGTCTGATGCCTCCGGGCTCCCGATGGAGCTTATACCTCTGGGTTCCCGAATGACATTTCCCATCGGTCTGATGCCTCCGGGCTCCCGATGGAGCTTTTCCCATCGGTTTGATGCCTCCGGGCTCCCGATGGAGTTTCTCTTCGGTTTGATACCTTCGGGTTCCCGAATGACATTTCCCATCGGTCTGATGCCTCCGGGCTCCCGAGGGAGCTTTTTCCATCGGTCTGATGCCTCCGGTCTCCCGATGGAGTTTCTCTTCGGTTTGATACCTCTGGGTTCCCGAATGACATTTCCCATCGGTCTGATGCCCCCGGACTCCCGATGGAGCTTTTATCTTCGGTCTGATACCTCCTAGTTCCCGAATGACATTTCCCATTGGTCTGATGCCTTTGGGCTCCCGATGGGGTTTTTCTCTTCGGAAGGTTTCGTTCTACTCCCCCAGCACATTCATAAACTGGAGGAGTGGGGGGCAATGTTAGGATGAATATTTAACCAGGCCTGATCCAGGAACTCACATTGGGCTAGGCCCAATATACCGTCAACCTGGTAACCTTCCTAGTGGGCTTACAGCACGTGGGTGAAGGATGAAACGGACATACATCATAACTACCTAGCATAATGGACAAAACCATTACACAGGTGACCGTTATTCAGGTACATAGTATAAATACCCAGTTGATAATGGAGAGAAGGGTAACGCACTATTTTGCAATACTAGATACTCAAACCTCCATTGTTGACTATTCTGATACCTTCACTAACACTCACACTGGAGGAGTCCACCAACGACCCAAGTCGTTCAGACTTTTGTGCAGGTATTTTCACCGGACGGCCAGCAGGACTACCAGACAGAATCAGGCGTCCACACAATGAATTCAAGAAAAAAATTCAACAGGTTCAGTTCAATCTCACTTGAGGTTAATTATGGGAGAAAACAAAAATTACCATAGCTTGGGCAAGACCCAAAACATCCCATCTTTCAGGCAACCGAGAACTCCAATTATCATTATCTAAAACCAATTCTTCTTCTTCATCATCATCGTCGCCTTCACTTGCAGTGTCGATTTGTTCAGAATAATGGCAGAAGGTACCCTTTTAGGGGCATCACTGCAAATCGACATGGAAGAAGCAAAGAAGAGGTTATTATAGAGTAATTGGGCGTAAAATTATTTTCGCAACATAAGAGGATTTGATTGGGATTGGGTGTGCTTGAAAATTTGAGGTGGAAACAAGGATGGATCCAGGATTTTGTCCCCGCAGGGGCAGATTTTAATTTTTTTGAAAAATAAATAAATAAATAAAATTTGAATTAATATTAATATTAACTAAATATTTTTGTCTTATCAACTCGGATGAATTGTGATGTCGATGATTCGGTTTTGGAATGTTTGAATTTTACAAACATATCATGAATGCCTAAATCAATCAATATGTAATTAACAACCCCAAACAAACTACTACTTTATGCAAAATCCAAACTAATATATATATATATATATATATATATATATATATATATATATATATCAGAATAAAAACATGAGTTAAGATTCGAGAGATAAATTAAAAACTTACTTGTCATAATTTAATTTAAATAATTTCCCAAAAAAATATAATTTCAACCGTCTAATATTAATGTCTTCTCAATGTCTCAAACCAAATTTGCTTTTTATATTTAAACAAAATCAAGGTAAAACATATCAAATTCAACCCATAATTAATTGGTTACGTAAAAAAATACTTGGATTTCGGGACATATACCTGGATAAAAAAAATCCCAGAAAGAAAAGATATTTATAATTAAAATACAATTAACTTGGGAAAGAAATACTTGAAGCCAGGTACCCAAAAGCAGAAAATCCCATAAAAGACAAGATATATATGAACTTAAATACAATTAATTGAGTAAAAAATATTGGAGCCCAGTCCCTAGTGCCCAAAAGAGAAAACCCCAGGAAGATAAGATTTTTATGAACTAATATACAATTAAACAAACCCAAAAAAATAAGAACATCTAAGATAAAAATCAACTCTGAACTACAATGTGTTTAACAAATTAATTATCTTTTCCAATATGTATTATGCATACAAACACACAAAATCACACACACACACACACACACACACACACATAAATATGAAATCATAATCAATACAAATTTATAACAAAAACGAATCATAACCTTTCAAGTGTGCTCCTACAAAGTCCTACAGCAAAACATATCTATAGGGCTAAATGTAACTAGAGTCTTGTTTTGCGACCTAGCATATCCCGCAACTATAAATTTAACAAAAAATCGAACAAATCTAAGAAAAATTCAAAAACAAATAAAAATGTATAGAATCTGTATCCACCCAATTTTTTTGGTACAAAAATTAAAAAGAAAAAGAAAAAGAGAGAAATTAAAATCAAATCATCGGTGTCCATTAGAAGTAAGCGCTTCTGCTTCAAGCTTTCTCTTAGATTATGTTTGTTTGTAAAAAAATATATTTGATCCTTGTTTCCACCTTAATTTAATATTACTTTACATTATTTAATCATTTGATGAGTGATTATTAATCTCATAATGTTGGACTATTAGTCTCATAAAGTCATTTAATAGTTTAAAATGAGAGAGACTATTAAATCTAAAAATTTAACGGGATTATATAATCTCACATAAATAGTTTTAGGAATGATAAAAAAAATAGTCTATAAAAATATTTAAAGAACTATTAATTCCCTATTATGAGATAAAATAATTCGAAATAATGTTAAATTAATATAAATAGTTTAACATTAAATATAATTTTTTTTTCAAACAAACATAAACATAGATAATTCAGTCTATGTAGTTGCAATGCCATGTGGAAGAAATAAAGGATAGTGCGAAATGGAAGACATAAGAAGATATTTGAAGTCAAAAAAAAGAGCACACATGCCCAATGCACCTGCAACCAAGCTCACTCAGTGGCACACTACCCAAGGACAATAGCATACAAACTTTATGTCACCATGTCAAAAAAAAATTCTGCACATACAAGCGTGAACCACATAACACGTGTAACCAAAACATATTCAGCAATAAAAAATATCCACTCACTTTCACCAAAAATAATATTTTACTACTACCAAAATGATTCACCAAAAAACTATTCGCAATTCAGCACTCCTAAATATAGCTGTCTCCATTGCCCACTCACTACCTACATTTTATTACTATCAAAAAATCCACCAAAAGTCAGCGGAGGCAACTGCCTCCATTGCCTTCTGTATAGATCCGCCCCTGGGTGGAAATAAAGAATGGTTGGAGGGTAAGAGAGAGAAAAGAGGGATTTGAAAAGAGAGGAGAGAGAAAGGCATAATTTGGGTATTTGGTTTGAGTTTTAGGACGAAGAATCACGTATCTCCATCCAAAATTACTCGCCACCACCGTCTACTCTTTTCCCTCTAAGGGGCCATTCGGAAATAATTTTTTTTTAACTTAAAATTAAAATTTTAATAGATTTATAGGTTAAAATTTTAAAAAATTTATAAGTAAAAGTATTCTTATGAATTATAAGTAATAATTGTGAATGTATTTGGTTAATAATGACTTATAAGTTAAGTAAAATATAAAAATTATTAAAATGTCCTTTAATAAAAAGAATATTCGAAAAATAAAATAGCGCATTTCTGTTATTTCATTTGAATAGACCAACTTAAAAAAATGACTTACAAGTCATTTTTTTTAAACAACGAAAATTTACTCTCTTTTTTGACTTTTTTTTATAATTTATAAGTAAAAAAAAAAGTCATTCCGAACAGTTTTTTTAACTTAAATACTTATAAGTTAGGTTGACAACTTATCAGTACTTGCCGAACACGTTCTATCTCGTTGCCCCTTTTGGAAAAATATATATGGAATTTAGGCGGTCTTGTATTTTATTTGTTTACCCAAAATACCCTTTCGTTATGCGCTTGAAAATTTTGCATGAATTAATATTTTTACATGTAATCTTGATATTTTTACATAATTCACTATTAACGCTCGAATTTGTTTGTACGTTCAATTATTGGCTCGAGTTGTAACCTGCATAGAAATAATTATTAAGAGTACTTGACGACTTGGGCCACCGGGGACTTCAAGATATGTACAGAAATATTTAGTATGTTAAAATAAGATGTGTGTACCTCTATTGCTTCAGGTGGGGATAGACACAGTAAACTTTGGGAATATGAAGACTGCTCTTTGGTCTCTTCGGGTGGCGTTGCTATTAGTTCAGCATCACTTTCAGTGGAATTATCATCCTCTTATCGCTGATTATCCCTGAAGTCTCTTTTGTCATCATCTCTTTTGTCGACTACATCACCTCTAGGTCTCTTCTCCGATGATAATCATCATCGAATCTCGAAGAACCCTGACGGTTGGCGAGGGCCTCTTCCAACTCTATAAAGTTATCGACCTTTTCACAGGCCTCTGCTAGAGTTTGAGGAGTTTTAGAGATGATTTCTTCAATCAAGCGACTGAACTTGTCTACGATCGAGCCCATAGTAAGAAATTAAATTACCAGGTAATGTTTAAAAAATCGGACCGGTTATCGAACTGGAAAAGTTACGAGGTGGATGGGGCACTGGTTCAACCAGTGGTCGAACTGTTATTGAACCAGTGACGTCATAAATACATAAAAAAATATATTATTAATAATTAATAAAATTTTAAAATATCTAATTTCTTATAAACAAAAATATAGTAAAATAATGTTATAATATTATTAAAAATATTTTTGTAAAAAAAAAAAAACTTGAAAATCGGGTCACCGATTCAACTACCGGTTGAACCAGTGGTCAACCGGTTTTTGACCGGGTCGTTGAATATCTGGTTTTTTGACCGAAAAGTCGACCGATTTCGGTCGAACCGCGGTCCGACCTCCGGTCCGGTCCGATTTTCTCAACATTGTTACCAGGGATGAATCTATGATGGGGATCTCAGACACTACTTCTATGAACCTCTTTATGTATTACCGAAGAGTTTCGTTGGATCTCTATTTCTGAAAGTAGTATGCCCTCAAACCAATCACATTTGATGTGATAAGTATATCTTTGTAATGTTATTCGTTTATTAATAAAAAATTTATTTAAAGACATTTTCTTATTCATGATTAATTGGTTGAGTTAATTAAATGCATAAACCCATAATTTTTTAGCAATACTTTTTAATCATAATGTTGATTATATTAATGAGATCGAAATTCAAGATAGCTCATAACTAAAATGTTCCTAATCGTGGGATTACTAAAATGAGAATTAGTGAATCCGAATAGATTAGTACATACTATGCTTGCTCTTATAAAAGATGATGATTAATCTCATAATCATTTGTGTGAAGACACTAAAACAAGTATGTAAATGCTTATTCGAGAATAAGTTCACCGAACGTGACTCGCTAAAAAAATACCTAATGTAGTTTTACTTACCTGTCAATAGGAGTTCTTTATGTTATAGTAGTACAAGTGATCATTGGACTTGAGATCGTCATAGTATCTTGTGTATGATGAATTATGCTTTGTCATATTTCTTAAGACCTTTAGGGTATAACAAAGGGTATGCTTGGGTATAATAAGTTGTACATGGAAATAGGTGAATGATCAACAAATGATCTATCACTTATAGTAAAGGTAGATAATGTCCTAATGTAATTCGATAAATGATAACTCAGATATCCTTGATCAAGGTGGAATAAAAATTAGAAAAGAGTTTCTAATTTACATTAGAGTTGTGCATTTGAGAATTGAAATGCATATGATCAAATAAAATAAGACTTGACAGAAATTTCATATCTTATATTTGATTGGAACATTGTATGGTATAATGATTGAATTATACGGCAACTACTCGCAGAATAGTTTATTTGTGATCAAATGTTGTTGTTGTTGTTGTTGTTGTTGTTATTATTATTATTATTATTATTATTATTATTATTATTATTATTTAGTTCCTAAATGATTTTGGAATTATAATTATTATAATAATTAATTTAGTTCCTAAATGGTTTAGGAATTATAATTACTATAATAATTAATTTAGTTCCTAAATAGTTTAGGAATTAATTAATAAGAAGTACTCTCACAATAAATAATTAAGTTCCTAAATGGTTTAGAAATTATAATTATTATATTTAATTAATTTAATACCTAATTAGATCATGAGTTAAATTAAAATCATAATTCTAAAGAGTTTAGGAGGGTTGACCATATCTATAAATAATATTAGTCTTATTATAGATTAAGGTTACACACTCTTTCACAAGAATTGGGAAAGTACATCATAATTCTCTATATCTAAGGAATTAGAAGAGAGAGAGAGAGAGAATTAAGGTTAGTCACCCATGGTTTGAGAAACCAAAATATACTTCTTGAATTCATAAATCTCTTGGTGGATCACCTCTAGAGGCTACATACTTGCGTAGCTAACATTGATCCATAGATTATAATAGGTGAATTTGAAGAAGAACGCGAAAGATTAAATGGAGATGAGCTCGTACATGTTGAAGATTTGGGTCTACAATGTATAATACTTTTATCTTTCCTCAATTAATAATAGTCGTATAAGAAAGATCCTAGTTTTAGTTTGTAGATTTTTTTTTAAAATATGATTTATGCTTGCTTCCATTGCGTTTTATAATTTGATTGTATGTATGTCATGTTTTTGTAAACCAACAATTTCACCTGAAGTTCGCGTCACCATCCTCGCACGCCTTTTATTGTCGTCAAAGCGTGTATGGAACTGCTCCTACAACTCTTCCCATAAATCAATGGAGCGTGGAGAAAGGGAGATTATTCATTCTCTTGTTGTATTCTTCAGGGTGGAAATAAAAAAATGGCACATTGTCGCTACATTATGACCATGAAACCGTATAGCTTGTTCATAAGAAAAAGTATGGTCATGGGGTCACTTGTTCTGTCGTACATCTCCAAAATATAGACTTTGAGGCTTATGTTGATCCTGACTTCGTGGAGCTCCTTTGTTAAGGGTGATACATAAGGCTTCTTTGGTTTGGATCCAAGATGTTTCTCAGAAGCCCTCTTCAGGGATGACTTTCCAATGAGACTATATTCCCATTGCTTCTTGTTTCGATCATCCCTATTATGTCGGGAGGGAGATCTCGATCGTTTCCTTGGGTATTTGGAAGTCATCGATCAGTAGTTGATTGTGTTAGGGTTTCGACACAGTGAAAGCAGCGGAATTTAAAAAAATATTTTCCGAAACCCTAAGACAGGATCCATGCGAAAACAGATTAATCCAGAAGTTTAGATTATTTACCGATTATTCGAGATGGACAGGAGACGATGGATTTCTAAAATGGCTTCGAATCTTCAACGTAATCCAGCGACTGCGTCTCTACAGTATCCACACGAACTGTAACAGCCCGAAATCCCGACCTTCCTTAATTCTATCCAAATATCTCTGGATAGCATAATTAGTAACTTTAATACCAAATTAACAGGGATCTCGTGCGTTAAACTTAACCTTTGACCTTTAAAATCGTTCTGATGACCATAAATTCGGTCCATATGTTTTTTTTTTTTTTTTTTTTTTTAAACTTATTTATCTTACATCCCTACCTGTCTCAGGATCGCAACGTTTACATATCTTCCATTAGAGCTTAGGTCAACCATAATCAACTTGTGACCTAGCCTATTACCATTATCGAATCATATATAATGTTATAATTTAGTTTAACTTGCAAATGAAAAATTTCGCCATGAACCCTTCATACATAGCCCTGATTACCTGTTGTGTACCTGCTACTATTCATATACATCTGTATACATTCAACAATATCATACATATCCTCGTATGCTTATAATTAATCCATTCGCCAACCTATTTACCTCATACTGGAATCATGTATAACCGACTCCATACATATTTACCATACATTCGAGTTCTAGTACATATCGGACTCGACTTACACTGATGTTATAATCAACCAATTATTACATAACTTACACATAATTAATTTTACAATCAGCTGCTAACTTCACATTACATCATTTACAAATATCAATTTCCTCATGCTTGTTTATCTATTCCCCTTTTCTTTACCTTAGCTGCACCGGAACCTCCGGCCTTCTTGTATTTTACCTGAAACGTTAGTACATAGCAAGAATGAGCATAAAGCTCAGCAAGTAATTCAGTTAACATCTTTCATGCTCATAATTTATCATATGCGACATACCTTTTTACTTTATCATACTATGCATGAATGCCACGTAGTTCACTTAACAGTTAAATCACATAATTACACATTGGCCACCTTTCAAATCCTTTACTAACACATAGCTCACCTAGATTAATAGTACAAATAGTCTGAATACTTGCCTGTACCGCATTTATTTAGCTTAACCTGTTTCCACCTCGCTTGGCCGTTCAATCCTTCTGTACATTGGTTCGCTACATCGAGCGTTATCTGTAAACATACAATCTATGTTCGTCAATATAGGATCATAATTTATATAACTTATCAACTTAAACCATAATTGCTTAACCATTAATCTTTACTCAATTCACTTTTGATGTATCATACCTTGTATAGGTTTATAATACATCCTACTTCATTCCCGGCATTTTTCATAACCGTTAACTCACTTTGACTTAGCTTTAGGCATATTACATTATGCCATTTCTTATTTCATTATACCTTGACATCCTTTATATAGCTTATTCGTATTTATTTAGGGTTTACATAACCCATTCTTATCGTTCCTTGTCAAAATATTACATTTCGGACACTTAAAAATTTTTGTCTTGCTACAGTAACTGCGCCCCGGCGCCCTCTTTCTTCTTCCAGATCTCGCTGGCCGCGAGAAGCTCTCGGCCGATGAACAGTGACACTGCGCCCCGGCGCAGTGTCTAGGCAAAATGACTGCGCCCCGGCGCAGTCCTGGTTCTGCAGAATCTGATTTTTGGGTCCTGCTTTGCTGATTTTTAACTCCTTAACTATACATCCAATTGATACCAAATTTGGTACAGCTCTAGACCTTGCTACATAGTATTTTACCAAATTTTCCTTTTCCTCATTTAGCTTCTTAAAAGTAGAGATACACTAGCCCCTAGGAGGGCTGTTCAACACGTTTCCAGACTTAGAATTTTTTTTCAACTTCAAAACCAACTTTGTACTAACTTTGTGATTTTTGGCCATAAGCTTTAAAACTCAATTCCAACACTTGACATAGTTCATATAACCTATATATGACATGTCTAGACTTTCAAAACTATAAAACTTCGCACGAAGCGACTTTTGTCCGTAAAAATCCGTTTCGATTCGAAACGATCGATTTCGATCGTTCGAATCGCCATTTCGCTCAAATTCAAATCCGTTGAATTCCAAAATAACCTAGACACGTGTATTGTCATAAACATGAGTCATTTGAATCCATTTCATCTATAATTCCTCAAAATTGCCAAAAATCACCTTTGATGGCCATTTTCATTAACTTTTTTCAAAACCTATCATTGTCAAAGCTTAAACTCCAAGTAAATCCTTAACTCCTTTTTGACACAATTTACTTCCAACACTTCATTTAGTACACATAGCACATATATAACTTGAGTGGGCTTTCAAAACCTTTAAAATTATTCAAATGAACTTATTTTTCAAAATGATTCAATTTAGGCTTCGGCGAACGTTTTAAAACCTTTAAAATCCTCAATTGTCGCCATATGAATCAAATGACTTTCAAATCATTCCTAACACGTGTTTTAACATCAAACTTAGCTTTTTGGCATCTTTTGATCACCAAGTACACATAATAGCCAAAATTGCATATTGATGGCATTTTGTCAACTTTTCAAAACTTAACTTTTGAACCAACTTTGAATTCTCAAGTCTAGACATCAAATACATCAACACTTGTTCAAATAACAACTTTACATAATCACAAAACTCCTATGGCCATCTTCCAAGTCACTTTACAGATTATTACGTTATCTACACAAAAAGTATAGCCTAATATTCAATATTTCCCTTAAAATTCATAGTTTTCCATCCTCAAAACATTTTGTAAGTTATTTAACATAAACACACACATGATTTCCTCATGATAAACCTTCCAAACTATAATTCCATTAAATCTAACAACATGTTACATAAAATCATGCCTTGTACCATAGCTTATAATTTGTAAATATACATAAATATTACACCATCTTTGTTCTATTTCTTTCAAGCCTAGGGTTTCATAACTTTCCAAACAATTAACATGTAATTCCCTTTTACTTCATAATCAATCCTTACTTTATAATGATTTATGCATGGCTATCTCTAAACTATCCTTTAAACACTTCAACTTCAAACTTTAGAATAAGGACATGATTATACCTCTTTGTATGCTCAACTTAATCATATGAAAAGCTTCCTCATGTCAAGCTCTTCCTCTTTTCTTCTTGCATCTTGATCATTTGGGTAACATAGCTTCTTGGATTTCAAGCTCTTCTTTTCTCCTTCATAGCCTTCTCACGTTTCTCTCTCTTTCTCTCTTATTTTCCAGCAAGATGAAGTGTGCACCAATGCTAGCTTTGTTAGATTTTTAGGTGTGTTAACTCTTATTGAGTTACTTAAGCTTAACCATGGCTAATTCCAACTCAAGGGCAATTTAGTCATTTCACAAGATAAGGGAGGGGCATTTTTATCATTTCACCACTTGGGACATATTCGTCATTATCCAAATTGTCAAGGGTATTTTGGTCTTTTTACCCCTTTAGGACACAATGGTAATTATCTAATTTGTTGAGGGGCATTTTGGTAAATTGCCAAATTAGCTAAACTTTCATTTCTTACAACTTTTCCCCCACATAACTAGACTTTCTTATATTTTCCCCCATTAACTCATTCTTCGCTCATTTCTTATCCAAATCAAATCATTTTTGATCCAAATTCGTTTCATTGTGCTCGAATTCTATTCCTCATCAAATTAATCCATAATTTACTTGTCCCATATTGCTTGTCACACTTTAAACATTGAATTTCCTTAATTAATAATAACTCACCATAATTTGCAAAATTTGCATAATACGTTATCCTCAATTTCCTACGAACCAATCCGATTTCACATTTAATCAATTTTAATCCTCGACAACCCCACTAGTTGACTTGTTCATCTTTCCATCAACCGCTTCCTCGAAAAGCGAACTACGCTCGGATTACCAAAATCCATCATTATTTAACCTTGTAAACTCATAAATCCTTTATTACGATTTTTACATCATTTTACCTATTTTCTTCACTCACATATGCTAATTCTCAACGTACAGACAATTTACGTCTCTTCTACGCACTTTCGGGTATCACATTCTGTATCTATACATCATAACAAATGATTTTCTTCTTTAAGTCCATAAATATCAATTTTCCTTATAACCTCAAAACATTCCAAAATCCTTAACTATATTATTTCCTTTGATCATTAGTATATCAATTTGATACAACAGTCCCTTCTTTTCGACACATACATAACTTACCTTGGCATTTTCATAACCTCGCCTCATCAGGCCTATTTCTTAATCTCGTGATTAGCTTCTCCTACTTAAATTCAATTTACACATACATATATATATATACACATATTCATACATTCATTCTTTAACTTGCTGACACATAGTATCGTATTTTACAGTAATTTCTGTTCAAATTACCCCATTGTGGGCATCACAACTAATCATTCATCTTTAATACATTATATCACTATTCAACCATCCTAGGTCATTTATAACTAGGTTTTATCACTTAACCTTTACTTACTTAATCATAATCCTTATTTAAAATTCTGTAAAATCCTGGGGCGTTACACGAACGCTCCGCGAACCGTCACACGATCTGCAGTAAAAGGGATCTGCGATACTAGCCACCAAGATCAGGATTTCTAACCTATTTTTCTCTCTAGCCTCTTTCTGAAAGCGGCTAGGGTTCTAGTTTTTCCTTACGTAATTTTTTAGACTACTGATATATCATATATATAGTAGTTAATATGAATTAACTAAAACCTAAAATAAATAGAAAAATAAAATCCGAATTTATATATATTATATTTTAATTAAGTCTTACTTAATTAATATACATATATACAAATTATCCTATTAATTTAAATTCGTAATTTTTAAATACTATCAATCATATTGACATATTTAAAATACTTAAAATTTAAATTAATTCCCTTTTAATTACGTTCTAAGTGTGTGACCCTATAGGTTATTATTATGTTGACAATAATTTTAAAAACATATTATAAAATTATAAACAGTGAGCGGCATCTAGTAATGCATCACTGCTACCCTAATAATAATAAGATCGGTGATTCGATACAACATTTTCGTGACCAATGTTTCAATGTAATTTAATCCTTTTAACCTTATATCCTAGATTAAACTCGAGGCATGGAATATGTCATACTCTTCATAATTTAATCTGAGTTTTCTTGATCAATGAGTAGACTATATGAAACAAATCAATATTTGAGCATGGCCATGCATTTCATAGTCCTACTCAATCAAGAGGCCTATGGATATCACCCATAATATATATGAGGGTTAAATTCTATCTAGATCACTCATATTCCTCACACGATTCATGATGTACCCAATAATCACCTTTATTGTCCACCCTATTAAAGGTGACATTTGATGATATCAAAGTACACAAATTCTCGTGTAATAATATAGTGATTTCAGGTCGGAGGATCATTACATCATTGTCACTATAAGAATTTCTTATGACACTTTGCATAATGCTCCATGTAGAATTCTCATGGTGGGTCAGTCCAGTACATTGTTCTCTAACGTGTACCTATGCATTGACTCAAATATCTCATATATTTATGACCAATGAGATTTGGCTATCAGTCAATCAACATACTAGTCTCAATGCATCATTGTTATCCCATTAACAATGATACTCGACTAGGGACATTTAAGAGCAATGATACTAATTATAATTATATAATCTCATGTTCAAGTCACATACTTAAAGCTATATAATTCGTATCATTATTCTAAGGGCTTTTATTATGTTAACATTTATATAACGCAGTAAATGAAATCATAATAAAATAATTCATTTATTCAATCAAATATAATATCAAAAATGTTAAGCAGTTACATCAAATAATTAGCCTCTAGGGCATAAACTCTAACAGATTGTCTTATAGTTTGGATGGCGGTTGAGATCTCTTTCTTTCTACCGCTGATGTTAACACTCGAATTTGACCACACATTCAACCACCGACTTGGATTGTGATTTGCATAGAAAGAACCACCAAAAGTATTTAACGGCTTGCGCCGCCGGGGGATACCTTTGGTGTGAGAGTAAATAAAGTCTTTAAAATGTGTTAACAATGGAAGCAGAAGTATTTAGTAGGTTAGAATAAGATGTATGTACCTCTATTGTTCAACATGTATTTATAGTACTCATATTGCTCAACAGGACTCTAATTCCTAATAGAAATTATGTAGTATAATTCCTGTTAGAAAAAGTAACAGACACGCTAATCAATGTTGGATAGGTAACTCTCATACTAATTAATATTAGATATGATAATTAATTAGTATCTGAATTGATAAGAAAAGCAATCACAAGCCTATCGAATTTATGAGTCCTTTTGTGCGCGTACTAAGCCTAATGAATTGTAGGACCGGGCCCAACATGGACATCTCATTTATGCTAGTAAAATACACAGCCTAACATTCGCATTAAAGTAAATCATATTTTTATGTGAAAGAGAATTATATGAAAATATTAAAAATACATACAAAAATAGTATTACCTTTTTATTCGTCTTGATTCCATAATCGGGGCTGCTCAAACCCGACCCTATAGGGACCAAATTTTTAAATTTAAGAATTAGGACTAGTTTCCTGACCGATTACAATTTAAAAGATGTATAATTATTATGCATTAAAAATTGTATATGTGACGCCCCCAAATCTAGGCTCACACAGCCCAAACTTGAGTCGTCAAAAGACTACAACAAAATTATTACAACAAAGCACAACGTACAACAATACCGTGTATAATAATACACAACTAAGTCTTCACTATTATTGCCACACTATTTTACAACACGTGAAGACTATAATAGATATCCCTCGGACTCCCACTCCATTCCCCGGCTAGACCCAGCTACGTTCTCATATCCTGTTGAAAAATAATGGAACAAAAGGGTGAGCTCAAATAGCCCAGTAAGAAATATCATGACTAAGATAATGACGAATAAATTATCATTAGCCTTCAACAAGTGAGTTCTTGATAGAATACAACAGAATACAAGGTGTATATCAAAAACTGCAGTTAAATTCTTGAACAATGTTCAGATCAATAATAGCGGCGGAATGAGCAATCTATTAGAAGAATAATGTAGACTATAATGTCCACGCGCTTCTCTTTTTCGTAAAAACATCATCAACTTTTATCATCTGAAATACCATTAGTCAAGATAATACAAATTCACAGTTCCTGGTCATAATCATGCAAATCAACAGTTCATCTATGCATTACGGGCCAAAGAGAACATTCAATATAGCACCAGCGGTCATGATTATACCAGATTCAGCCTTTGGTCATAATCATACCAAACAACAGTTCATCTATGCACTACGGGCCAAAGAGAACTTTCAATATAACAACAACGGTCATGATTATACCAGATTCAGCCTTTGGTCATAATCATACCAAACAACAGTTCATCTATGCACTACGGGCCAAAGAGAACTTTCAATATAACAACAACGGTCATGATTATACCAGATTCAGCCTTTGGTCATAATCATACCAAACAACAGTTCATCTATGCACTACGGGCCAAAGAGAACTTTCACCACGTGTCATAAAAGACACCGAACAGATGTATCGCCTTTAACCTAATATATCGCCTTTAACCTATCATCTGTTCAACAAATATATCACATCTGTGCCCCCGGCCACAGATATTCACAACAGCTTGATTCTTGATGATTAGTACAAATAATAGTGATACAATTGATGAACAGAAGAAACAGGATAAACAATAAGTATCGGAAGTTTACTTTGTGCAGATTCAAATAATGTCCAAATTGTCAACATGATGTGGAGTGAAATTTAAAAATGTTATTCAAGATTCTCAGTTCAGAATAACGGTTACAGTTCAATAGAAAGATTCAGAAAATAGGAAGGTTCAGTTGAAATAATGAAGTTCAACTATTATGGAACATATAATATTTTCAGGAATTATAGAAGCAATAGTTCCATAATAAGTTTCGATTCAGGATTATGAAAGAAAATAATATCCCTTACCGTAGCAAGTTCAAGAGTGTAAAAAAAATGACATTTCTTACCTTAACACGTGACTGGATATTGATTTAAATGAGATTGATCAACCTATATTTTTATAGTAAAATTAGTAATTACCACATATAAATTTCAAAGTGTATGCTAACTCGTATAATATGAACTATCAAAATTATATATATTTAACATAATTTTTGTAGTATAAAATACCAACTTTAAAATAGTTTTAAAAATAATATTCCAAAATAAATCTTCCAAAGAAAGCTTTTAAAAATGAATCTTCTCAAAGAAGAGACTTCTAAAGGAAGATTTGTGAATACCGTGAAAAATAGGAATTTATAAAATTACTACTCTTTAATAAAAGACTTACTTGAAAAATTCCTGCACTCCTTTTGGCTTTCAAACACTCAAAATAGCCTTACTATTCTCAGAGAAAACTCATAAAATTCTTATAGAAAAATTTTATGTTTTAGGTGTGATTTTTCTATTCAGCTGAACAAGCTATTTATAGGAGAAAAGAAGTTACTATGCGTGGTAGGTGGCTGTACGCCAATACTGAATTCAGCAGCAACACGAGGGCTGCGCGAAAATTTTTCTTCAGCACGTTTCTGAGAAAATTTTCTTCCAGTGGGCCCCACCCTACCCCACATGTTTTCTTACTATTCACGTTACTATTCACGTCACTATTCACGTCACTATTTCAAATAGTAAAATTAATTATTTTATTTTTTATTTATTTATTTATTCTTCATGTGAGTCCAACATATAAAATAATGTTACTACAATAATGTAAGAAATACGTTACATATTTTTATTAATTTAATAATATAAATTATAGTGTATTTGCTACTGTGACAATTATTAGGTTCAATAATTTTAAAAACAGTGCAGCAACAATTATTGACTCAATGATATAAAATACAGTGTAATGACAATTATTAAATTAATAATGCAAAATACTGTGTAGCAACAATAATTGAATTGATAATATAAAATATTATGCAGTGACAATTATCGATGAAATGATGCGTAACAGTTACGGTGTCAATAATATGAGACACTGTGCAATACCGTGTGTTACTGTAGAGTACCGTGTGCTACAGAAAATACCATAAATTACCGTATGCTACTATTCTTTTATCACCGGTATTTTAACAGTTAACACCGTTGACTAATTTTATTTAAAAAGGTTACTTCTGTCGTTTTCTATATCCGACAATTATTCCGTTGTGGGGTCCACCAATAATTTGTTATTTCGGCGCCGTTGTACGACCCGAATATTCCCCGACAAAGCGAATATTGTCTGACAAAATAAAATTTGCACATAACATCCTTAACTTTCAATTTCGTCAATTTAACCACTTACTGTTTCATGAAAAAAATATATATGAAGAAAAAATTAAATTTTATATTTAATAAAATTCGGGGTCTTACAACCTCCCCTCCTTATGAAATTTCGTCCCCGAAATTGACGTACCGGGCATTTCAAAGTTATCCTCCTGATTTCCAGATGTCATACTTAACTGTGGTCACAAAATAAATGTTAGTTCAAATAAACTGACTCATCACTTCATGTCCCTATATTCAAATCAACTCATTAGATAATAAAATCTAATTTAGGTGGGATACACTAGTGACTGATTATATTCGTCTCTCCCCTCCTAGTTCTAACCCCAGATCTCCATTAAAGACCATATCCCTAAGCTCTGATGCCAACTGTGACTCTCATCCCACCATAGGGACAGCACCTCACAATGGTACCTATCAGTTTGCCACCTGTACTATAGGCGTCCCCTACGGAGAGTCTGGCTTCGGTGCATCCCCTTTCCCTAGGAAGTCACCAGCGAGAGGCTCGGGGCTCTTCGTTATATGGCTCTGATACCAACTGTGACGCCCCCAAATCTAGGCTCACACAGCCCAAACTTGAGTCGTCAAAAGACTACAACAAAATTATTACAACAAAGCACAACGTACAACAATACCGTGTATAATAATACACAACTAAGTCTTCACTATTATTGCCACACTATTTTACAACACGTGAAGACTATAATAGATATCCCTCGGACTCCCACTCCATTCCCCGGCTAGACCCAGCTACGTTCTCATATCCTGTTGAAAAATAATGGAACAAAAGAGTGAGCTCAAATAGCCCAGTAAGAAATATCATGACTAAGATAATGACGAATAAATTATCATTAGCCTTCAACAGGTGAGTTCTTGATAGAATACAACAGAATACAAGGTGTATATCAAAAACTGCAGTTAAATTCTTGAACAATGTTCAGATCAATAATAGCGGCGGAATGAGCAATCTATTAGAAGAATAATGTAGACTATAATGTCCACGCGCTTCTCTTTTTCGTAAAAACATCATCAACTTTTATCATCTGAAATACCATTAGTCAAGATAATACAAATTCACAGTTCCTGGTCATAATCATGCAAATCAACAGTTCATCTATGCATTACGGGCCAAAGAGAACATTCAATATAGCACCAGCGGTCATGATTATACCAGATTCAGCCTTTGGTCATAATCATACCAAACAACAGTTCATCTATGCACTACGGGCCAAAGAGAACTTTCAATATAACAACAACGGTCATGATTATACCAGATTCAGCCTTTGGTCATAATCATACCAAACAACAGTTCATCTATGCACTACGGGCCAAAGAGAACTTTCAATATAACAACAACGGTCATGATTATACCAGATTCAGCCTTTGGTCATAATCATACCAAACAACAGTTCATCTATGCACTACGGGCCAAAGAGAACTTTCACCACGTGCCATAAAAGACACCGAACAGATGTATCGCCTTTAACCTAATATATCGCCTTTAACCTATCATCTGTTCAACAAATATATCACATCTGTGCCCCCGGCCACAGATATTCACAACAGCTTGATTCTTGATGATTAGTACAAATAATAGTGATACAATTGATGAACAGAAGAAACAGGATAAACAATAAGTATCGGAAGTTTACTTTGTGCAGATTCAAATAATGTCCAAATTGTCAACATGATGTGGAGTGAAATTTAAAAATGTTATTCAAGATTATCAGTTCAGAATAACGGTTACAGTTCAATAGAAAGATTCAGAAAATAGGAAGGTTCAGTTGAAATAATGAAGTTCAACTATTATGGAACATATAATATTTTCAGGAATTATAGAAGCAATAGTTCCATAATAAGTTTCGATTCAGGAGTATGAAAGAAAATAATATCCCTTACCGTAGCAAGTTCAAGAGTGTAAAAAAAATGACATTTCTTACCTTAACACGTGACTGGATATTGATTTAAATGAGATTGATCAACCTATATTTTTATAGTAAAATTAGTAATTACCACATATAAATTTCAAAGTGTATGATAACTCGTATAATATGAACTATCAAAATTATATATATTTAACATAATTTTTGTAGTATAAAATACCAACTTTAAAATAGTTTTAAAAATAATATTCCAAAATAAATCTTCCAAAGAAAGCTTTTAAAAATGAATCTTCTCAAAGAAGAGACTTCTAAAGGAAGATTTGTGAATACCGTGAAAAATAGGAATTTATAAAATTACTACTCTTTAATAAAAGACTTACTTGAAAAATTCCTGCACTCCTTTTGGCTTTCAAACACTCAAAATAGCCTTACTATTCTCAGAGAAAACTCATAAAATTCTTATAGAAAAATTTTATGTTTTAGGTGTGATTTTTCTATTCAGCTGAACAAGCTATTTATAGGAGAAAAGAAGTTACTATGCGTGGTAGGTGGCTGTACGCCAATACTGAATTCAGCAGCAACACGAGGGCTGCGCGAAAATTTTTCTTCAGCACGTTTCTGAGAAAATTTTCTTCCAGTGGGCCCCACCCTACCCCACATGTTTTCTTACTATTCACGTTACTATTCACGTCACTATTCACGTCACTATTTCAAATAGTAAAATTAATTATTTTATTTTTTATTTATTTATTTATTCTTCATGTGAGTCCAACATATAAAATAATGTTACTACAATAATGTAAGAAATACGTTACATATTTTTATTAATTTAATAATATAAATTATAGTGTATTTGCTACTGTGACAATTATTAGGTTCAATAATTTTAAAAACAGTGCAGCAACAATTATTGACTCAATGATATAAAATACAGTGTAATGACAATTATTAAATTAATAATGCAAAATACTGTGTAGCAACAATAATTGAATTGATAATATAAAATATTATGCAGTGACAATTATCGATGAAATGATGCGTAACAGTTACGGTGTCAATAATATGAGACACTGTGCAATACCGTGTGTTACTGTAGAGTACCGTGTGCTACAGAAAATACCATAAATTACCGTATGCTACTATTCTTTTATCACCGGTATTTTAACAGTTAACACCGTTGACTAATTTTATTTAAAAAGGTTACTTCTGTCGTTTTCTATATCCGACAATTATTCCGTTGTGGGGTCCACCAATAATTTGTTATTTCGGCGCCGTTGTACGACCCGAATATTCCCCGACAAAGCGAATATTGTCTGACAAAATAAAATTTGCACATAACATCCTTAACTTTCAATTTCGTCAATTTAACCACTTACTGTTTCATGAAAAAAATATATATGAAGAAAAAATTAAATTTTATATTTAATAAAATTCGGGGTCTTACAGTATATTACTCTCTGTTTTTAAAAAAGAGTAAAATGTGTTCTTTTTTAAAATTTCAAGTAAGTATTAACAACTTAATTTTATATATTATCCTTATAGTTAAATCCTAATTTGTTTCTCTTTTCCCATTTTAATACATTTTAAAAGAATAATAATATTGAGATTTATATCCAAGTTGATAAATAAATAAAAATATTAATTATATTTTTTTAATTTTTGTATTTCACCCAAAATGTCAATTAAACAAAAAATGGACCATGGGTCTAGTAATTAAGTATGGGTCAACAACAGTCGAGATAAGTCAAAATCGAATAAAGGTATAACTTCTTGTGCTTAAAGATTGCTTATTATTAAAAATTAGACTGATAACTCGTGCAAGACACAAGTTAATATCGATAATACAATTTAAAATTATGGTATGTGTTATTTGTGTTGGGACATAATTTATTGTACCTCATATTTAATATGAGCTAATGATTATTTTATATTTGGAATTGGGTTGGACTCTTTTTACATACTATGCTGGGTATAGATCGTGGGTCAGCCCATTTAAGTATTCTTATCTTTAAGGCAGTTTGGGCTAGTGAGAAAAGATATTATTTTCTACTTGATAAAATTGATGGGACTTCAGACGATGTATAAAAGTGTATATATATGAAATCTCGACAAGTGAACCAGGTAATGCTAATACATGCATAACTGCAATATCAAATATCTTATGATTATTCCAGCAATTATCTTGGTTCTCCATTGTGATGTTTTATCACCTGTATTTATTCTTACACCGGAGCATTCTCAGACAACTCAAGTCGTGACCTGATCTGTGGGATGTTTAACAGTTTCTTTTGAGTTCATGAATCATGTTGTTAGGTGATTTTAACGAGAGAACGATTCACACGTCAACAATTTGATATTATAATTTGAATATAAATAATATAGTATGAATGATATTGAAAAATTGTATATGTATCAAAATTATTATATATGTATGTACACCCTTGGAACTAAAGGATAGAAAAAAGTTAAGTATAATTATGAATATAAAATACATTATATCGATAGAGTTGATTAACTCAAAATTAACTCGTTGATTAACTAAAATAGCTCAGATAATTTGGATAAAATCTCTACTTACTTAATTATATAGTACTCCTTACATCCCATATTAAATACCTACTTTTTTAATAACACACGAATTAAAATAAAAATATTTTTCCTGATATACTCCTATTAAATTAATATCTCATACTTATTTTTTTACTCATATATTTTAATTTTTAATATTTTAATTACTTATGTTCACATAATTATCATCAACATTTGAAATTGTGCATGTATTTAGGTGTAATAAAGAGGAGAAAATTTGACGTTCGGTCAAATTCAAGTCCACAATTATTATTGAGAGTATATCTAAATAGATTCCACTTTCTCAACGATAAATTTAGGAAAGTACTATTTTAATATTTTTATATAGTTTTTTTTATATGTAAAAATGAAGCTTAATTCATTTTATTATGAAAAAAAATTATATAAAAATATTAAAAATGCATGTGAACCTATGCGATAGATTCAATAAATAGCTTGTCAACTTTCGATTTTTTTAAGAGGGCTAACCTGTTAATAATTTTACTTTTTAATAAATTAATAAGATGTATGAAGAGACTATATCTGAAAAAAGGAAGATAAAATAATACGTATTTAAAAATAGGACAGTTAATATGGAATAGATAAAAAAAGAAAAATGAACGTTTAATATGGGATGAAAGAATAATAAATAATAGATATATTGTTAACACATATTGGATATGTACTTATTCTCAAAAATTAAATTAGCCCGACAGTTCAAGCTCTCAAACCATAGCTATCCCTATATAGGGGTGTTCAAGCGGTTTTTATCCGTCTGAACTGGATCGGTATCGAAATTAATCAAATTTTAGTACCGAAATCGGTACCAATTCTATCGATATACCGAACCGATTAGTCAGTTTGGTACCGGTAAAAACCGAAAATTAATATAATATATATTTTATTATTTTTATTATTATAATATATATTTTTTTATTATTATTATTATTACTAATTATTTATTAAAAATATAAAAAAGAAAAAAACTAGTACGACCGATACGGTTCGATATTTATCGAACCATAAAAAGTCAATACTGAAAAACTGATTTTTTTATACCGATACCTATCCGAGTAATTTTGTACAAGACCGTCCGACTTAGACCGGTCCAAAAAATCAAATTTACCAAATTTTTTGAACAGGCCTATCCCTTTGTGCTTAATGATTTGTACATCGTGTACAAATGGGAGATTAACAATTATAAATTAAATTGATGCAGCATTTCTTTATATTATAATACACGTAAAATACTTTTAAGAAGATTAATTTGAGAAAAAATAAGCATGCATTAAACGATATCACTCCATATATATATAATTTTGTGGTTAACAGAAAAAAAGAGTTATTTTTTTAATAATAATAATAATTTGGGTTTAAAGAAAAAGAAAGGGTAATTTACATATGGTAGTACATTTTTAGAAATAATTACAATAATAGTACATCCATAAAATAATTACAAAAGTAATACATTTCCTCATATTTATTTACAAAATTAATATATTATATTTAGTATCCCTTAATTTAGGTGGATATTTTAAATTTTAAATTTTAAATATCTTCATTGACATCATTATCATACAAAAGAAACAAAAATTTATTTCTTCAAAATTCATCCACCCGCCTCCTCCCTCTCCACTCTACTGCCTACCATCACTCCCAGCCGCCGCCTCCTCTATCTCCCCTCTACTGCCGACCACCACCCCCAGCCGCCGCCTCCTCCTCCCTCTCCCCTCTCCCCTCTCCTGCCGACCACCACCTCCATCTGCCGCTCCACTCCCATGGCCGCCTCCCCTTCCCCGCCTCCCTCCCCCTACTCCAGATCTCCCCTCCCGCCTGCCCGCCTGCACCGCCTGCCCCCTCCGCCTCCCCCTTCCTCAGCCGTCCCTCTCCCCTTTCCTGCCGACCACCACCCATAGCCGCCGCCTCCCTCCCCCTCCTCCAGATCTCCCCTCCCCCGCCTGCCCCCTCCGCTTCCCCCTTCCCCAGCCGCCGACCCACTCCGGCCCCCGTCCCTCCTCCCCTCCACCACAACCCCCCACCCCCTCCGACCACCAACCCCCAGCCGTCTCCTACCCCTTCCCCAGCAGCCGACCCCCACTCCCCCCATCCCCTCCCCTCCATCCGCCTCCTTCTTTCTTCCCCCGACTGCTCTCCCCCGCATCCCTCCCCCTTCCCCCCGCCTCCAGTGCCTACCCCCCCTCTCCCTCCCCCCTCCCCCCGCCTCCAGCGCATGCCCCCCCCCCCCCCCCCCGCCTCCCCTCCCTCGCCTGCCTTCGCCTCCTCCAGATTTTCTCTCTCCTGCCTCCCCCTTCTTTATCCTTTATCCCTTTCTGGCATTGTTTTTTTAATACGGTAACCATTTTTTTTATATTCTATTTAGTAACCAAACATTTATACGAAGGTAACCATTTTAGTTTTTGTGTGTAACCAAATAGTGATAAAAAAAATTAATACAGTAAACATTTTTTTTATATTCCAGTTGGTATCCAAATCTTTATACAGGTAACCATTTTAGTTTTTATGTGTAACCAAATATTCATAAAAGTTTGGTTACCTTTCTATTAAAGTTTGGTTACCTTTATATTAAAGATTGGTTACCTCTGTATTAAAGGTTGGTTACCTTTGTATTGAAGGTTGGTTACCTTTATATGACAGTTTGGTTACCGTTGTATTAAAGGTTGGTTACCTGTGTATTAAAGGTTGGTTACCTGTGTATTAAAGGTTGGTTACTTTCTAGTGTTTGGTTACGTACATATTATTGTTGTTTACCTTCATTCAGTAATTAGTTACCTCCATATTCTTTTGTAAATCTCTCTCAATGGGTTTCATGGCGACGAAGGGAATGAAGGACGTCGGTGGTAATGAATGGCAACGGCGGTAATGGATTATATGGAGGACGGACGACCACCAGTCCACCACCACCACCACCAGTCCACAACCACTCTCGTTAATGTATGGTCGACGAGGGGGAGCACCGGGAGGGGCAGACGGGGGAGTGGGGAGGAGAGAGAAAGCTGGAGGGAGAGGCAGGAAGGGCAGGTGGGGGAGTGGGAGGAGAGAGAAAGCTGGCGGGGGAGTGGGGAGGAGAGAGAAAGCTGGCGGAGGAGGGGGGCCAGGCGGGGGAGAGGGGGAGGGAGGCGGGAGGGGGCTGGCGGGGGAGGAGGTCCAATGTGCAGGTTTCTGAGTAAATATTTTTTTGTTTTTCATCCATTTGATTTGAATTTTGAATTTTGAATTATGGCAGCCTTGATTTTAGGTTGCTTATTAATGTGAAATTAAATGGTTTGAATTTATTGTGTTGTTTTTGTAATTATTTTATGTGTGTTTTATTTTTGTAATTACTTTCTAATTGTTGTATATTAGTGTTAAGGACCCAAAAAGAAAAGGGTGAATGAAGCGGGAAGAATTGATTGTTAATTGTTGGGCTCGCTTCAAATTCATATTGTGGTTTGGGCCAATAATAAAATGAAAGGCAGCTCCATTGGCCTGCCTCTTTAGATTTGATTAGATAAAATAATATGGTTTGGGCCGTTAATGGTAGCTCCATTGGGCTGCATTCCTCCGGGCTCTTTAGTCGCAGCATAACTAACAAACAAGCTTATTGAGAGTAACAGAAAGGGAGATCAGAAAGAAGAATATGGAGGAGAAGAATGAGGAGAAAGGAGAGGGAAAGAAGATATGCAAGAGGTGCAAACAGACATTTTCTCTCTCATCTAACAACCAAGCCTCTTGCCGTTTTCATCCTTCCTTCTTCGTTTGTCGCCGTCACGACGATCAGAAAAGGTACGTCGCTATTTTGTTTGATTTTAATCAGAATTAGATAAACATGATTATGATGAAATTGTGAAAATTTGCATACAAATGTCATCGTTTAGATTTATTTTATTTTATTTAAAAATAAAATTATTTATTTCAGCATTTTATTGGAGATGTGGTATCAACTATGTGTATTTGATTTAGGTAATAGTCATGTTGAAGTAATGCTCAAGCATGTGCTTTACTTGAAAGATGTTAACTGTGTTGTATTAACAGCTTCAATTGAATCTGCATGCCTTTATATATATATATAGAGAGAGAGAGAGAGAGAGGGTGTGATCCCTAGCAAATAGCTATGGAGACTCTAGTGCATCTCTAGCCGTTCACAGCTAGATCCAACGGACAAGAATTGAGAGAATAAAAAAATTAAATACCTTTACCCACCCTTGGTAATGGAAGGGCCAATCTTATATTCCCCGAGCTTTAACACTCATTCTTAGATGATTTTGACGACGACTACCTATTCCTCCACCAAACATCTGCTCATCATCAAGAAGAAGAACAAGTAAACAATTACAATCATGAATCTGTGCAAGGAACCTGATTTGTCAATTCCGGCCGACCAAATCTTTTACAACGGCCAGATTTGACCTGTATATCCAGTTTTAAACACAGATTTGTTACTTGCTGATGATGTTGAAGTTGATAATCCAATTTCATCCATGACTCCCAAAACTTAAACTCCGATCCAATTTCTGTTGGGAAAGCTTTTTATTAAAGAGTGGATCGCATTGTGCTCTATGTTAGAAGAGGATGAATTTGATGGAGTCTGGGTGGGAACAGTGATGAAGGCAGAAAAAAAGAGTCAGTGGGATCAAATTAGTCTCTAAATAATTTAGTGGGGGTTCAGGGGCAGTGCCCCCGAGCCAATTTTTTTGAATAATTTTATACTTTTAGATTGTATATATAAAACATATATTTGATTGTAATGATAATATAATAATTGTTAATTCTATATATATGTATATGCATGTATATATACATCCTATTGACTCCTAATAGATTTTTTTAAAGACAAACTGTATATAAATAATTAATTCTTTAAAAAATAATATAAAATAAATTATTAATTAGTTTAAGAAGATTATATGAATATACATATATAGAGGAAGTATGAATGATCTGAAATTGAAACTTAAGTGAGAAAATTATAAATTTTTAATTTGACCTCGTATATTAAAAATGTTACAAAAATTTAGTAGGGTCAATTTGTATATAACATTTAAAATTTTCAATTTTTTTCATATATTATAAAACAAAAAAAATAATTTAGTGGGGTCAATTAACCCCACAAGGTTAGGTGTGGCTTCGTCCTTGGGTGCGAAGGTGTAAGAAGAGCAATTCGACCAGTTCGTCCAAGAAGAGGAAAGGAGTGGTGAAGATAAGCGATATAACAAGACTCTCCTACTGAATTACTAAATTTAGGACATTAGCCCATAGCGGAAGGTATTTAATTTTTTTGCATTCCGTTACTCTTAAGGGCCTTTTTCCCTCAATTCTTGTGGTTATAGGTATGAATGGTTGGAGATACACTAGATGTAATAGTGCCCATAACTAACATTTGTTATGTATTACTCCCCATATATATATGTATGTACGCACGCATACACACGCTATCAACTCCACAAAATGAGTCCTATTTTACTATTGCTTAAATTAAGATCAAATAAGTTCACGTCAATTTTGTGTCATAGGATTTCGTAAATTGACCATAAAGAAAATCAAATGGAACTCTCTTGTAGAATGGAGGATTTCGTAAATTGACCATAAAGAAAATCAAATGAAACTCTCTTGTAGAATGGAGGGAGTTGTATTTTTATATTGTTATAAAGCAAATTTTATACCTGAATAATTGCTAATTAAAAAATGAAGATACTTAATACTCATTTCTTCTCGAGATAGGATTTTTCCTTCGCTGGTGTAGAATCAGTTTTCTTAAATGATGTTTTACATTTTAGTCAGCCTGATGGCTATTTTAGGACCAACTTTAGTTCATTGACTTGTCCGTCCCCTTGATATCCCTTATCTTCATGAAAAAGTAGGTTGTAAATCATATAGAAGCTACTATAAGATGTATACATCTATTTGTCTTGTGCTTTTAAAAGAAGTTATTTAGTATAATCAAATTTTCCTATTATAGGAAGAACAAGGTCTGGGTGATACTTAATGGGGAATTTTCAAGTGCAACAGTGGGACAATTAAAATTCCAATTTTTTGAGAACCTATAGTATTTTCCATTAAGCGTTGAATTTAGTTAGGCTTGATTTTAAATTTGTTTTAAACTTGTGTACCTTCATATGTTTTAAGAAAGTCTCTCAAGCAAGTCTTTTGTTGCTCTGGCTTCACAATTTGTTAGGATTGAGACCTTTGCAACTTTATGCACTTTTAGTGTTTTTTTTTTAATCCCATACCAAAGAGAAAATGTTGTAAGCGAAAATATTTGGACTCTAAAAGCAGTATTTGGTGCACCATCTATCAATCTGTTCCTTGATGCTTTTTTTGCTTTTTAATTATTAAAAAAAGATTTTATTTGTTTCAAGTATCCTTAGCAGCTCCTCAGGGTTACCTAGTTGGTACATTTGCCTCTCCTCCACACAACAAAGGGTGGTTTGATGTCAAGTCTCACCAGCTGCAAAATGAATCAAGCTTTGCCCCCTTGTCTAGAATATGATAGAGTAGACAGCTTTCCCAAGACCAAAAAATAAAAGAAAAGTAGAAAAAATAAAATTAGAAAAACAAAGGGAAAGTTAGAAATTTGTTTGGTAGAGTGCTACGCAAGAATGGAACTTTGATATCGCAGTGCAAATTGGTTTTTGATGGGGGAAAATTGTTAAGGATAATTACTTATATTTTTAGTGTTGAGAAATCAAGCGCACACAAACACACTAAGATAATACATGCTCGCTATTGTATTAGATATAAAATAATGACATAGGAACACCCAACTGAAAAAATCACGGGGAGAGATCTTAAATATCTACTGTGAAAAATATTAAAGAATACAAGTTTTGCTATTTGAGAAAATAAATTCACTGTTTATTTTCTCTTTACCTTTCTCTCGACCTCTTTAGCTCCTCACTATAATGTCTCTCTAACTTTCGTTGCTTAGTGTGTTAAACTGAAAACCAAAGGCTCTCTTTTGTAGTACATTGAGAAGGGGACAAGCTTCCTTATTTCAAGGAGGCCAGACAAACTTTCTTATTTGTACATGACAAGTTGACAACTGAATTTGCACCATTTTTCCAACATATGCAATATCCTTTATAACTTTTGAGAACAAAAAATGATGGTTTCATCTCTTACATTGTTAAAGGTACTATGAGTTGGGACCTGATGATCCTCCTTATGCTGCCAAGTTCTATGATTGTTGTGGAGCAGAGGACCCAGAGGCATCAGGCTGCACTACTAGTTTCCACATTTCATATGATGATGAGTAGTAAAGTTCAACTCTTTCTTCATCGTTTGATATTTGACTGTAAAATAAACATGTAGAAAACACAAATCTCTGCTTAGAGTGATGTACATAACAAGGGTTGGGAATGTCTTTAGTGCACTTGAAGTTTTTAAAGCATCAAATTGAAGATCTCATGTGCATGTCTCAAAAATTAAAATAATTCTTAATGTGGTGCTTTTGTGAGTTCCCCTTCTGCATAATTTTAACTTTCATCCATGAGATTATGTCTGTTCTCTGTACATAGAGAAGTTTCCCATTCATATATATTTTTGGAGTGTGTTGATTCATTTTTACTGACCCCGCTCTTGCTACGACATTTGCAAATTTATTCATTGAATGATAAATCAGTACAAGTGACTAAGACATTTGTCAATAAGTTTGTGTTTGTTTGATAGAATTCCTTTTACCCATATATCATTTTTGCGAAAAAAAGGAATCCATGTGTAGATTCTAATCCTTTGTACAAGTTAAGATCTATTCTTGAATATGTTTGAAGAAGGGGAAGAAAGAGCCCTCAGTGTACTGACAGGTCTGTTTCTTCACATTTTTTGTTTGTGATTACAAGTGGTATTCAAGCTCTGATTTTTTTAACTTTAGCTATGAAATGATGTCCTTGGTAATGCGACATGAAGACTCTTTCCCCAATTACCACTGTCTAGCACTATCACAGCACGATGTATGTGTGGTCGTAGTACAACATGATGAAGACAATTACGCTAGTAATGACCAGGGTCCGGTCCTTTGTCTTCTTGTAGTGCTGGTTTATGGGACTCGGGGACTACAGCTTATGAAAATTATGTATTTTAGCAGATCCTCCTCTATGGCTGTGTACTTGTAAGTTGCTGAATGAAATGGAGCTTGATATAGGGTTATCAAAAGGAAAGAATGTCCCAAGCTAAACTTCCTAGTAGCGGAACTATATCTATGAAATTATCTAGTTGTATATGATTGTACAGGCCACCCACCAGTCACCACATCATTTTGAGGCTGGCCTGATCTGCCCCCATGTTTTGGATATTCACTCAGTTTGATCCCACCCCCCATGTGCATTTATTCATGTCTAGAGTTCATAATTTATAAGGGGCATCTATACTTAATACTGCTTATTAAATTTCCTTCTTATTTTCTTGTGTCATAGTTGACAATTAATGAGTTTGAGCTGTCTAACTAGCCGACCACTTGCGTTTGACATATATATATATATATAAAAGAGCTGGTTCATAGTAAATAGTTGTTTATAGACTTTTCTATGACTGCTCATCCATGCAAGATGTGACAGTCCAAATTCTATAAAAGGGGGCCTTTTGTAACAGTGTTTGTGAAACAACTTAACTATTGCAACAATGCGTTGCGTAGGAAAAGTTGTTTTACTGTTAATTCGAAATTAGAAATTTTTTCCGTCAATGGTCACTTACGCTATTTTCTGCTGAATAGACAATCTTGCAGTGAAGTGACTCTTGGGTAGGAGACACGAATAACCTCACAGAAGTCTGTATTACGGAGCCAATAGATCTTGCAATGGATGGTACAAGATTTAGGGGCTATTAAATAGTGTTTTTTTGGGACATTATTAAAGAGTTCATAGCTACCATTCGCTGCGGATTGACTCCCTCTGTGTATGTGTGTGTGTGTGATATTGTTAATCCATTTCTTTAAGCTCTAAGCAGGTGTAGCGATTGGGTGTTATTGGTTTGATTCTGTATTTCTGATTCTTGGCATATCTTTCTTCAAATTTGAAGTGATCATTGAGTTTAATGATAGGAATCTTGTGCCAAATCCATTATTTGCAAAGGTTTACACTTAACAGTCGAAAGAATGGTCATTAGTACAAACCATGATTTACATTTCCTCAATTTATTAGTAAAGGGAAATGGTATTAATATACCTTTCATTTTAAATCATGTAGCAACAATAATAGAGTAGTTGGGTGCATACATCAAAGTTTTTACCAAGTTGCTAAATAATAAAGCCTCTTTTTGTCAAACAAGTTGGAAGGTAAAATAAATTAAACTCTTATATTGGATCAAACTATTTTAAGACATTCATTATTATGTTTTGATTTTGAGGGATATTTAAGAAATTTGAAGTCATGGACAAAGAAGCAGCAGTATTCATTTTGCATGGGTGGTTGAGTGGGTGTGGGGTAGAGTGGATAATCACTTTTTGTTTACAGATATGAACAAAAATCAGAAAGAGAAAAAGGGGGGACGTGAGTTAGTTGGAATGATTGGATCAAGGGTGGTGGTCATGACATACCATATTATTCTATTCAATACTATACTGCGTTTGTGGGTCATTAGTAGTACGATAGTAATATTATACAATATTAATTATTGTAGTATTACTGAAGTTAAAATAAATTTATATTAATTTTAAATTTTAAAATTTCACAAATTACCTTCAATAATTGAAAATAAAATTCCTATTTTTTTGTGTGTACTAGATGGACTAAGTTTGATAGCCCCTGCCTATTTTAAATTTTAAAATTTTACAAATTGCCTTCAATAATTGAAAATAAAATTCTTTTTTTTGTGTGTGTGTACTAGATGGACTATGCTCACACGAGTTAATTTATATCACTTTTTTTATAAATATTTAATAATTTTTTATTTTTTATTGACATAACACACACACACACACATACATATATATATATATATATATATATATATATATATATATATATATATATATATATATATATATATATTGAAGATAATTGTATATATTTTATAGTATACAAAAAATTTATATATTGTATCAAAACATAGACTTAAATAATTAAGTCAGTTTGATTTTGTATTGATTTATTATGAACTAAAACAACTCGATAAAATTATTAAATAAAATCACCTAAAATATAGTTATTGACATTATTATTATTTTAAGTCAAATTCGATGAAAGGACGGTCATTCTTTACCGCACGTATACTTGCACTTTATTTAAAAATTAAAAAAAACAGTAGGAAGAGTGAGACTGTGAGAGGGTGATGATTAATTAATATTAGTACATAAATGATGACGGACTGAATTGATTAAACAACATTCCCTTTATTTTATAAATAAATAAAAAATTATTTATCATAAAAAGAATAACACAATAAAGAGATCGCCTTTTAGAAATATTAATATAAAATTATAAAATATTTTTAAATTTATCATCATAAATTTATTATTATATCAAATTATAGAACTAACAATTTATTATATTTAGAGTTATACATAAAATAAAAATATACTTTTAATAATTATACATAAGATTCTTTCTGCGAAATGAGCAGAACTAGTTACTCCTTATGTTACTAGACAACAATTTATTGCAATAAGATACACCGACATATATGTAATTAAATACAAATTTATGAATAATGTATTTGTATATCGATTTTATTCACAATAAAAGTCGTAATATTTTTGTCGCTAGTTAAATATATCTTTTTCTCTCACCTAATAAGATTCTATTATCTAAAATCTTTATTCTGATTATAATCATTCCTTAAACAACAAGATTAAGGGAGGGGATCATAATTGTAAAGTTCGTTGGGTAGTCACCTTCCCTCCCCCACCAATTCTTCTTTTACTAACTAATATTGCTGTTGAATTAATTAATCAGTAGCTGATTCGAGACCACATAAAATTTTGAATATTTTTGGAAAAAGGAAGCACCACGAATTAGTAATTACTATATACATAATAATTATTAACAAATAATTGTTATAAATATTATTTTAATAAATTAATTTTATATTGTTTATCTAAAAATTTAAAAAGACAAAATGATATAAATTTTTATAAACTAAATTAGGCCTAATTTTCTTTTTTACTTTACTCGCTACTATTATATATATTACATTGAATTATTGATCACCAACCTGAAAAAGGTCCAAAATCATATTAGAACATAGTACGGACCAAAGTTAGTATTGTGTTTTTCACAAATATTCTTGCTTTTTGTAGCTTTTGATAATGAATGAAATGGATTTAAAAGCAGAAAAAGAGAAATAGAAGAAAGAAATGCCAAGAAAAAACAAGAAGTTAGCTTATCGGTGTGCATGGTTTGCAGAATATAATGTGAATCGAGTGATTAACTCATTATGTTTTTTCATTTAAAAGAAAATAATTAAAAAAATTAATTTAATTTTAACATTTTCTTTCATGCTCTTACTGCATTTATAAAAAATAGAAATGAAAACTAATTGTTACATCTAAAATACTATTTTACCTTTATACTAATTTTATTATGTTTAGAATGTAAAGGGCTTAATAGAGATTATAAATACAAAACCTTCCGTCAACTAGCATTCGTGTTTTTTACAAGATTTCACGTTACTCATGTTATCATTCTCACTTCTGATATCTTCGAGTGTTGTCATCAAAGATATTTATTTATGTTATTTAATTTTTCATTGGAATATATTTAATTTTAAACAAAAAATTGCGATAAAAAAAAGCGACTAAGTTTTTTATTCATTTTTTTTATTAATATAATCATTTAAAAACTCAATAACAATTAAATTGACCAAAAAAAACTAACATTTTTGGTTCATTTAAAAACTCAATAACACACTGTTACACATTATGTCATTAAAAAATGCAAGAAAGATGAAACAACAGTGACTTCATTTTTAATATTTATTATTATTATTTTCATTTTTTTTTTCTTGAAAAAGGAGCTTTAGCTTTGGTCCCTTGGATTTGGATTTGGCTAGTTTTTAGATTTCAAAGGACTTATTTGCTCCTGAAAAAGTTACCAGGCTCTAAAGAAGAAAGTCTAGTCAATTTGCAATTGTCTCCGCACCGGCAAACTAAAGTTAAATTTATCAGAGAAAAATATAATTGATGGACAAGTCTACGTACATGATATTTAAATATTAATTTTATTTTAATTATTAAAAAATTAAATATAATATAAATTTTAATATTATACTTTATTTTTTAATTATTAAGATAAATATAATATTTAAATATTAAATACTTATATTTATTCATAATTTATATTATAAAAGCGGCCTTGGCTATTCGTGTCATATTATTTATTTATTTTTATAAATTTAGTTATATTATCATATTATTTTTTTATTTAAATTCTTCAATTTTATATATTTTTATATTTATATCTTATATAATTTAGTGCCTTTTCCGATACTAATTTGAGATTTAAAAGATCCACTGCGGCTCTGCCTCTCATATATATATTTGAGTAAAATAATAAAGGAATGAGAGAGAGTGAAGTGTTTGTTGTGTGACAACTCTAAACCGACAGAACAAAGTACACCAAAACCAAAAATGTAAATACTACCCTCTTCTTCATTCTCTGCTCTGCTCTGCTCTGTACTGGTCTGCTACTTCTCTCTGCTCTGTTTTGCTGCTGGTGGCTGTAGATATAGATGCAAATACACCAAACTCTGAAAACCCCTGATCTTATTTTTCTCACATTCTCCTTCAATTTCCATAATTCCAAACAAATAGCAGCACTATTTGGTAACCGCTCCAAATTTCCACTCTTCTTTCCAAGCACAACATTCCATCATGTCTTCCAAATCCAAGTAACTATTCTCTCCCTCAGTCTGGATCTTATTTATGATTTTCTCCGTTTTTTTTCCTATCGATCCTTCATTTGGGTCAGATTTTTCACAATTTCTGTTTTGTGGGTCGGATCTTATTTCTCTGATTTATGTCAAAGTTGTAATCTTTCTGTTGTGTGTATATTATTTCTGGATTTTGTTAGATATGGGTGGGTTTGAATTGATTATGTTATTTTCTAAATGTTGATCCTGCTAAAAAATTGAGATTTTAATTGTGCTCTTTTGGGGTTTGATGGTGTGGATCTGATTTTGACTCATATTGGACTCAATTTCAGGTGTATTTTTTTTTTTTTATAATTTTCACTCTATAATTAGTTCTTAGTAGCTTTATCTATTTTTGGTGAAATATACCTGCTTTCAAGTTTCCATCTTTGGCCTCAATACAGCTTTATCTGTTTATAGTTCTTGCTTTAATTACATGGGTTTTGTCTTTAGATCTTGCATTATTTGATTGAAATGGAGTTTTATTTTGCAATGCTATGAAATTACAGATTGAACTTGGGCAAATTTACTTTATCTTAAACACTTATTGGACTCAATTTCAGGAGTAAATTTTTCAATATAATTTTCACTATATACTAGGTTCTTATTTGCTTCATCTGTTTTGGTGCAAAATTCGTGCTAAGGTTCCATTTTGGCTTTGATTCAACTTTATCTGTTTATAGTTCTTGATTTAATTACGTGGGTTGTGTCTATTGATCTTGCTTAGTTTGATTGAAATGAAGTTCTATTTAACAGATGGAACTCGGACAAATCTGCTTTATCTGAAACTCCCAACAACAAAACATCACCAGCTACTCCCAATAACAAATCATCACTAGGAACAACCCCAAGGGTTAGTAAACTTAGCCGGGGTGTTGCTAAATCTGTGATTGATTCGCCGTCTCCCCTGCAAGCTTCTTGCCTTTCGGTAGATTGCTCCCCAAGACCAGTTACTTCAAAGCCCGCGGTTGATCGCCGATCCCCAAAGCTCAGCACTACACCTGATGTAAGCTTAAGCTATCCCATCTAAGTTATTTAACTTCATACTTAAAAACATTGCTCTATATGCTATATGGATATTCATTTTAGGAAATACAATTTCTTTTTGTGCTATTAACGGGATTATATTTTGAAGTATAATAGTAAAATCATTTTAAGGCATTGCCCTGCATGCTATGGATATTCAATTAGAAAAGGCAATTTCTTTTTGTGCTATCAATGGGATTATATTTTGAAGTATAATAAAATCCACTAAAATCATTTTAGGGTGAATAAACAAGTCTATTGAATGATTTAATTCCATATCGAATAGAGCTACTTGAAAGTGTAATGCGCTCATTAAATCTTGTAAAACTAACGTGTTTATGATCGGCATTTTACTTTTTGGATTTTGATTTTCAGAAACAATCAGCCCGGCTTTTGAAGGGATCAGAATTGCAGGCTCAACTGAATCTTGTTCAGGAAGACCTTAAGAAGGCAAAGGAGAAGTTAGCCTTGGTTGAGAAAGAGAAAGCGCAAGCGATTGATGAATTGAAAGAATCGCAGAAGTTAGCTGAGGAAGCTAATGGGAAACTCACGGAGGCTTTGGTCGCTCAAAAGCGAGCCGAAGAGGACTCTGAGATCGAAAAGTTTCGTGCTGTCGAGATGGAGCAGGCAGGCATTGAGGCAACTCAGAAGAAGGAAGAAGAGTGGCTGAAGGAGATTGAAGACGTGAGGAACCAGCATGCATTGGATGTTTCTGCTCTTCTGATTGCCACTCAAGAGCTCCAAAAGGCGAAGCAAGAACTAGCCATGACTTGTGATGCAAAAAATCAGGCGCTTAGCCATGCTGATGATGCAACTAAGATTGCTGAGATTCACGCGGAGAAGGTGGAGACTCTGTCAGCTGAGTTGGTTCGTTTGAAGGCCATGCTCAATTCCAGGATTGAAACAGAGGCTAATGATACTAATAAAATGGTCTTGGAGCTCAGTTCAGAGGTAGAGACTTTGAAACAAGAACTTGAGAAAGCAAAAGATAAAGAAACAGAGGCTAACAAGTACAGTGAAATGGTCTTGGAGCTCAATGCCGAGGTAGAGACATTGAAACAAGAACTTGGGAAAGCGAAAGATTATGAAACTGAGGCCAACAAGTACAGTGAAATGGTGTTGAAGCTCAAATCAGAGGTAGAGACGTCGAAACAAGAACTTGAGAAAGCAAAAGATTACGAAATGGAGGCTAACAAGAACGGTGAAATGGTGTTGGAGCTCAAATCTGAGGTAGAGACATTGAAACAAGAACTTGAGAAAGCAAAAAATTATGAAACGGAGGCTAACAAGTACAGCAAAATGGTATTGGAGCTCAGATCAGAGGTAGAGACGTTGAAACAACAACTTGAGAAAGCAGTAGTTTTAGAGGACAGGCTAGCAGAAAATGAAGCGTCCCTAGAGCAACTGAACGTTGAGCTGGAGGCTTCAAAAATGGCTGAATCTTATGCACATAATCTAGTGGAAGAGTGGCAAAAAAGGGTTGAAGAATTAGAGGTTCATGCGCAACAAGCAAATCGTTTGGAGAGATCTGCATCAGAATCATTGGAATCAATAATGAAACAACTCGAGGAAAATAATGATTTGTTGCATGATGCAGAATCGGAAATTGCTTCTCTTAAAGAAAAGGTGGGGTTACTGGAAATGTCAATAGGATCCCAGAGAGGCGATCTTGAGGTATCAGAGCGTAGTCTAAATATGGCCAAGAAAGAAGCTTCTGAAATGGCAAAGCAGGTCGAATCTCTAAAGTCTGAGCTTGATATGGTGAAGGACGAGAAAAACCAGGCGTTGAACAATGAGAAACTTGCAGCTGACAGTGTTCAAACGCTGTTAGGAGAGAAAAACAAACTCATAAATGAGTTGGAAACTTCCAAAGCAGAAGAAGAGAAAAGTAAGAAAGCAATGGAAAGTTTAGCTTCAGCATTACATGAAGTTTCTTCAGAAGCAAGAGAAGCTAAAGAAAAGCTATTATCTAGTCAAGATGAGCACGAAAATTACGAAACCCAAATAGAAAATCTGAAGCTGGTTTTGAAAGCATCAAATGAGAAATACGAGGGCATGCTTGATGATGCAAAACATGAGATTGATATTCTCACGAATTTGATTGAACAATCTAAGCATGATCACCGGAATGCCAAGACTGAATGGGAGCAAAAAGAGCTCCATTTGATAGATTGCGTGAACAAATCTGAAGAAGAGAACTCCTCAATGGCAAAAGAAGTGAGCCAACTGGTTAAGTCACTTAAAGAAGCTGAGGAAGAAGCTCGTGCCACAAAGGAGGAAGAAGCTCAGCTAAAGAGTACCTTAAAGGAAGCTGAATCTGAGGTGTATTATCTGAAGGAAGTTCTTGGGGAAGCAAAAGCCGAGAGCATGAGTTTGAAGGAGAGTTTACTAGACAAAGAAAATGAACTGCTGAGTATTATTGAAGAGAACGAGGAGCTTCGAAGTAAAGAATCTGCTTCTCTAAAGAAGGTTGATGAATTGTCAAAGTTGCTAGAAGCAGCGATGACCAGAAAACAAGCCGAGGAAAATGGCGAGCTTACAGACAGTGAAAAAGATTACGATATGCTCCCTAAGGTAGTAGAATTCTCCGAACAAAATGGAGGCATAAAGGAAGAAAATTCCAAATTAGAGCAACCACCTCAGCTTTTTAAGGAACATGTAAAAGAAATTCCTCTGGAGGAGAGCAATGTCTTGCATGTGGGGGCTGTTGAAACTGATACTGAAGTTGAATTTAATATGTGGGAAAGCTGCAAGATTGAAGATAAAGAATTATCTCCCGAGAGAGAACTAGAGAAGGAATCTGTTTATGAACTGGACTCGAATACAGAGGGCAACAAGAACTTTGACCAGATAAATGGATTGTCTTTGACAGAAAACCTAGAGAATGGCGGCACTTCACCAACAAAGGAACAAAGTCAGAAGAAGAAGGCTTTGCTCGGCAAGTTTGGAAGCTTACTGAAAAAGAAGGGCTCTATCAAGAAAAAGTAAAAGATCAGATAAGTCTTGCCTGTATTTTGCTACTAAATGTGTTTACTTCAATGCTTTCCAATTCTTATTTTCAGGATAGGGGATAAATTTACTGAAAGGCTTGTATCATCTTTAGATTTTCATTTTTTTTATTGTTTTTACACTCGATTCCCAGAAGGAATATCGTGTATGTTACTATGTGGTGGAAATATATTTTTGTCTTTTCCTTTTCCTTTTCCATATATATTTTTTACATTCCTTGTGTAAAAGTTCATGGAAAGGGGTGGGAACATTGAACAATGTATTTTTTCTTTTCATTTCCTTTTCCATGTATTTTTTTTAAAAACCTATTTCTGTATATTCTGTTTTGGCAAATAGTCAATGAAGTTTTTTCCTATTGGTGTTTTTATTGAACTTGATTGCTGCAATTGGAAGTTTTCCATATATATGTGAAAGTTGATTCATAATAAATAGTAGTTATAGATCTATTTTTGGTTACCATATCTACACCGTGTTGCAAGTTCTCTACCGCAACACAGTGTTGCAATAGATAGTATTTTTTAAAATTGCGACCGTAGAATTTATAAATAGGCAAGTTCTCTGTGGCAGTAGCAGTGTGTTGTGGTAGAGGAATTGTGTTTTCAGATCGTACGGTGCAAGAAGTGGCAATCATATAAGATATTATAATAACCAACTCAATATATATATATATATACACACACTTTTGGGCTAATATCTTTCGTTTGGTGCTCTCTCTTTTTACTAGTTAGCTCTACCAACAATTTGGTTGCGGGGAAATTAAGTATGAGAGTTGGCACAATATTTTTTTAATTTATTAATTATATTTTTCTATTTTGTTCGTCGGTTGATTGGTTCTTCACTTCTGCATTTGCAAATGAGAGGTTAACTTGTAAGAACTTAGTCACTACTGTTTATCATGATGTAATCTATTACTATATATTAGAAGGCAAATGAAGATTTTATATGAATTAATCGAGTCATTTTAGTTAGTTGACGAGTTTATCTCGAGTTAGACTTAAATTTATTATATCCGTTGATATAATAATATATGTCATATTTATAATTATATCAAGTTTTTTATATTCTTTATTGTATTATATTCCAAGAACGTGCATGTATGCATTAAAAAACATATACAAAGATTTTGATATACATACAATTTTTTAATTTCATATTTAATATATTATTACAATACTTATTATATTATTTATACTCAAATTTTAATATCAAATGACACACATCACAATTTTAAATAGTATTATCGATATTAATCGGTATCTTGCACAGATTATCAGTGGTGAATTAAAAAGCATTGATAATTTATTGTTGATAGATTTTACATTTCACTTTGGTATTTAATTTGAAAGAATAAATTATATAAAGATACACTATAAATTAGTGTTGTATATCATTCAACAGCGACATGCTATGTCGAAAAAATTAGTAAAAAATTAAGATATTTGAATCGTGGTAATTATTATAGTAAAAGTGTTTAATTAATTATATTAAATTTAAATTTTCTGATTTTTTTTTAACTCCCATTTTGGAGGTATACGATTTGTCATACACAATATTTCAAAATCAACATTAATTATAGTAATCAATAAACTTAACGCTCTATAACTGAGGATATAAACTCCGCAATAACACAAAAAAAAGGTCACAACCAACTTTTGAGAATCGTACGCATTGATTTATAGTTGCAGGTAGCATGGAAAAATTATTCAGGTCTTGGGTAAATTTGCTTGGAGCTCTAAATTAATGAAATATTTTTATTTTAATATTATTTTATTATTTAAAGTTATAAGTCTATTAAAATAGAAAAATTTTATTGACTTAAGACACCACATAAATTTAACTCAAGATTACTGAATAATTATTTCATATAATGTTGTAATGTTGAGAATCAAACACATTAATTATCTAATGTAAATATTAAATGAAACTATTTTACCACATTATCACACAAAGATGATATCACAATATTTACAAAAAAAAGAGAGAAAAAATAAAAAAGAAGAAAAGAGTGATAGAAAAATATAAAAAAAAAAAAAAAGAGTGATAGAAAAATATATAAAGCATTGCTTCATCAAATATGTATCTACACACATAAGAGACTTAAACTACTAATTACTAGATAATACTTATAATCATAATTTTTTAGATAAATTTGTGATGGATTAAGAGACATGACATTAAACTAATATTATTTCACAATAAATAGAGGATTGGAGGTGGGGACACGCACGAAGGTAGAGGCAAAGTTTCTAGGTTTTTAAATGAACAAGTCTAGACGCATTAATAATAAAATATTATATTTATTTCTATTATTAAAAAATAAAATATGACACAAATTTTAATATCATATATTACTTTTTAATGATATAAATAAATATAATATTTAATATTTATGTATTTATATTTATTCTTTTTAAATTGTGTATGCTCTTGTGTTCGGGCTTGCTTAAGATATTTAATGAGGAAATTTGTTTTTAGATTGTGGAATTTATGAGTGAGCATGGTACGGTTTGGTATTCAAACCGTACATGAAACTATTTTGGTGTGATTTAACAAATTCAAAACTGCACATAAAATTGCTTGTGATTGGTGCGGTGCAGTTTTGAACCTTGCGGTGCGGTTTTATTTTATGCGGTTTCGATTTCAAAATCAATTGAAATAATTAAATTTTATGTAATTTAAATTAATAATTTAACATAACACAATATTAAATACCGCTTTGATAATACACAATTACACACGTCTTTACTGTAAGACCCCGAATTTTATGAAATACAAAATTTAATTTTTCTTCATATAGATATTTTTTTTAAACAGTAAGTGGTTAAATCGATAAAGTTAAAAGTTAAGGATGTTATGTGCAAATTTTATTTTGTCGGACAATATTCGTTTGGTCGGGGAATATTCGTTTGGTCCGACGGCGCCGAAATAACAAATTATTGGTGGACCCCACAACGGAATATTTGTCGGATATAGAAAACGACAGAAATAACCTTTTTAAATAAAAATAGTCAACGGAACTGTTAAAATACCGGTGATAAAAGAGTAGTAGCATACGGTAGTTATTGGTATTTTCTGTAGCACTCGGTACTCTACAGTAACACACGGTATTGCATAGTGTCTCATATTATTGGTCTGATAATTGACACCGTAACTGTTACGCATCATTTCATCGATAATTGTCACTGCATAATATTTTATATTATCAATTCAATAATTGTTGTTACACAGTATTTTGCATTATTGATTTAATAATTGTCATTACACTGTATTTTATATCATTGAGTCAATAATTGTTGTTGCACTGTTTTTAAAATTATTGAACCTAATAATTGTCACAGTAAAATATGCACAGTAATTCACATTATTGAATCAATAATTGTCATTACACAGTAACGTATGCTTTATTTTACATTATTGTTATCTCTATTATGATGTTATTTAAACAGTTGTATTTCATTAATTTATTGACTTGATATCTAAGAGCTAACTATACTGTATTTATAACAATTAGTCATAATAATTGAATTGATAAAGTTATTTGTTTATAATATAAAGTTAGGTGATTATTAGGTGATATGAAATGAATGGTGTAGATTAAAGTGTGAATTATTGTTGAATAATTGAATTGATTTGTTTATAATATAAAGTTAGGTGATTATTAGGTGATATGAAATGAATGGTGTAGATTAAAGTGTGAATTATTGTTGAATAATTAAATTGATTTGTTTATAATATAAAGTTAGGTGATTATTAGGTGATATGAAATGAATGGTGTAGATTAAAGATAATATAATATTTGAAATGGATGGTGTAGATTAAAAGATGATCTTTAAATGAATGGTTTAGATTAAATGAATGATAAGATTTTTGGCTATAAATAGAAGCCTTAACTTAAGGATTTTTCATAAACTTCCTTACTTGTTCTTTCTTTCTCTCTCTAAATACTTCTTGTGAAAGTTCTCTCTAAGTGTGCTTAAGTCATCTTGAGTATTTGTGAAGATCTATAAGTATACGTGTACTGTTCAAGTTAATCAACCTCATTTAAATCAATATCCAGTCACGTGTTGAGGTAAGGAATACCATTCATTTCAAACTCTTAAATTTACTGTGGTAAGGAATGTCATTTTGAACATCATCTTCTTTCATATTCTAACTTACTATGGTAAGAAATATCATCTTCTTTCATATTCTATTGTTCAAACTTACTACGGTAAGGAATATCATCTTCTTTCATATTCTATTGTTCAAACTTACTACGGTAAGGAATATCATTTTCTTTCTTATTCTATTATTCAAACTTACTACTCGTAAGGGATGTCATTTTCTTTCATACTCTTAAAATTACTACTCGTAAGGGATACCATCTTTTTCATCTTCCATTATTCAAACGTACTATGGTAAGGGATTATCATTATTTGATTCTCGATAATAATATTGTTTCTTCCTTACTCATAAGACGTGCCTTTTATTTCCATGTGGGAATAACCTTACGGAGCGGATTGCCGCCTGTTGGTGAATAACCTTTCGTATTCATTTATTATTAATCTCTGAGAATAACCTTACGGAGCGGATTGCCGCCTGTTTGGTGAATAACTCTTTGTACTCAAATTCTATTAAATTGTGGGAATAACCTTACGGAGCGGATTGCCTCCTGTTGGTGAATAACCCTTTGTATTAATTTCCTTCACCTTTTGTTAATCAAACCTGCTACGGTAAGGAATATTATTTTCTTTCATACTCCTAAATCGAAATTTATTATGGAACTATTGCTTCTATAATTCCTGAAAATATTATATGTTCCATAATAGTTGAACTTCATTATTTTAACTGAACCTTCCTATTTACGTGAACCTTTCTATTGAATTGTAACCGTTATTCTGAACTGTGGATCTTGAATATCATTTTTAAATTTCACTCCACATCATGTTGACAATTTGGACATTATTTGAATCTGTACAAAGTAAACTTCCGATACTTATTGTTATCCTATTTCTTCTGTTCATCATTTATATCATTCTAATCATCCAAAAATCAAGCTGTTGTGAATATCTGTGGCCGGGGGCACAGATGTGATATATTTGTTGAACAGATGATAGGTTAAAGGCGATACATCTGTTCGGTGTCTTTTATGGCACGTGGTGAATGTTCTCTTTGGCCCGTAGTGCAAAGATGAACTGTTGTTTGGTATGATTATGACCAAAGGCTGAATCTGGTATAATCATGACCGTTGGTGCTATATTGAATATCTTTGGCCCGTAGTGCAAAGATGAACTGTTGATGTGCACGATTATGATCATGAACTGTGAATTTATATTATCATGACTAATGGTATTTCAGATGATAAAAGTTGATGATGTTTTTACGAAAAAGAGAAGCGAGTGGACATTATAGTCTGCATTATTCTTCTAATAGATTGCTCATTCCGCTGCTATTATTGATCTGAACATTGTTTAAGAATTTAACTGCAGTTTTTGATATAAACCTTGTATTCTATTGTATTCTATCAAGAACTCAACTGTTGAAGGCTAATGATAATTTATTCGTCATTATCTTAGTCATGATATTTCTTACTGGGCTATTTGAGCTCACCCTTTCTTTTGTTCCATTGTTTTTCAACAGGAGATGAAAACATAACAGGGTCTAGCCGGGGAATGGAGTGAGGGTCCGAGGAATAGTTATCATAGTCTTCACGTTTTGTAAAATAGTGTGGCAATAATAGTGAAGACTTAGTTGTGTATTATTATACACTGTATTGTTGTACGTTGTGCTTTGTTGTAATAATTTTGTTGTAGTCTTTTGACGACTCAAGTTTGGGCTGTGTGGGCCCAGATTTGGGGGCGTCACAGTTGGCATCAGAGCTTAGGGATATGGTCTTTAATGGAGATCTGGGGTAGAACTAGGAGGGGAGAGACGAATAGAATCAGTCACTAGTGTGTCCTACCTAAAATAGATTTTATTATCTAATGAGTCGATTTGAATGTAGGAACATGAAGTGATGAGTCAGTTTATTTGAACTAACATTTATTTTGTGACCACAGTTAATTATGGCATCTGGAAATCAGGAGGTTAACTATGAAATTACTGAAACAAATGTAGCTGCAAAACAAGAGGCGACGAATAATCTTCTTACAAACTCAGAGTTGAATCATTTGCCTAAGGCAAAAATTATGCGTGTTCTATCCAGTAAGGATGAAGGTGAAAGCTCTGCTACAGTCGTTCCAGATCCATTCTTAGAAGCAATTAAAGGAAGTAACGAACTTGCGGAAATTATTGCCTTTAATTTACTCACTAATTGGGAGAGTGATATCACCTGGTTATGCTCTATAACAAAGGATCAGAATATATGGACTTTTCATATTAGTCTTTGGGATTTATGGTGTTCCAGCTATGATTTTCAAGATTATTTAAAAATGATGTTTATATACTTTTGGGCGTTACAATTTAGAGGAATTCAGGTTAAGTTAGTCACTATCGTGGAAACTGCAGTCTATCGAAAATACTATTTTAATGGAAATCATTGGTACCTTACTACTGATGAAGTTGATGAATCCGAGAAACAGTTTGCTAGAAAATTATTCAGTGGTATTCCCATGGTTGAAATACGTGAAGATCCGAATGAAGTATTCGGGATTCGATTTGACGATAACAGTCAAGAAACCGAATTAGGTGATAACCGGTAAGCTATTCATAAATTCTCGTGAAGTCTATGCCATGTTAGATACTGACTCTACCCACTCTTTTATCTCACCTATATGTACTCAACGTTTAAATTTGACTATTGAAAACTTAAATCTTGTCTTATCAGTTGAAACCTCATTGGGAGAAATACCTATTACATTTACTATCTATAAATCTTGCCTAGTTCAAATCAACAACCTTACATTACTTGTTGACCTTATTTCTTTGGAGATGCGTGAATTTGATGTGATTTTAGGAATTGATTGGTTGACTACCCATCATGCTAAAATTGATTGTTTTCATAAGATTATTAGTTTTCATATTCCTAATCAACCTGTCATGCAAATTCAAACAACTAAACCATTGAAATCTATAACTGTTATTTCTAGCCATAAAGCCATTCGTTTATTGAAAAACGGATGTCAAGCATTTTTAGCTCATGTCACTGATTTGAACAAAAATACGTCAAACTTGAATGATATTCCCATTGTTAATGAGTTTCCTGATGTTTTTCCTGAAGAACTTCCTGGCTTACCCCAAACCGTGAAATTGATTTTTATATTGATCTTGAACCCGGTACCAAGCCCATTTCCAAAGCTCCCTACCGAATGGCTCCCATTGAACTTCAAGAGTTAAAAGTCCAACTACAGGAATTGTTGGATACCGGTTTCATTCGTCCGAGTGCATCACCTTGGGGTGCTCCTGTTCTATTTGTGAAGAAGAAAGACGGGAGTATGAGATTGTGCATTGACTACCGAGAATTGAACCATGTCACCATCAAGAACAGGTACCCGTTACCTCGGATTGATGACATGTTTGATCAATTGCAAGGCGCTCAACATTTCTCAAAGATTGATCTCCGTTCTGGATATCATCAGTTAAAGGTTAAAGCTGAGGACATTCCAAAGACTGCTTTCAGAACTCGTTATGGGCATTATGAGTTCTTAGTCATGCCTTTTGGACTAACTAATGCTCCTGCAGCTTTCATGGACATGATGAACCGGATATTCAAGGAACATTTGGATCATTTTGTGGTTGTCTTTATTGATGACATCCTCATATACTCCAAGAGTCGCGAGGATCATGAACAACACCTGAGATTGATACTACAAAAGCTCCGTGAAAACAAATTATATGCCAAGTTGAAGAAATGTGAGTTCTGGCTTGAGGAGGTCGCGTTTCTTGGGCATGTGATTTCTAGTCAAGGAATATCAGTCGATCTTGCGAAGATTGAAACGGTACTAAATTGGGAACAACCCAAAACAGTAACCGAAGTCCGAAGTTTTCTGGGTCTAGTTCGTTATTATCGGAGATTCGTAGAAGGATTTTCTCGAATCGCCACTCCATTAACGCAGCTTACTCGGAAAAGCACAAAATTCATATGGAGCGAGGAATGCGAGAAAAGTTTCCAAGAACTCAAGAAGAGACTGGTTTCAGCTCCTGTTCTGACCATACCATCAGGATCAGGAGAATTTGTTATCTACAACGATGCTTCTGGCAAAGGTCTAGGCTGTGTCCTTATGCAACATGGAAAGGTTATAGCCTACGCCTCTCGACAACTCAAAGATTATGAGAAAAATTATCCTACTCATGATCTAGAGTTGGCAGCAGTCGTTTTCGCGTTGAAGATCTGGAGACACTACTTGTACGGAGAAAAAGTGGATATCTATACGGATCATAAAAGTCTCAAGTATTTCTTCACCCAGAAGGAACTCAACATGCGACAACGACGTTGGCTTGAGCTGTTGAAGGATTATGACCACACAATCCAGTATCACCCGGGAAAGGCGAACGTTGTAGCTGACGCTTTGAGCAGAAAATCTTATGCAAGTACAAGTGCACTGCTGACAACACAAAAGTGTATTTTGTACGACTTGCAAAAGATGGAGATAGAGCTAAAGACACCAGGGACCCACTCGAAGATTGCTCACGTGCGAGTAGAACCAACTTTAATCGATAAAATTAAAGCTGCTCAAGCTACCGATCCGGAACTGATAAACATGATAAAGAAAGTACAAGAAGGTGCCATTCCCGAAGCAAGAATCGACGAGAAAGGAATATTTTGAGTCAACTCTCGACTATGTGTTCCTAACGATCCTGAATTAAAGCATAAAATTATGATGGAGGCACACAACACGCCGTTTGCAATCCACCCAGGAGGTACCAAGATGTATCGAGATCTTCGACATACATTTTGGTGGAACAATATGAAAAGAGAGATTGCGGAGTTTATCTCAAGGTGCCTAACTTGTCAACGTGTCAAGGCAGAACATCAAGTTCCTAAAGGTCCATTACAATCACTTGAAGTTCCTGAATGGAAGTGGGAACACATCAATATGGACTTCGTGACGGGTCTTCCAAAAGTTTCTCAAGGCTTAGATGCAATTTGGGTGATCGTAGATAGATTGACCAAATCTGCTTATTTCTTGCCTATACGAGAAAACTTTTCACTTGAACGTCTTGCCGGTATGTACATAAATGAGATCGTGAGATTGCATGGCATGCCAGTTTTCATAGTTTCTGATCGAGATCCTAGATTCACTTCACGCTTTTGGATCAGTTTACAAAAAGCTATGGGCACTGAACTACGTTTTAGTTCTGCATACCATCCTCAAACGGACGGACAATCGGAAAGGACGATCCAGACCCTCGAAGATCTTTTGAGACTTTGTGTATTAGACTTCAAAGGAAGTTGGGATAAGTACTTGCCGTTGGTGAAATTTTCTTACAACAACAGTTACCAAGCAAGCATAGGCATGACTCCATTCGAGGCATTGTATGGAAGGAAGTGTCGCTCTCCAATATGTTGGAATGAGGTAGGAGAAGCAAAATTGTTGGGACCCGAGTTGGTACGCTTGACGACCGAAAAGATCCAAATGATCCGACAACGAATACAGACCGCACAAGAACGACAAAAGAGTTATGTTGATCTTCATCGGAGAGACGAAAGTTTCAACGTCGGAGATCATGTATTCTTACGTGTTTCTCCATGGAAAGGGGTTACGAGATTCGGAAAGAGAGGAAAGCTCAACCCTCGATTTATTGGCCCATTTGAAATCCTCGATCGAATAGGAACTGTAGCCTACAGACTAGCCCTACCACCAAGTATGTCTCGCATCCATAACGTTTTTCACATATCTATGTTACGTAAATATGTGAAGGACCCAAACCACGTCATTGAGTTAGAACCAGACGTTATAGCAGAGGATTTAACATACGAGGAGGTACCTGTTAAGATCCTGGATAAGAAGAAGCAGATCCTACGCTCAAAGGTTATACCTCAAGTTAAGGTTTTATGGAGGAACCAAGATACTGAGTAAATGACCTGGGAGCTAGAATCTGAGATGAAATCTAAGTATCCTTACCTCTTCGATATGTCAGGTACGTCAATTTCGGGGACGAAATTTCATAAGGAGGGGAGGTTGTAAGACCCCGAATTTTATGAAATACAAAATTTAATTTTTCTTCATATAGATATTTTTTTTAAACAGTAAGTGGTTAAATCGATAAAGTTAAAAGTTAAGGATGTTATGTGCAAATTTTATTTTGTCGGACAATATTCGTTTGGTCGGGGAATATTCGTTTGGTCCGACGGCGCCGAAATAACAAATTATTGGTGGACCCCACAACGGAATATTTGTCGGATATAGAAAACGACAGAAATAACCTTTTTAAATAAAAATAGTCAACGGAACTGTTAAAATACCGGTGATAAAAGAGTAGTAGCATACGGTAGTTATTGGTATTTTCTGTAGCACTCGGTACTCTACAGTAACACACGGTATTGCATAGTGTCTCATATTATTGGTCTGATAATTGACACCGTAACTGTTACGCATCATTTCATCGATAATTGTCACTGCATAATATTTTATATTATCAATTCAATAATTGTTGTTACACAGTATTTTGCATTATTGATTTAATAATTGTCATTACACTGTATTTTATATCATTGAGTCAATAATTGTTGTTGCACTGTTTTTAAAATTATTGAACCTAATAATTGTCACAGTAAAATATGCACAGTAATTCACATTATTGAATCAATAATTGTCATTACACAGTAACGTATGCTTTATTTTACATTATTGTTATCTCTATTATGATGTTATTTAAACAGTTGTATTTCATTAATTTATTGACTTGATATCTAAGAGCTAACTATACTGTATTTATAACAATTAGTCATAATAATTGAATTGATAAAGTTATTTGTTTATAATATAAAGTTAGGTGATTATTAGGTGATATGAAATGAATGGTGTAGATTAAAGTGTGAATTATTGTTGAATAATTGAATTGATTTGTTTATAATATAAAGTTAGGTGATTATTAGGTGATATGAAATGAATGGTGTAGATTAAAGTGTGAATTATTGTTGAATAATTAAATTGATTTGTTTATAATATAAAGTTAGGTGATTATTAGGTGATATGAAATGAATGGTGTAGATTAAAGATAATATAATATTTGAAATGGATGGTGTAGATTAAAAGATGATCTTTAAATGAATGGTTTAGATTAAATGAATGATAAGATTTTTGGCTATAAATAGAAGCCTTAACTTAAGGATTTTTCATAAACTTCCTTACTTGTTCTTTCTTTCTCTCTCTAAATACTTCTTGTGAAAGTTCTCTCTAAGTGTGCTTAAGTCATCTTGAGTATTTGTGAAGATCTATAAGTATACGTGTACTGTTCAAGTTAATCAACCTCATTTAAATCAATATCCAGTCACGTGTTGAGGTAAGGAATACCATTCATTTCAAACTCTTAAATTTACTGTGGTAAGGAATGTCATTTTGAACATCATCTTCTTTCATATTCTAACTTACTATGGTAAGGAATATCATCTTCTTTCATATTCTATTGTTCAAACTTACTACGGTAAGGAATATCATCTTCTTTCTTATTCTATTATTCAAACTTACTACTCGTAAGGGATGTCATTTTCTTTCATACTCTTAAAATTACTACTCGTAAGGGATACCATCTTTTTCATCTTCCATTATTCAAACGTACTATGGTAAGAGATTATCATTATTTGATTCTCGATAATAATATTGTTTCTTCCTTACTCATAAGACGTGCCTTTTATTTCCATGTATTAAATTGTGGGAATAACCTTACGGAGCGGATTGCCGCCTGTTGGTGAATAACCTTTCGTATTCATTTATTATTAATCTCTGAGAATAACCTTACGGAGCGGATTGCCGCCTGTTTGGTGAATAACTCTTTGTACTCAAATTCTATTAAATTGTGGGAATAACCTTACGGAGCGGATTGCCTCCTGTTGGTGAATAACCCTTTGTATTAATTTCCTTCACCTTTTGTTAATCAAACCTGCTACGGTAAGGAATATTATTTTCTTTCATACTCCTAAATCGAAATTTATTATGGAACTATTGCTTCTATAATTCCTGAAAATATTATATGTTCCATAATAGTTGAACTTCATTATTTTAACTGAACCTTCCTATTTACGTGAACCTTTCTATTGAATTGTAACCGTTATTCTGAACTGTGGATCTTGAATATCATTTTTAAATTTCACTCCACATCATGTTGACAATTTGGACATTATTTGAATCTGTACAAAGTAAACTTCCGATACTTATTGTTATCCTATTTCTTCTGTTCATCATTTATATCATTTTAATCATCCAAAAATCAAGCTGTTGTGAATATCTGTGGCCGGGGGCACAGATGTGATATATTTGTTGAACAGATGATAGGTTAAAGGCGATACATCTGTTCGGTGTCTTTTATGGCACGTGGTGAATGTTCTCTTTGGCCCGTAGTGCAAAGATGAACTGTTGTTTGGTATGATTATGACCAAAGGCTGAATCTGGTATAATCATGACCGTTGGTGCTATATTGAATATCTTTGGCCCGTAGTGCAAAGATGAACTGTTGATGTGCACGATTATGATCATGAACTGTGAATTTATATTATCATGACTAATGGTATTTCAGATGATAAAAGTTGATGATGTTTTTACGAAAAAGAGAAGCGAGTGGACATTATAGTCTGCATTATTCTTCTAATAGATTGCTCATTCCGCTGCTATTATTGATCTGAACATTGTTTAAGAATTTAACTGCAGTTTTTGATATAAACCTTGTATTCTATTGTATTCTATCAAGAACTCAACTGTTGAAGGCTAATGATAATTTATTCGTCATTATCTTAGTCATGATATTTCTTACTGGGCTATTTGAGCTCACCCTTTCTTTTGTTCCATTGTTTTTCAACAGGAGATGAAAACATAACAGGGTCTAGCCGGGGAATGGAGTGAGGGTCCGAGGAATAGTTATCATAGTCTTCACGTTTTGTAAAATAGTGTGGCAATAATAGTGAAGACTTAGTTGTGTATTATTATACACTGTATTGTTGTACGTTGTGCTTTGTTGTAATAATTTTGTTGTAGTCTTTTGACGACTCAAGTTTGGGCTGTGTGGGCCCAGATTTGGGGGCGTCACATTTACTTATAATGACAATATTTTGTCTAAACAAAAGCAAAATAGAACCTGAAAACATGAATGATGTTATCTCCTTACATACAAAAATTTTAAACAGAGATAATTACAATTTGAGATAATTTCAAATATTTGTACATTATAATAATGTTTCTTGATATGCTCCATTTTGATAGTACATGATAAGGTGTGGTTTATTGCATGCGGTTTTACCTAGAAACTAAACCCAAACCGCTTTTGTGATTTTTCAACCCACCTAAAACCTCCGCATACGCTAAAATCGTTGGTGTAATTTTAATTGGTAAAATTTGTGCGATTTTTAATGTAATTTTGAAGATAATTTGATTTCTTTCTCACCCTTAGGGGAATCTAAGAAAATATTATTAGAATATTTTGTGGTTGAATGTTATTAAATGAATGTAGCATAATAATTTTTGCCATAGTTTGTCAATAATAATAATAATAATAATAATAATAATAAGTTTATACCACAATAATTTTGTTATTGGTGAACCTAAAAGTGAAAAAGTAAAGGTTGATAATCAGACACGCCTGGGAAATTTTTACAGACCGCGTTTAGGAGCTATCACTTGCCCTGATGATAAAGAACCACATAGATCAATCACAACTACATAATTTTACTGGAAACTTTTTCAAATTGATGCGATATAGATCAATAATCATCCTATACACAACCAAAATCGGCAAAAATTAAATTACGGGTCAGAACAGCATGTGGGTGGCGTTGATTTGTGGTCTCGTAATTTACATAATAGTTCGTCGTTTCTTCTATGATGATGCCGAAGACATTTTCCAAGTCGAATCTTCAGATGCCACTGCACTCTTCGCCGTCGCCGATAAGTATATTATTTTTTGGTTGCTCAGTCATTATTTTTTCAGCTAATTTTTTAATTGGAATCCGTTTTTTTTTATTTAATATAAGTTTCCTTTTACTCGGATTTCTCAGTAACCATAACTGGATCGTATCTGTTGAATAATTGATATATGTATATATAATTGAACTTTATTGATTGTAGGCTTGAAAAGCTTTATGGGGGAAAGGCTTATGTTGGGCTTTGCATTCCAGACGCTGATACGGGTACCCGGAAAAATATTGATATAGTTCTTGTCACCAAAGGGTATTTAGATTTTCCGTTATCTCCATGTCAGTACCCGGGAATGTTGAATGAATTAATTTTTACAAATGTGGCATAATTTACAGGGAGGCAGTTGTAATTTCTGTTAAGAATTTATCAGGGTTTGTGTCAATTGATGAGGACGGAAGTTGGGTTTGCACTGGTGGAAGTAAGCACAAAACAGAGCGTCATCCTAACCCAGTACGGTTTTTTTTTCAATATTTTTTTGGTCTAGTAGTTATGCAGTGAATCTGTATATTTCGTTCAGCATGTTTTTCTAGCTAAATGGTGCCTTTTTAGCTAACTGAGTTGCATCAATGTATAATTTTAAATCACCTAATCTCGGCAGCAATTGTAGGTAGTTTAAACATCCCATTATTGGTTATTTATGGAAAGAAGTTGTTCTGCTACTTCGTTAATGTAACTGCAATGTTGATGTATTTACTAAGCTGATCTATCTGTTTGTCTTTCATCGTAGAACCAAGAGTAGGAGATAGTAGGCATGGAGCCTTAATAAATTGGAATTGGAATTTCAAAGGAGTGGACTGATTGAGAGTAATTCTATTATGGTGCTACTTGAAAATTTTATTACTTCTTTTACTTTTTGAGTATAAAGGAGTATGAGCATCGTAACACTCCCTCTATCCAACTGTTATGTGCCTGGTTTTTGAGTGTGAGTGGCTCGGATTTAAGACATGATGAACATTCATTTATAAATTTAGTGATTTACTAACAAAATTGAAAATATAACATATAAATATATTGAAGATTAAATTTTTTCAAAAATATGTTATTTGAACGAGTTTTTGGCATGTCTTAAAGTGCATGCTAAACGTACTTAAAGAATGTGACAAGTAAAGACAGAGGTATCATTAACATTTTCTAAAATGAGAGCTCAAAAGACCAAACGATAGGAATGACTGGCTAAAGGCCTACTAACATTAACCGGAAGTGCTGATCATCTGAGTCTTTTGTTGGAAGTGCATCTTGAAAAGGAAGTTGGTACTTGATGTGTTCCTATTTGAAAGAATAGAATTAATAACTCTCTCTTTATTCATTATTACTTCTACTGTAGTTTAACTGTCATTATTGTGTTTTGGTTATGCCATGGAACTATTCCATCTAAAAGCACTGATCATGCTTGATCCATTGTCTAGATTTAATGCTAATAACTTTGTTTATATAATTGAAAACTATCAACTTTAAGTTAAGGATGGAAAATGGTGGAGACTATGTTAATAGTTGCATTTGAAAAGTTGGTCATTAATGTTTACTTGCCTTCTGCAATCAAATGTTGCTCTAAGCTTAGCCTTTCATGATTCATCTGTGTTGACTGGGAGGATGTTTAGTTCAATTTATATATATTTTTTTATTGACAAAGTTGCTCGCAACTTATTGGGGTTTCATAATGTGTAATTGGTGGGTACCAGATAGACATGCACAGTAGTCCGGCCTGGCCTGGGCCTGGTAGGCTTTGGCCGTTGACCAGGCCAGGCCGGACTTTGACTTTTGGGCCTGCAGGCCGGGCCGGGCCGGGCCGGGCTTCTCGATCGAAGTCTGGCCTTTTGAGGCCTGTAGGCCGGGCCGGGCCAGGCCTGTAGGCCGGGCCGGGCTAGGCTTTAGGCCAGGCCAGACCTTGGGCCGGCCCAGGGTAGGCCAGGCTAGTCCTTGGGCCGGGCCGGGTCAGGCCAGGCCTAAAAATGTAATCAACTAATTTTTAATGTGAAATATAAATATTAAATAAACTAACTACTATATTAATTAAATGTATTGACAAAAAATTAAAAATGAGTAATTAATCAATAATAAATAATGAGTCGGTTACAAATATTTTGCTTCAAAATATTTTTAAAATGTCTTCAAAATTCAAATCTTCAAAAAATGTATCTTCCTATCTTCAAAATTTATCTCTTCGTTATATCTTCAAGAAACATATCTTCAGTCTTAAGAAAAAATATATATCTTCAATATTCATGGATGTACAATTTCGTCAGTTTTTACTCCAACTTCGAGATCTTCTGAGCTATCTTGATCGTCTATTACATCTTGTACTATTCTTTGTGCGGAAAAATAATCTCTATAATAAATGCATATCTCCAACGATTCTAAGCTAAGTCTACTTCTCTTTTCATCCAATACCCTGCCAGATAAAGAAAATTATTGATGAATTTATTTATCTAACTTTTTAAAAAAATTAATCTTGAATATTTGAGTAGTATATTTTTAGATAATTTATAATTATATTGAATCAATTTTAAATTTAAATATATTTTAAAATTAATTTTAGAATACCTAAATTAATTAATTCTATTTTGAAACTGAAAAAGTTGTACAACATTAACCGGATTTGTCAACCAATTGTGATTAGTACAATGAACAGAAAAGCCAAACAAAGTTTTTCAAAGTTTATTATCTCCCTACAATGAACTATTTCTTCCCTTCATCCGTCTTTTTGCTGCTTATATATATCAAGTTATAGTCTATAGTTAAAATGAATTAGCTAGGCTGGGCAGGCTAGGCTGGGCTGGGCCGGTCCTCTGCGTAGGCCAGGCCGGGCTTTTTCGTAGGCCGGGCCAGGCCGGACTTTTTCGCGGGCCAGGCCGGGCTTTTTCGTAGGTCGGGCCAGGCCGGGCTTTTTGGTAGGCCGGGCCAGGCCAGGCTTTTACGTCAAAATAGCAGCCTGTTCAAAAACTGTAGGCCGGACCGGCCCGGTCCGGGCTTTGACCAGGCCGGGCTCAGGCCAGGCCAGGCCAGGCCGGCCTGTGGGCCGTAGGCCTTTTGTGCATCCCTAGTACCAGACGAGAAACATTTTCCTTAAATGTTAAAAATGATGTAAACCTGATTTTTTTTTTCTAGCCTAGAAATGAGAATATATTCGGGTATATTTTTCTGCAGTTTGTTTTTCATCTCATCTCTGCTGTAAATTTTTCATTCATCTGACATCACTGCTGTGAATTTTTCTATGCTTCAGGTAACAGAGACCAAACAACAAATTGCAATTCTTGAGTCATATCTTGAACAAAGGGGAGTTACTCTTCCTGAAGGCTACTTTTCTTGCAGAGTTGTATGTCCCAACCCCAAGTTCAGGTAGACATCAGTATTTCCACCCCACCCTACCCCTCCAAATCAAAAAAAATAAAAATAAAATTGAATGTCAATTGATTTTCTTTTCTGCTATGATGTGACTTAATCAATAGAGATAGATGACTACTAGTTAATAATTTTATTGCATAAAAGTTTTGCGGGGACCTCTTGACGCTGCTTTGGCCTTGAAATGTATTTTTTTTCACAAGTTGCAAAGCTCATTTTTTAGTTTAGCTTGGAGACCTTTGGGAATGTTTAGCTTCTGAATCGTACTTGGTGGGAGGACCATGCTTTTATCATTCTACTACTGGTAATTCATAATCAGAGTCTCCTAGCTACTTTCTCCCAGTTCCCTTAATTATGTTATGAATGTGCAAAAATATTGGCTTTAAAGAAGCCACATGATATGTTTGTTGCTTCTTTGACTTGACCAGGCATAAACTCTCTGACAGGAAGTAGGCGTTCACGAAACTTGGATTAGTTTTGAAGTACTGATGCTAATAGTGCATTCTATGACTTCAAATATATGAATATAAATATTGAAAGAAAAAAAACGTAATCAAGTTGACCTTGATATCATGTCAAAAAGATTCTTACTGTTTTCTAGATGATGGTCAGAAGAACTTTTTATGAGAGTTATATTTGGAGGATTCTCCTGGAAGATACTGAAGATAGTATTGAAGTCTTCGAAGAATTACAGATCTCCAAACTTTGATGCTTGTAGCCTTGTATTTTCTCTTATCAAGGGGTGCAACCTGAAATAAAAATTTTGAGTAAGATTATTTATGATCTGGGAAATTGTCACTTACTATTTATGACTTCAAATAATATCATCACCCTATTCAGCGTTGCCCAAGTTGGCCCCTGTAAATCAGGGGTATTGAAGAGATGGATGGGGTCTATCCCTAACCTTAGTCTGGAATTACATAACAGCTTGTCCTCTGTTTAGCTCCCAATGTCACAGTTGTTAGCCCATTCTATTCAACTGCAATAAGCGATGGGTCCTATTATGTAATACACTAGCTATGGAATCAGTAATAGTGTGGTTATTATGAATATTATTTTTTCCTTCTTTGTTAATAGTTTAGCAATATTACTGATCGTCTTTATGAATTTTAATTTGGGGGAAAAAAAAAAGATTAGTCACTTCTAAGTTTGGTTTCATTTTTCAGTACCATTCAGTCAAACTTTCCGTCGGAGGTCATCACTTATGAGCAGTGGATACAAATGAAAAAGGAGGCCAAGAGCATGTTTACTGGCTGGATTAAGGGTGCATTTGGCGGTGGGAAAAAAGAAATGCAGGAATCGATGCAGCAGAAGCTTAGTTTCATCCTCAGAACAGCTCCAATGTGGGATAGGTCTGTTCTAGTCTTTACCTTTGTATATTATGCTTTGCATTGTTCAGAAAATGTTGTATTTTTTTCCCATCTGTTGTTTTGCACTTTTGCTGGAAGAGTCTATTGATGTTCTTTCATAGACATAACACATGGCTGATATGGTGATTAAAAAGATTTCAACCTGAAATCTGATTGATAACACCTACTTGAGATTATACATAAACATGGAAAACAACTATGAAACTAGTTTAAGGAGAAGCTAGAAATCTATAAGACAACGTAGCAGGGATTCACTTACCGAAAAAAAATTAAAAAAAGGAGTTCATATTTGGGATTTAAGATATTGTGAACGTTAAATACTTAATAACAGATTATGACCTGCCCAAATTATATAATTATCTTATGTAAAAATTGAGGGTTATAATAAGAAGGTGGCCATGAAGGACCAAATATAGAATTATAGGCAGGTCTGTCTTTGCATTAGCCAGGTATTAATCAGTATATCTTTTGGGCGTGTCTTGGCATCCAATCATTTCTTATTTCTGTGTTCTATTTATTCTTATATGTACTGTGATAATCAAACATTGTTCTCTTATGTTATGTTAAAATTTAGGCCATGAAAGGTAAATGATTCCATTCTCATTCCATACAGGTTGGAGCTTAAAGGTAAACATCTCTTGGGAGAATTTCTGGAATTTAAAGGGAAGCAAGACGATACCCAGGCTTTGAGAAATATCAAAAGATCTAAAGTTAATCGTGTGATTATCCAAAAGACAAGCATGTTTGGTTTAGGTAAGTTCCAAATATAGTTTAAATTTCTTCAGATTAATTGTTATGCTTGTGTGATAAAATGCAGTTACCTTAGAAAGAAAGTTGTGTCATTGAAGTTAAATAGGTTGATTGGTTACTAGTAATTTTATTAGACATAACATATGCCACATGCTGATCCAACCTGCATTACCCAATTGATTGGCGTTCTTTTTTATTGAAGGACATTTTTGAAGACTAAGTTGATACTAATGAAGAAACGTGTAACAGGACAAATTTTTTAAAGTGATGAAATTTGGTTTCAACAAACAGCTCTACCTTTACTCTGGCCTGTCTGAACACGAGTGATTATGTTCCTATAAAAATGAAAAATAATAACAACTCAAATATAATTTGTTAGAAACTTTAGAGATCTTTCTAATCCATCACAATCCTATCCAGGCGCATCGGTAGTTATAGAGGTTTTCCCAAGTCTGGTTTAGGCTAGGATTAGAAAGATTTTTATCAATTGTTGCGTAAAGTTTGGTGCAACAGGTGTACCCCTCCTGCTACCAACCATTTATTGTAGCTGCATGAAAGGGTTGGCTTTGTTAATGCACATCTGATATTTGTTGTAATGTCTATCCCTTTTGGTAGCATGTGTGGCGTTCTTTAGTCCAGAAACTAATACAGTTCCTAGACGGCTGTAATAACTGTCTGAACTGAATTTTGGACCAAGTGTGATTTTGTGGTCCTGTTACTGTAACTTGTCCATGACCAAGCTTGCTCAATTCACATTGATTAATTTGTAAATCCTTATGAGCCATTCTATTTGCTATCTCTATCTGTCACATTTGTATTATATATTTTTCGTATATATCTTTATTTCCCTTAACAAAAATCTTATCAAACTTTTGTGGTCAACTGAACTCAGCGCATTCAAAGCTCCAAGTTCTGTATTCTCCACGAGACTACCGAAGTGAGGGGGCTTCCGGTTCTGAGTGGAAAGAGGTAACAGTTAGATCAAGTACTGAGGCATTATTTCAGCCTCAAAATTCTACAAAAGTACGGAAATACAAACTATCTTCAATTATTTCCATGTCGTTGAGTGCCTGAAAATTATCTTCCGAGTATAGGTTCTTTCATTATCCAAGATTATATGTTGCCCTTTGATATTTATGCATGTCATATTCAGTCACATGATGTCTTGTATTTTTGTATTATTAGTGTATATGTCCAGTAAGAATTGGTTTTTTAGATTATATAGCGTACCTAAGGTACATTGGTGCCTTTTTATCCTGGTAGGAAAAATGATGCGCGTATACTTGCTGCAAAGACAGCAGTTAATGATTCAAGTTTCCATGTAGATTGTTTTGTTTTTTCCCGGAAAATTCTCATTTTCATATCGTATCAAATTATGGATCAAAATGCTAAACACACTGCACTTTGTGAATATATGGTACTTGACTTTTCAATATAGCAAATCACTATTTCATGATATAATTAGTAGTGTAAAATTATATCTTTTGTGTAAATTTTGCATTGTTAATCAATCATAAAAGATACAATTTTGTACTAATAATTGTATCACCAGATAACGGAATTGTACTATAAAGACAGGTACCGTATATCCACAAAATAAATAATAAACTCGGAACAATTTTACATTTTAGACCAAATCATAAGTAGTTCCATTAATGAACAGCACATCATATTTTCGTGTTCCATTTATTGAAGTACAATGATAACTTAATAAAACTGAATTGGTTACTTTGGTATGAATGTTTGACTACCAACTGCATCACATTCAAAATATATTGGTAGCCTAATAAAACTGAATTGGTTACCTTAGCTTAGCATGAAGGTTTGACTACCAACTGTACTATAAAAAAACTGCAGGTGTGGAGGTAAATTGGTTACCTTGGTATGAAGGTTTGGTTACATTGGTATGAAAGTTTTGGTTACCTTGGTATGGAGGTTTGGTTACTTTGATATGAAGGTTTGGTTACCAACTGCAACATGAAAAAACTGCAAGTGTGGAGGTGAAAAAACTGCAGGTTTGGTATGTAGGTTTGGTTATCAGTTGCAGGTGTGAAGTTTACAAACATTCTCAGACTTTAAAAATGCAAAACCCCAAATCAATTCCAACATATCTTCATATCGAGGTCTTTGAGGGAGTACGCATGAAGAAGGAGGCGAGCAGTAGAGTTATCGTCCATTTTCCAACCAACAAAGCTCAGTTTCTCTCTCTGATCCAATCATTGCTTCATAAACATTTGAATGTACGTACTGAGCCAAATCTTTGAAGCAAGAAAAAAATAAAAATGGAGAAGAGAGAAAATAAAGGAAAGAGAAAACAACGGAGGAAGTTTGGAGAGAGAAAACTGCAGGTGTGGAGGTAGAACCTTAGTATGAAGGTTTGATTATATTGGGATAAAAATTTTGGTTATCTTGGTATGAAAGTTTGGTTACTTTGATATGAAAGTTTGGTTACTAATTGCATTATGAAAAATCTGCAGATATACGCATGAAGAAGGAGGTGAGCAGTGGAGTCGATAAACAATACAGATAAATGAAAAAAAAGTATAAAAGCATATAATTCAAATTTTCTTAAATTACACAACTAAGCGCTAATATGGCAACTCATTAAATCACCTAACTAAATTAAATGAATAACAATGCACTAATTTAAAAATTAAATATTAATGATGTACTAATTTTGTAAATATTTTATGTACGCACTTTTGTTGTAATATTTTTTAAAAATATACTAGTAAATGTAATTCTTCCTATATTGTAATTAACACAATATTTAATTTATGGGCTTTTACAACCTTGGGCTTTCAAAGCCTTCTGAATTTCTCCAACCAATTTTCACTGGTTCATAGTCATGCATCAATATATATATATATTCAAATTCATAAAATTTGGTACGGCTGAAATGAATTCACAGATCATCATTCAACTTGAGATCCGGCGTCAAAATCCGCATCATTTTGCTTAGTTTCTTGTTGCTTATTCTTTGTTGGTAGACTCTACTATTGTCCAAACTGCATACAAGTAAAACCACCAATACATAAATTGCCTTAGTCTCATTATAAGTAAGACACTCTCCGCCCCATCAAAGCCTAATACAGTTATCCTATTAATTATACTACGGGTTTGTTTAATTATTAGCGTTTTAAGCCCAAATACTACTTTATGAGTTAAATAAATTGTGTTTAAAATAAGTTATTTTTAGACGAATATAATTTTTTAGTGCGCTTGGACTTAAAATGCTCCAAAACATACACAAATAATTCACATCAAGAAGATAACTAACCCATGTGCAGGTGAAGATGCATCCGATGGCAATAGCGTGTGGGCGAGCTTTGCTGCATCTTTATTGCAGTTAATTACATGGTTGAAGCATAGATATCTTCCGTAGGATGAGAAGTCCTCAAAGACGCAGATGTGGGAGTCCACCAAGAAGCTGATGTACACCGTAACAAAAACCCCCTCTTGGTACATTTCAGCTGCTCCTTTCAAGTAGGGATGTGAGATGGTGAGGTCTGGACTCGTTATGAGTCCTCCATTTATGGACACCATGTTTACCCCTCTGTCCATGGCTAGTGCCCAAGCAGTCTTCTCAGCTAGTGTCTTTGACAGCCCTTGCCATAACTGTTCAATTCATAAAATAAATTTTTGAAATACAATTTATAAAATTAATTAAAAATATTGCTCCCTCTATCCTCAAAAGAATGTCTAAAGGATAATTTTCACGTATATTAAGAAAATTAGAGTTGTAGAGAGTATAAAATAAGTTTCACTTTTACTCATAGCGGACCAACATAACTACACAAGTACAATGAGTGTTTTTCTTTCTTTCTTAAACTAGTAGACTCTACTTTTGAGAGTAAACTAATCTTTTAGCACATTTGGTAAAAAAATATGTAATTTTAGACAATTTTTGGTGGAAAATTTTTATTGTACCTGAGGATATACTTTTGGAACGGAGGGAGTATCTTGTTAACGTGAAAGGAAAGTACAATGCGTTGTATAAAAATGCGTACAAAATCTTTTAAACACGTACATCTTTTAAAACTACGACCTTTGAGTTATGCACATAACATCCGCACATATTCAATTCTAGAGATACATTTATATTATAGAGACTTGGGAGAAATCTGGGGAAGGGGTCAAGTTGGAAACTTACCTTCACTATGAAGTATCTGTTGATTCTGATTTGTTGAAAGATAAAATTGAACTTGTGACTTTGCATAGTTAAAGGAAATGTCTTACCACTAAACTATCACCAAATATTCATTATTAGTTTAGAATTATAATGCCGCGTTAGTTATCTTCAAGAGGGTCTATTTCATGTAGGCAAAAATGTAGGGTGGTGTTCATTGTAAATATTTTAAATTGACACATAATAAATTATCAAGGGATTGGGAATCAGAGGAAGTTATTTTTGGTGGTTATCATTTAGCAATTGTGAGAAACTTTTGGATACAGACAGTAAAAACAAGTCAATTTTATGAGTTCAATAAAAGTTATTGATATTATCTGAGAAAAAAATTATGTTATTAGAGCACCATATATTTAGCAATATTTTTACAATTATTCTAGCACTTAGCACTTTAAACTTTGCTCTAGTAGCATCAATTGTGTAGCCCTGATGCATCCATTACGCATACCCTCCTCGACGACGACCCATTTACCGCTGTCATTTTTTACTTGAACCAAGTAATTTTTAAGCCCTCAACTGAAATCTAGGGAGAGAGATACAGAGAGAGGTTTTGGAAATGAAGGGAGGGAATCAAGCATATAACGTGTTGAGAGGGAGTTGATAAAACGAAGGGAGAAAAACATTGAAAGGGTGCGTGGAAAGTTGATAGTTGAGAGAGAGAGAGAGAGAGAGAGAGGAAGAGGTGTTTAGTACGCACAAGAAAAGAAGACATGGACGGATGATTTGATTAGTAGTACTTAAATTGTTTGACAAGAGGGTATTGAATTATTGATGTTGAGTTGATGGTACATTCAAACGGGTGTTTGGAAAACGTGAGCTCTCTCCTTTCACACCTCAAACTAAACCAAACCAAACCAACCTATTTCTCTTTTTCTTGGACCAAATATTCTTGAACTAACACGAGATAATAAAGTCTTATATTAAAATAAAATAAAATATATATATATTAGAAAAATTATTTAGTATTTATGAAATAATACTTTTATATATGAGATTTATACAAATTTTATATAAGATATATTTAAAATTTACGTAAATTTTATATTTAAACCTACTATAAAACCTGAAATGACAAGATATGATTAGTGGGAGTATTACTTGACCTTATCCCAGAATTCTAAATAATTATTCTATATTTTAGTGGATTATAAATTTAAATAACTTAATTTTTTTAATCAAGATATAATTTTAGAAGATGATATATGAACTTTAATATTCTCGACAAATATATGTTACTTTAGTCATAAGATCTATGTGTATTATTAAAGTTTCACTCTATTTTGAACAAAGCTAATACATATATATAAAAAATAGATATTTTTTTTAAAAGAGAGGATTCTATTTAAATACTTTAAGAGTATTATAATACGCTTTATATATCATTTTGAATTTAAATAGTATATTTCAAACATTTTTCAGATAATATTTTTTTATATATATTTTAGACATTTTGTATGCGACAGAGGGAGAAATTGGAGTTGGCACCTCTAGTTTACCATAGCAACAAACGAAATGATAAAAAGATAAATATTAATAAAATAATAAAATTCTTAAAATTATGTCATTTTAAATAACTTACACGAGATTTTAATAATTCCACGAGTCCCTGTTTCATAATTTCATATGAACGTGAGACTAATTTGATCACTTATTATTATTCATGCGATAGAGACTTAAGCTGTATGTGTCTTGTGAAAATAACACCTATTCATATTTTGAAAAAAAATTATTTAATAGTCTTGGTAATATTTTAAATTAATCACATCTTTTTATTTTAATTGTGTTCCATTATATATAATTTTGAATTTATTAAAAAATTTTTTTTATTAAAATAAAAAAATGTAATTAATTTGGCGACAGAGAGATAAAGCAATTACTGCTATTAGTTGGTTGCTGCTAAGTGGCCCCATTAATTTGGAAAGCTCATTGTGCTGGGCCCGCATAATACTACTCCAAATAGAACTTCAAAAGTAGAGGTTTCTGTTGTGACCTGTTTGGATATCTTTAGATTTTTTACTAAGCAAAAACTGTTTGTGCGTGTAAGAATGAAAGTGGAACAAACGGAATCCACAAGCCCAATTGGGGTAAGCATCTGGCAGTATTTATTGCTAAGAAACAGAAAAGCAATTAAATCTAATATATAAAGGGGGAGGACCGCGCGGTGTATACTGCCTTTTTCGAAAATGCCCTTCAAATTTTAATATAATTCATATTTTGTTCATTTTATATCAATTTTTTTTATCTTTTTATTTAGTTCTTAAATTTTTTATACAATTTCTATTTTACTTCACATGATTTACACACATCACGTGTGTATCAACGGGTACTAGTTATAATAATCCCTCCCCCGCCTAAGTAAATAAATGTCTCATTTGATTTTTGATTTTGGGACATTTATGTTGCGACAAAAACATATCGGCTCACAACAAAAATGACCTGTTTTTGTTACAATATAAATCCTTTCCATTTGCTAATAGACATGTAAAACATCAATTAGTATATTCTCAAAAACAATTATTAGTCCTAAATTTTAAACACTAAGATAAGATCATCGTAAATATTTACCACTAAATAGGTTATAGACAAACCTTCGTAAAGTCACACAGAGCTCTCATTTCCATACATAAATTTGTCCTCAATTTCATCCACTAGGTATCCTGTTTCTGCACTGGAAATCAAAGTTACGAATCGGGCCAACCGTTCACCCAAAAATATAATATGGGCCGACCATGGCCTGATATAGACTGCCTAATCCTCTCTATCCATGTGATTTGCCGCTCGTCCAACAATATATCATGGAGGCAGATACTTTCCAACCCCTTCATCCGTTTCCCTTAATTCCTTCCTGCACCAAAAGAAAAATGAGTTAAATTGTTACCTGGATATTGTCCTAGTTGTATCTTGCGTCTGTTTCATGTCTTTGTATTAATTGTTTTAGGGAAATGATAATTTTCAGTGTATTCTTTCCGTTTTCACCACAAATATACAACTTCTAATATAAAATGTGCATCTTAATATTTCAGCTTTTGCGTGGAAATGGAATATATGCACTGGGAATTCAGCACCTTGTTTTAACCCATTGTATTCACCTGGGATATACATACAATTTCTTACTGTTACCTAAAACAAAAAGAACAAAAACACATTCTACTTGGAGAATTTTATACCACGTCCATTTCATTATTGGCAGACTGGCAGAATGACAAAAATACTCATCAGTCCACATGCGCGAATAATGTAGTACTAAACAGATGCACAAGATATGGAAGTTTTATTCATGAAACTTATCATGAAAAAGAAAGGGTACATGAAAACAAGTTTACTCTCACCGAACTAGTGAAAACAAGACAAAAAGAGTACTTAAAAGTGGTAAGTCGTCACAGAGGTAAACCCAAGGGATTCAAGAAAAATAACCTTATGGCTCAACAGATGAAAATATAAATAAGCCTCCCCCTCCCCTGGTTTTTACAGTCTAGTATTAAACCAGTTCCAAATCTATGTTACATGGACTCTTTATTTTACCCTTTTAAGTATTCATGTCCGACACTCAACACTCGGATAAGGTATGAGTATTGGACACTTCATTTTAGTGCAAAAAAATAGCAAAATTGAGGAGTAACCATATCGGACTATTCAAAATATCGTGTCCAACCGGACTCTCCATCCAAGTCCGTGTAAGGTAGTTCAAAATTCCTCATAAAATGAAAAAAGAAACCGAAGTTACATAAGATTACCGAATCCGTCTTACTTTCAAACCCTCGAAAGTGAAATATCAAACATATCTCCATTGAAACAGGTCACAAAAACTACTCATAATTCTCCAAAGATGAAATTCCACAAGTCCAAAACACAGACAATAAAAAAAAATAGCACCAGTCTCATTAATCTTCCTGGACACAAACAAATGTCTGGCAATAGTCCTTATTGGGTTGCAAATGCTATAAAGTTCACAGCATTCAATTTTTGTAAAACCATAAACCCCCACACCCCACCGGCCACCCCCCCCCCCCCCCAAAAAAAAACTTGATTTTTATCTCATGTTGCAACCCGTGTATAAGTTTTAAAAAGAACCTTAGCATAAAAAATTAAAGTAATACTCCTTGTTATTCCAATCTATGGAGCTAGAGATGCAGGAAATTTAATTTCATTTATTAACAGTAAAGATATTTTATACCTTGGCAAACAAAAAGACAACCGTTAGAATGACATCAGGGTCTCAGAATGAAAATTCCTTTGGTAGTTCATGAAACTTGTTCGATAAGAACCTCTTATACATTCCTTTGAGATCTCCTCCTACAAGATGTTTACAAGTAACCCAGAAAATTATAATTTTCCCAAACTAGAAAACTTCAGTTCAAAAAGGTTTGTTACCTTTAGGTTTGAATGGTGGAATATTCTTTTGCAGGGTTGACTGAACCAAATGAGCAAGATCCTCACCTAAATTAAAAAGAAAAAAGTTAGCTCTACAAAGAAATAAAACAAGTAACACACTATGCATCTATACCAATTTCAACCCCACTAAAGACAGAATTATTGTCTTAATAATGCTTCGTGGTCATTAAGAAATTTTTTAAGCATTTTACACGACATATCTGGGCAACCGTATTTCCTTTGCACAAGTTAGCAGAAGATTCTCTGCATCTCTGCTTCTCATAGAATGATTGCCTATGAACAATAACAAATTTGATGATGCTTATTAAAATCCACGTGTTGTGTATCTATTCTGGCTGAAGGTTATAGAAAGGATCCAGGCATAATCTTAATCATTACACCAGTTATTTTTACCAGTCCATACCTATCTGCACCCAAAAGAGACAAACAAAGGTACCAAAAAAAAATTCATTCTAAATACACGCTTGCGCACACACATATAAGAGAGATGAACAGGCATGCGCGCGCACATATAAAAGATATGTACAGTTGTGCACAAACATAAGATGTACAGGCATGCACACACAGAAACCAAGAGAACTCCTCATTTTTTCTTATCTTCTTCCCGCTCTAGGAGTTGCACAAAAAGAGGGATTAGCATTACTGACGGAATGATAAACCAATAAAACCCAACTCAATGGGCTCCACGTCCAGGGAAAACGCTCTAGCGACGGGAAGTTGGTCACTAGTTACAAAGCTCCAACAAGTTACGGTATCAAGAGGGCTATCACAGTTAGATAAAAAGCTATTAGCCCTAGTTGGAATTTACCCCTGTTCTATTATGGTCTAAAAATAAAAGGGCTTTCTTTTATATATAAGTAGCAGCCGCCACCGAGTAAAGCGTTATGTGTCTCGAATTCTTTCTCGGGATTCGACATTTGAAATTATTTTGTGCGGTGACCCTAAGGACAGAAGATGAGCTTTAGTAGTGGTAGCGAAGGACTGAGGCCGATTGGACCAGTTGTATTATTTCAGTATTCTTTCCCTTCACAAATTTTAGCCGTTTTCTGATAGAGATTCACAACTTATATTCTTCACAGTTTGAGATAGTGATATCTTCTTTTTCTCACTGTTTTTTCCTGATTTTGATTTTCCACATCAGTCTTGTGTTCTTGTCTTTATTTTCCGTTGTTGATTTTTTGTGTTTGCCATAGTTTGTTCTAACATAAAGTAAAGCATGTCACTACATTGTGCAGGCCAACCTTATTGCCTTATCAGCTGAGGATAGAAAGTCCCCACCCAAGTTGTATATTTATATATGAGAGTCAATTACACAGCGAAGATCTTGCCGCAGAGATTTGGACATATCAGAAAGATGAGTAGCAACTAAAGCATACAAGCGTGAACTGGGTTCAGAAAGTTGTTATAACAAACTACAGTCAAACACAAAAAACAATGAAAAATTAAAGACAAGAACATAAGATTTATGTGAAAAAACTCAAATCGTGAAAAACCATGGGCCTATAGAAGAATACAATGTGTAGAGAACTCTCACACCCCAAAACATGAATACACTCAAACTGTTTCTCTCTCTGAAGGCGATTAAAAACTAAGATTCAAAAAATACATAAACCCTATGTGATATCCCTGTTCCAAATTATAATATATTACATAATTATGACAAAATTGTAATGCCTGGTAATAATTTTAAATATATTTTTAAAACATATTAATTGGACTTTTGTCTTTTATTTAGGTCAAATTAGTTATTAATTTATATGGGCTAAAAACAATTAATGGATAATATTAATTTAATAAAATTAGGCCTTAAAACTAATTGAGTCCAATATATGTGGTGCAATATTAAGTCTATTAAAATTAGGAGAATTACTTTCTTTTATAATAGTAAATAACTAAAGAATAAAACCTAATCTTATCCCATTACATAATACGTAACCAAGGAAGCAAGAGAACTGCTGCGTAGCGGGATGTAAAAGTATGTTGAGTTTTGTTTCCCGTAGCAGGTAAGTTATATATGTATATGTATCTGTCTCTTCTGCAATCAAAAGTTTATTACCGTGAATGGGTCATTTGGATTCAATCACCAAGTTCCATAACAGTGTATTGCTATCATGGTACTTATATAAATAGTTTACATGCTATACTTAAGGCTATATACCATATAAGTAGTATCATGTATACATGTAAATATATATATATATATATATATATGTATGTGTGTGTGTGTATTTTATATATTAATTAGTAGTTGTGGTGTGCAGAAATTGAAAGTTGATATCACGAACCATTTAACTATACCGACATATTGGTCCCATGCGATTTAGTTAATAAAAGATAAATTAATTTTTATATATATGTATGTCTTGCTGTAGTAATTCTTCTTTTACACTAATTTGTTGATGGAATTTAACTAGGGCAAGTATTCATGTCCAACAATAAGAGACCACGTCAACATTGTAAAATAATAAAGTAATAAGGCAATTAAATTGGCTAATTGAACTTAAGTCAGTAGTAACAATACGGTGCAAATATTAGTGGTCTTGCATGTTTAACAAAATTATAAAATTAATAATTGTTCGATTTGAAGTTATAATTTTTATTAAACATATAAATTATTTATTCTTTTTAATTAGTTCAAAGGGAGGGAGTCTAGCAAGTTATATTTGGAATATATTTCTAGGTATTACATTGCTTAATACATGTACGGATTCTATACTCATTCAGTGACACTCTTTTAACTTTGATTTGTTTGTTTTACTCCTCGTTTAGAATTCAGATATTGTCTCGATACTTTGTTCATGGTTGAATTCATTTGATAGTTCCGTTTTGGCGTTGATATTTAGAACTCTGTACTCTTTGAACTAATTTATCATGTTTAGTATTGATTTTGATCTTTATAGAAATATACATGTTAATATATTTTTAGAGACTTTGTGTTGATATTTTGTTTTGGTTTAACATGTACATATTAGAACCCATTGTGTTGATATTGTGTCGCTTGTGGTGTGATGTAGTATGTTTGTTAGAATATACCATAAGGTATAATTGTGTTATAACCACCTGTGAGGATACCACAGACATGTCTTCTTGGCATTGAAATATGACACCTGTCGTGGCAGTATAATTAGTTCACGACATCTCCATTTGTGCTCCGGTGGGAGTTGACCATATTTTGATTCTATTTTAGGAGGGGTATCGATCGACTCTAGTTTTTGCGGATTGTTGATGTTTATGCCGAACACACATTCCAATTTTGCATGCATCTGGATTGCGTAGTCCGATGTGTGATGTGCTTAAGAGATATTATTTTGACTTGCCTGTGGCAAGATATATATTTGTTTTGTTTTGTTTTGAACTCGGTATGAAATAGCACCTAGTCATTTGATTCAGCCTATTATTTATTGTGTTAGCTTTGTTCGTTTCAGTTTATTGAGTTATTCATTTCAATTCTATTATTTTTGGCACTCTATATCCGTACTGGGCATTTGGCATATGTTGTATTTTCTTTCTGACAGGTAATTAAGGGGACCAAGAACAAGTGTGATAAGAGATTCCTTTTATCCAAATGGTTTAGATATTCTGTTTAAGCGATGATACTGTGATTTATGTTTTGGTATTATTTGATTATTTGGAGGCTATAATAGCTAATCTTAGATTGTGGTTGGAGCCCTTTTAGCATTTATTATGGTTTGATTTGTGGCATATATTGGTTAATAAAGTTATTTATTTTCGTGACACAAAATTTCTTATTGATTTTATAAGTTCTGTTGTGTTTTATAGGTAACCTCTCATTCTATCTTTGAAAGGGGGTGTTACACTAATAATGATGATAATCATCGATCGAAAACCCTAAATCGATCGATGATTAGGGTTTGTGCGGGCCCGTTCGATCAATTATTGTAATTTCGACGAATCGAAGTTACAAGTGGTGAAATGGACGTCGTGGCTGGATTTAGAGTAATAAAAATAGGTAATAGGATTTTGGTATAAAATGACCAAAAAGTGCCAAGGGGTTGAAAACCCTAATTTGAGCTCGAGATGAAATTTTGAGACACGTACTTTACTACTTGAGTCTGGAACGTCAAATTTGGTACGAAACAATTGTAAAGTCTGTATGGCGAAAAGGTTGACTTTTATAATCAAAGTTGATAGTTGACGTTTTGGTTTAAAAGTCAAACTTTGAGTTCGGAGGTGAATTTGACAAAACGGGCGTCACCATGACAATCGGGATATCGATTTTAGTAAGAGTAGACTGTAGACACCATGGAGATATTTGGAAAGAGATAAAATATAAAAATATTATTTTATTTCTATTTTGTTTTGGAAATTTTGAGATTTTTTTCTTTCCATATCTATCTCTCTCTCGCAAACCAAGCAAGAGGTGTTGAATAAGGAGGTGCTGGCCATCTCTTAGCCTCTAAATAATTCATGACTCATGGGGATTAAAAAGGGCAAGAAAGAAAGAAAAAGAGAAAAAGAGAATGAAAGAATAGAGAGAAAAAGAAAATGGGCAAAAGGAAGGAAAGATGGACGAAATATAGAAAAGGAAGAAAATTGTTCATTTAATTATAAAACTTGGCTCCTTTATTGGTTAAGCTTAGATGTATGTATAAGCATATGTTAGGATGAGTTTGAGGTAGAAGCAGAAGGGGGGAAACCTCGTTTGCCATAGCCGAGTGGTGAGATTGGTGGGCCGTTTTAGAGAGCTTTAGGCTGTCTTATTCTAGGATTTGTATAGACTTAGCAATTTTGGCCCGGGCCCACGGGTCAGCCCGCCAGCCAAAAAGCGGGCTTTGAGCCTTCAAAATGTAGTCCAAAAATCTAGGCCGTTTTGGCCCATGGGCTAATATTTATTATTATTATTATTGTTTGTGTTGACAAAAAAAAATGTTAACTTAGAAAATGAATCAAATAAAGAATTATAAAGAATATAAAAATAAATTTTAACATGCGATCTTAAATAATAATACAAAAAAATATTATAAAAAATATATATATTACCTTTAGTCTTCTTTCTTTTATTCTTTTACTCTCTTATCTTTACTAATTAATATTATACACATTTCTCAATTAATTAATCACAATGTTAGTTACATTTTAATATATAAGAGTACAAAATATCTATAAAATTATTGACTGTTTTATTTTATTTACTAATAGTATTAAATGATTATGTAGAAATTATGTGTCATAATTGTAAATAATTAGTGTTAGTATTTATTTCAAATTATAAGTCATCAAAAAAATTAATAAAATAATAATTTAAAAAAAATAAAATAAAAAATTACAAAAATGACCCGCGGGCCACGAGCTCAACTATTCTAGCCCGCCAAAAGCTGGACCGTTTTTGGCCCGGCCTACCGAAAGCCCAGCCCGTTTGCCATGTCTAGATGTGTAGAACATATTCCCAATAAGCTTTTGGGATGAAAAGAATATAAAAACAGTAGAAAACGGAGTGGGAAACCTTTTAGCTAGTCATAGCCTCCGACTATGGTGATACAACAAATTTGGCTAGTTATAGCGTTTGAAATTATAAAACTTGTAAGAAACAATTCAAAACTATCCCAGAAGTAATTTCAAAGAAAAACAGCGACGACACGATGGCGTAACGATGCTTAATGACGCAATTTTTAACTCGTCGGAGAACAAATGGGAGGGGGATTTGAGCGTGATGAAACAATGCCTAGCGGCACAGTTTTTAACTCACCGGAGAACAAATGGGTGGGGGATTTGAGTGTCGACTTGTTTCCTGTTCTCAAAATAAAAACCATGATTGAACTTTGGTAATGTAGTAGAACTGATCTAGGCAAAAAATCCGAGAAATATTGCCGGAAAACCAAGGGCTCACTGGAGAATATAACCGAAAAATATTTTCCAGCCAAACTCGTTTCTCTATGTTAGAGGCAGAATTTGAAGAAACTTTGTATTAGAAAGTTGTAGATAATTAAATTTCATGCGAAATGGACATATTATTCGTAATTTACATATAAGATAAATAATTATTATGAATTTTTGAAGTTTCAGAACTTTGGATATTTATAATTAAATTTCCGGAGAACGATTTGAGTTGAAATTAGTGTGAGGAGCTTCCATTTGATGCTTCACTAATTGTACGATAAGTTTGGTGATTTTGGAAAATACGAAAAATTAATTATGAGTTTTCTAAACTAAAAACTGTAGAAAATTATAATTAAATATTGAAAAATGATTTTGAGCTGGAATTTTGACAGTAATCTTCTAATATTATTTAGGAATTATTGACAAAGCTTGGTAAATTATTTAAGAGCATAAGTACTTATCGTATTTTTAAGCTATTTAAAGTTAGTTTAAAAATAGTGAAAATTCATAGAAAATTATGTGAATGGGTGAAACTTATGGAACTTGGTGAAAAATCTTTTAATAATATAAAATAAATATTTGGCATGTTACGACGACAGAAAAGTGATTCACGGCATTATTTATATTTTCAAGCTATTAAACAATAGTTTTTATATATAGATTACAAAAAGTTGTCGAATTATCCCAAAATTGTGAAAAATGGCCAAAAAATCTAAAATAATATTATAAAGACTTTGGAAAGGTTAGTGGACTTGTGAAGTCTCAGGACATTGGAAATTGTGTAATTGACTAGCCAATGAACGTAACAGTCTTTTCGCACGAGGGTCGAGAGTTGACCATGAGAGTTTAGTTATATTTTTATAGTATAATATCATGTTTAGTGTTAATATATCAATAAAATATGGTTGTGGACTTTGAATTAAAGTTTTGGATCGAAACGTGCCTCTTTAACCTAATTTGGAAGCCGAATGCCGAACTGGGACGTTATAAAGCTAGAGGTAAGTTATATTACTTACATTATGCGTTTTTATTATGTATTAATTGTATAACTATGTAATTATAATTGAATTGCGTGCATATGTAGGCAGCTCGCATGTTGGCATAACTGTGATCAAGTTATCTTGTTAGATTGAGTTAAATTTATAATTGTATAAATTAAGTGCAGTATACCACCAACAGTGGTATTTCTATGAGCAGACTAAGCGGGTTGGCTCAATCGTGTGATTTTGTGATTATGTAGTTGTTGAGTGGATTGATTTATAATTAAATAAATCATGTTGTGGACCCATCGATGATGATTTGTGGAAATTGAATTAATAAATAAATCTGATACTGTGAAAACACAGATGGTGGACAACTTAAATTAAACCTATCGGGGTGATCAACCGGTAACTTGGTAACATGTATAGTGTTGTATGTGAAAATGAATTATGATATTCATTACTCATTAGTATTGTGGAAATTGTGTGGCTATTCACAATAAATATTATGTTGTTTTTGAATAATGTGATTTTTAATAGAACTCAAATAAATAATTGTAAAATCTCAATTAAATATAGTAGTATATATTTGTTGAACAATTATTTTGCTCATGTGGATGTTTTTCTTTACGAATCACATGTAAGTATAGGAGTGATAGAAGTTGTAAGATAGACGAGAAGAGTTGAGTTATGTGGGTGACATTGCAGATACGTCATGAAGTTATGTAAATTAATGGACTCTGGGTCGGGTTTTCCTGAGATTACCGGGGTCAGCGGCCGTCACACCCTAGCTATAATAACATATATATAGTTGGGCAAGAAACATAATGGGCCTAGATAACATAACAGGTCCATACTGTGGGGCAAAGCTCCCACACAGTCGAAGTGTGCGGTCGTGGGACCATCACTTAACATCATCTTTCTTTCCCTTCAGGTCAACTGCAAAATATTACTCGAGTCTGGTCAAATGTCAGATCCCAAACTAGAATTTGAGGTGCACTTATAACAAAAGTTGAGAGAAGAGATATAAGAGAGCAGCAGCTGGTTCGGCTGTCAAATCAGTTAAAAGATAAACCGAGGCAAAACTAGGGGAGTCATGGAAGGTATAGTTAAAGTTCTGCTGCCTGTCGGCTCTCCAACGGAATATTATAGGGCAGACTAGTTACTGAGAAAGACTTAAAATTCGATTATTTTAGACATAGAATATTATCATCCGTTAGGTGGACCAACCGACTGATTAAGTTATGACGGGTGTCCATGCAACAGACCCTTTCTAGAAGAGAGAGAGAGTGTGTGTGTTATCTTAAACAAGAATCTTGTCCATTGCATCAAATAGGCAGCTTATAAGAATTGACAATGAATGAGCAACAAAGAAATATCAGAGGACTAAACACAATCATTTCACACCCCAGATTCCATCCCCTTACCAGTTATTAGCTTCTCTCCTTCATTTACATTAATCAGGACGGATAATATTTGGTTTTCTTGTAACTGCAGCAAAAAATAAAGATAATCAAACATAACTGTAATTGATTTATCTACAGATTTTCATCATTGTATCAATAGATTGTATTAGTTTTCTCAAACCTTGGACAGAAGACCCTTTGCAAGGTCTAATGGGTCAACAGGAAAAGGTCTCTTGCTGTATGCAGGTATGAACTTTCCATTCTGGTAGCCTGCAAGGAAGTGATAAGCTGCTTGGCCAGGTGAGAGCATTGAAACAGAAGGGATTATTCCAGAACTGCTCCGACATGGAAAAACAGAGTTCTTCAGCAGTCATTCAAAAATTTAATTAGAACGGTAACAACAAATGAAGCACGCCAAAAAAAAAAAAAAAAAAAACTTTCCCACGAATGCAATTTTAGCAAAATGAAGTGAAAGGAACAGTGAAAAGAGAGCTAAACATCGATTGTGGTCTTGTGAGCTAATCAAGATTCTTTATTGATTAAATGGCAATATATTACTACCTTTGTCCAATTTTACTTGTCCTACTTTGAAAATACATGCCTATTAATAAAAAATTATCTCCAAATTACCCATCTTAGTTACTGTTTCAAAAGAAATATAAAAAAAAATAGAAAAATGAAGTGAAAGGAAAAGTGAAAAGAGAGTTAAACATTGATTGTGGTCTTGTGAGCTAATCCAGATTCTTTATTGATTAAATGGAAATATATTACTCCTTCTGTCCAATTTTACTTGTCCTAGTTGAAAATACATGCCTATTAAGAAAAAAAAATTATCTTCAAATTACCCATCTTAGTTACTCTGTTATCATTTTGTTTGTTTTAATTAATCTCTTAACTCTTTCTTTCTCTTTCTTGGGATAATAAGATAGATAAGGGAGAGGGGGGAAAACAAGTGTGGTTGTACTTCCAATGACAAAAGTGTTGTTTTTTCAAATGTATGTCATGTTATTTTCAATGAAATTTTTTTATAAAGTTAAATGAGAGTAGTATTGAAAAAATAAAGTCAAAAATAGTATTAAAATAAAAAGAGGACAAATAGATTTGGACAAGCCAAAAAAGAAATAAGGATAAGTAAGCTTGGACAGAGAGAGTAAATTTTTTATGAACATAATTTTGATATACCACCCATGCTATTTGATAGACTTTCAAATCCCAAGGTAAAGTTAATTATATACGGCACAAAAAATAAAAATTGCACGTGTCCCAATAAATTGGCGTTGGTGGGTTTTTAATTTCTCATCCCGTTTCATTATTTTTTTTTATTACTACCGGTAATAAGAAAATTAGTAGACTTCATAGGACTTAAAGTGGAGACCTTCAGAGTGTTAAACAAACTTCACCAAGACACGCGTGATAACCAGCTTCACCAAGAGGTCCACGACATCTTCTTTGAATTCTTGTAGGTTTCCTAAGCTACCATTGAACTATGTCACATTTGATATTTCCCTATTTTCCCACTATACAGGGCATAATTGAGTATTCAGAAGACATACATTCACTTGCATCTTTGAAAATCAAACTTGACTGATAATAACATAATTTTCTTTTTCTTTACAAGTACAATTGCACAATTGCAAAATAAGTAGACAATCCTATTCAACTAAGACTTCTAGAAGTGAATAAAACATCATACTTTTATGGCTTAAAAGAATTCTGACCACGTGGTTTTGCAATTTTTTGAAGGTTAATGCCAACAAAAGAGTTTGGCACATCTTTCAGAACTTGAATTTGGGTCTGGGAAGGAGTAAGTTGCAGATGGATTCAATGAGCAACTTAGAGAAAAAAGAGAAGAGTAGAGAGAAAGAATTGAAACCCTAAGAAGATAACCCTAGCTCTGTTTTGGGATGCTTGACTATTTAAAGGCATTCAGTGCATTTTGCCAGATTTGATTTAGTTCTATAATACAGAAAAACCAAGCGTCAACAATGCTTTTCAGCCTTTTTTTATCACCCTGATCTCACATATTAATGTTGGTCTTCCAATGCATCAATCAATCACAAGTAATAATCTAAATAGCCTAGTGCTATAGACAATCTGAACCACTAGAACTAATGTGGATTAGTATATTTCTTAGATGTATAATGAATTAGAATCAGAACCACCTTATCTCAGTTTATTACCTAGCAGAAGATGCAAGGATGACAACTAGAACTAATGTGGATTAGTATATTTTCCTAGATATATCATCTACTAGAATCAGAACCACATTATCTCAGTTTATTACCTATCAGAACATGCAAGGATGACAACTGCTGGCAATTTCCAAAGATGCTGTTCTCCTGGGTTCCCAGTCTGAAACAGTGATGAAACACCTTCAGATGAAAGAACAACACCAGCCTCAGCTGAAACTAATAAATTTGAGCATCTAGTGTCTTCTGGAGCAAACAAAAGCATCACCGAATTGCAGGAAACCAGAATCCTGAAAATCATAAGCATAATATGTATTATATACTCTTCAAACCAGTTTAACAATAATAAGAGGTTGGAATTACTACCTAGCAGATAGTGGAAGGCCTCCACGCGAAATGATAATAGGTCCAGATAAGGCAGATAGTGCTTCCTTTATTCCATTCTCATCAGCAAAGGCTTTACCACATAAGATCAGAGATGAACGTTCAATATCAGCAGCAATAAATCCATTATCTCCTTTAATACCAAGAGATTCCCCAATACTTGGACTGACTAGTTGAAAATGACAAAAACAAAATAACAATCATGTCACCCATAACAACAAAGTGCTAAAACATACAATAATCCAGAGGTGGTCGTTCCTTTTGATTGTTTAGGTTTAACGCAATTGCCAGCGCACATATGTTTATGTTGGAGTATTTTTAGGGTAATATTGAAATTTGCATATAAAACTAGCTGTTTTATTTTCAAATATGGACTTTTTTATAGTTAAAAAACAATTGTGACATTCATTGTGGATTAGAGGCACAACCATAAATACTTGAGAAGATTATAACCCAACCAAAACCCTAGTGTTGTGTTTCCAAATCTTAAAAGATAGCCTCTACATGCCTTGGGGGGGAGGGTTAAAGATGCCTTGGACTACAAGATTTCATACTACGATGATTAATATATCCAAGTGTTCAAAACAAGTAAAAGAACTATACCATATACTGCATACTTATTGAGAATACCTTATCGATGAAGCGGCATAAACAATCAAAGGACAAGAATCATGAGAAATGGCACGAGAAGGCGTTCTCCACAGAAACTTGGAAAGAGAAAGTACAGCAGAAGGACTATCACTTATGACACGAACTTTAGCATCACTTGTTGGAGATGAACTAATAGCCCCGTCATGAACAAATATATCCGGGATGGATGATATGTGCATCGTCACCTGGTAATAAAAGAATCATCAGTGATCTTAAGGTGGATATCTACAGTAGTTTTGAACTAACAGCTCTATACGGTTATCAGAGAATTTGAAGAACTGTTGAGCAAAGGCAGAGCAAGCAGGTTAGAGAGAGAGAGAGAGAGCAAGTCAAGACATGCCTGCTTCAGAAGTTTAGTAAATTGTGCTTTGGAAATTTCTGAACTTCCCCATAAAGCATTTCCTCTAACAAGAACTGGAACTCTTGGGAGAGGCTCTAAAGTTCAAAATATGAAACGATTCAGAATAATGCACCAAAGAAAGATAATGAAATTACAAAAAGATAATTATATCAAAGATCCTACCTGCAATGGTTGCACCCTTCTGTTGAAGCTCCAAAAGCTTCAAGTTTCGAAAAACTTTTTCCTTCACAATTATGCCTTTCCCAGCCAGAGCCCAGTTGAGCCCATAAGATAATGCAGGACCTTCCCTGCAAGCAAAAAAATGAGTAATGGAGCTTATATAAAGAATGTAGCTCATATGTGCTTTAGTGTCCGTTGTCTCTTGGTCTCTCTCTCTCTCTTCCCCCCTCCCACCTCTCACACCTTGGGAACCACAAGTCATTATGCAATAGAAATATTGCTGCATTTTATAAGTCATCAAGTAAAACCTCACCTTGGAGAGGCAACAGTTTTAGCTGCATCCTCAACAAATGGGGAAGACACCATATTCTGCAAAATTCAAAATATCCAAAATATTGTAACCACTGGACTGAGAATATAAGAATGCAACTGTTAAAAGGAAATTTTCAGCCACAAGGTATAAACAGTAATAGAAAGCCCTTAGCAGAACTCCCATTTCGTATGCCAAATTATCTCGGACAACCATGTTGGAGAAGACTTGATTAATACAACCCATTTGACTTTTAGAATTCAGGGATAATAGGAGATTATACAGAAGTCTTAACTTCTGGGTGTTCAGGGAGAGTTGGTGTGCAAGTCCCAAGTAAAAATTCAAAGTCCATCATGACTGGTATAGCTTCATTCTTTTATAGGGAATCTGATAGTGCACCATTTTGACTGGTGAGAACTTGAGGAAGAAATTATATGTTCATTAGTGCTTTTTATGCATGCATGATTGGAGTTGGTGGATCATTTACTGATGCATTGTTTGGTGATAGAGAGTTATGGAAGCTTCTGTTTTCCTTGCCCAGGACTTTCATGGTGATGTCTGCAACAGTTAAGGCTTTGTTATTAAGCTGGTTCCTCCATTGAGCAAGACAAAGCGATGAAGCCTGTGGAAGATGGCTTCATTGTGTTTCTTTTGGATTGTTTGGTCATTGGTGTGAAAGGAAACCTAGGGGTATTAAGGGCACGAAATTATCTACAGAGATGTAGAAAAACTTTATGTTAAATACCGTGTGGATTGAGAATTCAGCCTTTTTTCAATTACTTGGATAGCTTCTCTTTTGTGATAGGTAGTCGGTTGTTATACTCTTTGTGAAGAAGGGCCAGCCCCTTCATCGCGCGTGCGCGCACACACGCGCACGCGCACACACACACACACACACACACACATATATATATATATATATATATATATATATATATTATTCTTTATCCGTTCCAAAATATAAGATAAATATTGAGTTTTTAATTATCAATTTGTAACAATTTCAAGTTCAAATGTTACTGGATTAGCTACTCGTTAGTTTTATCTGATATGAAAACATCTAGTTTTGTCAATACATTTATTATAAACCATCGATGTAGTACTACTAATTATGAGATTGATTGTTGTCAAAACATAAATAAATCATATCAATTTTAAATTTCAAAATATCTCAAATTGACTTTTACAAAATCAATATTAATCTTGAAACAAGGGGGTATATATTTATATATAGAGAATAATCCCCGCCCATTGTTGGCTTGGATGAATTATCTAGCCAACCCAACTACACCTACATAGTTATTTGATGATCACAGTGGCACAGTTGCTATTCTAGTGTCCTGTAATATTTGGATTTTGAAGAACTCTCTCCCATCTTCATTGTATTAGTTTTATGTTATCTGATCTAAAATTTCAATTCTATCTAACATTACTTTTTTCATTTCTATCCTTCGTCAAAGGTTGGCCAATTTTCAAGGAATATTATAACATCTAGACTGAACGACAACAAAATGTAAGTTCAAATTAGGTGGAACCGGTAACTCCTAGTCTCAGTTTGTTTGCAAAAATGATAGGTGGTATATCACTATTTGTAGTAATTTATTATCACTCAGAGACTATTTATTCATGATTAGTCCATTATTATTTAATCTATGGACTATTTTCGATCATTTCTAAAGTCATTTGATAACTCAAAAAGGAATTATATAATACCACTTTCCACTTAGGATTATAATTCATTATCAAATGTCCTTAAAAATGATTAGCTATTCATAACTTGTGAAGTATCTAGCTCAAATTGACTTTAAATTCTGGCATTAGAAATATCAAGCCCAATATAATTCAAAACAAAGGCATCCATCATCAGACGATCCTAATAATTAAATTTAACAAAAAAATAAGTACAGCTCATCAACGAAGAATATGAACAAGTTTACTCACAAATCATTTCTAAAATCTCAATAATTTAATCGAATAAAGCTAAAATCAACTGTATGTATATGTATATATACATAAGCATATACAGGTATGTGTATATATATATATATATATATATAGAGAGAGAGAGAGAGAGAGAGAGAGAGAGAGGCTAACGCGCCGGGAAGGGAGTGAATAAGGAAAGAAATAGTTGGCGGCAGAAGCAGCGTAACGATGGAATGTTGAAGAAGATGGAGGAGTAAGCAGTGTGCAAAATCCTCCATAGCCGAATCGCTTCATTAGAAAAAGCTCCAAATTGCTTTAATTTTGATTTTTATCTCTCTTCGTTTTCTCGATCCCTCCCTGCTTATTAATGGTAGTCATAGTTCAGGCCTCCGGGTGTACTTGCTGCTTCTCTCATGACATACTCCATTTAAAACAAGATTCTTAGGGCGTGTTTGGAACGCAGAAAAGTGAGGGACGGGACAGGACAGGAAAGGAAAGAAAAATTTCAGAAGACAGCACACAAAAAATATATTTAATAAATTATTTATACAGATAAATATATTAAAATTATTTAAATTTAAATAAAATGAGTATATTTAGAATATTGTTCTATACAACTACTAAGACTAGAGACCAATGTAAGGTGTTTAATTTTTTTTGCCCGCCACTAGTCTGAATAACGTAATATTTTAATCCCTATTAATCTTATCTGTTAGATCTCATATTGAATAATATAAAATATATTTATTAAAATAGTGCCGATAATAATCGTTTGTAATGAATCGCATAGGTCACATCATATGTGGACTCTATTCTCATGTGAGAGAGTAGAGTATACTATAGCGTTGCTACTGAAGCATACAATAATTTCTCCTCCCACATATATATATATCATGGAGTTTGATAAGAACATACCTTGCTTCAAAATGGGCTCCCAAGAATGGTGAATTAAAGCCCAACATCCTTTGTAATCCGTCGCGTGGCCCATTAAATGGAGTCTAGTTAACTATGTGGACCAGATGAGTAAACCGGTTGTAATTTTATAATTACCAAAGAAAAAATATTGTTTAAAAGAGAGGGAAAAAGAAAAATAAGGAAAACAAACAAAGTGTGAAATAATTTTATTTGTTAAGATACCATTGAAAATAACTAACCATTAGCTAATGCTATAGATTGTAAGAGTTGGTTTCATAAGCTGTTTATTACTGTTAACGGTGAACATATTTTTACGTTTTTTTATATGTTTCTACTTACAGTTGTTGAAAACAGAAAGTAATTAACATTCTTTGTTAATCATTTAGGCTATATTTATTTGTAAAAAAATATATTTGAGATTAGATTATTTATATTAATTTAACATTACTTCGGACTATTCTATCTCATGATAGAAGATAAATAGTCGTTTAAATAGTCCTATGGACTATTTTTTTTTATCATTCTTAATATTATTTATGTGAGATTATATAATCCCATGAAAAAATTATAATTAATAGTTAAATAGTGTAAAGTAGTATTAAATTAAGATAAATAATCTAATCTCAAGTATATTTTTTGTAAACAAACATAGTCCTAGAGTTATACATAAATAAAAATTAATATTAAAATTTGGTAAATTAAAATATTGCAGTAAGGGTGGGTTTATTGTTAAAATGTCCAAAAAATTATTATTTTAATTTGTCTATTTTTCTGTTTGCCAAGTCAATTTTAGATCTTGAAATTAAAATTGAGACTAAATCTCAATTATGCTTTTAAAAAAAAAACAACTAAAATTCAGTTATAAGGGAGTATTTAAAATATTCTTTTAATGTTAATTCAATTTCAAAACTCGTCAAGTTTAATTACCCAACATAGTGAAAGAATGTGGCAGTGTTAATTACTCCCTCCATTATACTATAATTGACGTTTTAACTTATTTTGTATATTTCAAAATAATTATCATTTGCATCTATCTAAGAGAATCTTAAATTCATTTTCCAATAATACTTATATTTATCCTCTTTTTAAGGATATTTAATACTTCTCTCACTCCAAATTATAATATTATTATTGATTTTTTTAAAGTCAACTTAAGATATTTTTAATCTCAAAATTAACATAAATTCTTTTAATTTTAGTTAATACAATAACGAATATTTTAAACTATATAAAAAGTATTACTCATTGTAAGATTTATTATTTCGTAATTTGAATGAATCGTCTCAATTTTGAGTTTATAAATATTTCAAATTAATTTTTAAAAGTGAATAATAATATTATAATTTAGAACATAACGAAGTACAATCAAACAAGTAGTCTTCTTTCTCCCTCCTCTTTTTTCAATAAAAGATAATAGTATCATTTTCCTATTAAAATTAAGTTATTAGTTGGTATCCTTAACAAGTGTGTATATATTTTTAATGATAGATAATATGAAATGTAAGGAATATTTAACAAATTTAAGGTCTAAATGATGGTACTTGATGGTGTATTTATTACTAGCTAATAGACCTGACAAACGAGCGGGCCAAACCCAAATATCCCAGTCTAAGGTTAGGCTCGACCAATTTGGGTCGGGCCAAAATAACCTAATTTTTGTGGACTTAAAATGACAGATCCGTGGCTCAAAGAGTGACCAACTGGGTGGTTCGTGAACTTACACACACACACACACACACATAGAAAATTAATATTTTCACAACACTTTTTATTATTTTCATATGAAAACCGTCGTTATAGATCTATAGCAACAATTTTCATGTGAAAATATAAAAAAGTATTGTGAAAATATCAGTTTTCTACACACACACACACACACACACACGCACATATATATATATATATATATATATATATATATATATATATATATATATATATATATATATATATATATTGCGTTGATGTTTTTATCCACTCAATCAATTTAGTTCATTCAAACTTATATTAAGTATTATAAATTTTAAAAAATAAACCAACATAATATGTTGAACATTGAATGATTAAATTTGATGATTAGAAATAATGTACAAGGGCTGTATTAGATAAGATCAAAGCTGTTAGGTTGATCTATTATTAATTGTATAAAAGTCTTGTGTGTTGTACTAAGACTTAGATAGATCAAAACTGTTAGGTTGATCTGTTGATGTAATAAAGTCGTAAAAAGAACTCTACGATTTGTGTCTATGAAACTCTACGATTCAAAACAGACTCTACGATTAAGGCAACCAATCGTAGAGTGGACTCTACGACTGTGCTTCCGAAGACTCTACGATCAAGACAACCAATCGTATAATGGACTCTACGATTGTGGTCCAGAAGACTCTACGACCAACCAGACTGTTCTTTCCGAGAACTCTTAAATTGGACTCTACGATCAACATTCTAACAGTTGAGTAAACTCTACGATGACCAGTAAGAGATGATCCTTTACAAATCAATCACGTAAGCAAAGGTATTCGTAGAGTTGATCATATAAGATCGTTGAGCAAAAAGGAAGGAGACATCACGTTTGTCAGATCAGGAGCCATTCTATTCAAGTATTTTTTCTCTTCATCAAAGTAACTAAAAAGGAAGCTTCTGCAAATCAATCAAGTCAGAAGAGTCAGGAGTCTGACCCAAGCGCACTATGGAACAAAAAGAAGACTTTTAAGGCAGAAAAGTCAGAAGACTGTGTCCTATCAGACCTATACTTTGGGAAGACCAAACGACTCTATAAAAGTTAGTGGGAACCTATGTCTGACATCTCTGTCTCAGAGGAAAAAGGAAAACAACCTTGCATGGACTAACAGGTCAGATCAAATAATGTCTCATCAGAGATTTAATGAGCTTTATTAATACAATATTCAGCAGCTCTCCTCTGTGAGGTAACGGGAAGAAATACACGATCCAACGGGAAGAAATCTGAAGCTCTTAGCTCTTAAATTCGAAGATCAGCTAAAGAAAAAAAGAAGGACTGTACAAAGAAAGAAGAACGCAAGAAGTGAAAAAGATTGAACTGATAAGAAAGTCCGCATTGCTACTAAGCCCTTCAAACATTCAAGCTGATAAGCAACTTAGTAGCACATCCAAATATACATCAATCCAGAAGAGTTCTCTGTGAACTGATTTAAGCAAGTCGGTTAGACTTTGAAAGTTCTTAGTGAACTAGTGTAAGCAAGTCTGTTAGACTTGTGAAGTTCTTTGTGAACTAAAATTCCAAGACTGCGGGTCTTGAAGGAATCTTAGTGATTCAGCTTTTGTAAAAGTATCCTTAGTGGATTTGCTGCTGAGAGAGCAGAACAGTGGAGTAGGAGTATTGTGTGCTTTGAACCACTTAAAACCCAGAGTCTCTCTCTTGGTGTCTTTCATTTGTTATATCTGTCATATAATTGCTTGTTGATTTATTAATTTAACATTTCAAGAAAAGACTAACTAAATCTTATTCCGCTGTGTTAAACTTCGGGTTAAGAATTAATCAAGAAAGATAATTTCAAAGAGAAGAAATTTTAAAAGAATCTATTCAACCCCCCCCTTCTAGATTACTTTCGTGTCATTGGGAACTAACAATTGGTATCAGAGCAGGTTCTCACATCTAAAGCTTTACAAGCTTGAGTAGATCAAATGGCACTCAACAAGAATGGATCGGAACTCGGAGGAGGTAACCGACCACCTATGTGTAATAAAGAAAAATTTGCTAACTGGAAAGTTCGTATGCAGGCTTACATGGATGCTATAGATGATGAACTATTCGAGACAGTGATGAATGGGCCATTCATACCAATGAAGCTTGCACTATCAACTGAAGATCCAAGCAAGCTTGTAGCAAAGAAAAGAGACGAATGGACGGACAATGAAAAGAAGGATGTTCAAAGAGACAAAAGGGCTAAGAACATCTTGTTTCAATATCTGGATGATGATCTATTTGAGAACGTTGTCAACTGCAAGACAGCTTAAGAAGTATGGCAAACTCTGTTGATCATGCATGAAGGAACAGAAGAAGTCAGAGAAAATAAGCAATCACTGCTTGTTCAACAGTATGAGATGTTCACTCATATCTCTGGTGAAAACATTACAACCACCTACGAGAGATTTAACTTGCTACTAAACTCTCTCAGATCTTATGGAAAAATCTATCCAAACAGAGATCTTATCATTAAATTCATGAGATCTCTGCCAAGCAAATGGGATGCCAAAACCACAGCCATCCGAGAGTCAAAGAACTTGCACGAGATGACTGTACAACAGTTATATGGAAATCTTCTCACCTATGAGCTGGAGCTAAATCAAAGAGCAGAAAATCTATCTGGTGAAAGAAAGAAGGAGAAAAACATTGCTTTTAAAGCCTCAACCTCAACTCACAGAAGCAATCACAAGGATATCTCTGACTCTGACAAAGATGAATCAAATGATGATGAAGAAGCTGCCATGCTAGTCAGACATTTTAAAAGATTCATCAACAGAAATAGATCTCAGAAGTTCAGAAGCAACAGCAGCAAAGAACAAGCAAATGACCTTTGCTACAATTGCAAGAAGCCAGGTCATTTCATTGCTAAATGTCCAAAACCATTGAGAGAAGAGGTGAAGAGGGACAAATCAAAAGCAAATCCAAAAAGAGAATTCAAAAGCTTCCACAAACAAAAGAAGAAGGACAAAAGCTTCATGGTTGAAGGCTCCTGGAGTGACTCAGAAGAAGAACTAAACTCTGAGTCAAATGATGATGAAGAGCCACAAAAGGCCAATCTGTGCTTAATGGCAAATGAAGAAGGAAGCAGCAAAAAGGAATTCATCATAGATGAGGTATTTGATTTCTATTCTCCTGATTTAAGCATTGATGATCTTAGAGAAGGCATGCATGACTTAATGACAGAATTGCACAAATATATAAAATTGTTTAGAAGGTTATCTAAAGATTACTCTCATCTAAAAGAGGATAAAGAAAAGATAAGCATGGAATTAGAAGCCTCAGTTCAAACTGCACAACTTTACTCTAATCTTGAAACTGAGAATAAAAGACTAAAAGAGATAAATGAGTTGAGCACATATAAAGAATCCTCACTAGTCTCCAAGATTCAGGAACTAGAAAATACTATTTCTATGTGGAACAAGTCTAGTTTGTCTATGGACACCCTGATCTCAAGTCAAAGAGATGTGACTGATAGATCAGGATTGGGATTTGAGAATTTATTCTCAGAACCCAATATGGAGAAGTCAAAGGAAATAAATGAAGGCAAATCCTTTAATTTTAATAAAGGAATTGTGTTCATCAAATCCTCAGATTCTACCACCTATTCACATTCTGCTAAACCTACAATCAGTTTTAACAAAACTCACACAGGTCTTGGATTCAGAAAATTGAAAAATAAGTCAAGCAAAACTCACTCTACGAATCATGAGAATCGTAGAGTTGTATGGAAGCAGAATGTAGATCAGCAAAAGACTATGAGAAATCATAATCCATACAAGTCCTGGACGAACAAAAAGTCACAAATACACACATATCATTATCAATATCATATTAATCATAGGCACACTCATAAAAATGATAAATATTTGTTAAGATATCATAGAAGGTAAGGATCTAAAATCAAACAGATTTGGGTCCCAAAAGGTACTAACAGAGCAGGACCCAAACAGATATGGGTACCAAAATGAAGATTGATTTGTTATGCAGGTAAAGAGATCCATCTGGTATCTTGACAGTGGATGCTCACGACACATGACAGGAGATAAGGCTCTTCTATCAGAATTTAAAGAAAAAGATGGACCTACTGTTATTTTTGGAGACAACAACTCAGGGAAAACCAGGGGTTATGGCTCAACTGGGAATGGTGCAATATCTTTCAGTAAAGTAGCATATGTTGAGGGACTAAAGCACAACTTGATAAGTATAAGTCAACTCTGTGATAAAGGACATCAAGTCACCTTCCTCAACAACCAATGTCAAGTTAGAGACTTGAAAATAAATTCTCTAAAGCTAGAAGGAGTTCGAGAAGGAAATGTCTATGTGGTCAATCTTGCTAAATTAAGTTCAGAACAAACTGTCTGCTTTCTTGCTAAAGCCTCTGAAGATATGTGCTGGCTCTGGCATAGGAGGTTATCACATCTTAACTTCAAAAGCATTTCAAAGCTTGCCTCCAAAGATCTAGTAAAAGGATTGCCAAAGTTAAACTTCATTAAAGAAAAGCCCTGCAAAGCTTGTCAGTTTGGAAAGCAAACAAAGACGTCATTCCAAAGCAAATCAGCAAACTCAAATGATAGAGCACTTCAACTACTTCACATGGATTTATTCGGTCCAGTATCTACGACCAGCCTCGGAGGAAAGAAATACTCTCTAGTTGTAGTTGATGACTACACCAGATATACATGGGTATTCTTTCTAAGCTCCAAAGATGAAACCATTTCACATCTCATCAAGCTCTTCAGACTGATCATGAATGAAAAGGGAGAGAAGATAAAGGCCATCAGAAGTGATCATGGACGAGAATTTGATTTCTCAGAAATGGACTTGTTTTGTGAAGAAAATGGAATAAATCACAACTTCTCAGCCCCAAGAACGCCTCAGCAAAATGGAGTAGCAGAAAGGAAGAATAGAACTCTTATTGAAGCAGGAAGAACCCTCTTAGCAGCAGCTTCTCTCCCTGAATATTTCTGGGCTGAAGCCATCAGTACTGCATGTTATACTCAAAACAGGTAACTCATACACTCAACATTGAAGAAAACTCCGTACAAATTATGGAAAGGAAGAAAGTCAAATATAAGTTATTTTCATGCCTTTGGTTGCCTGTGTTACATACTCAACAATGGCAAGAAGCATCTAACCAAATTCCAGCCAAAATCAGATGAAGGAATCTTTCTTGGTTATGCAACAGATAGCAGAGCATTTAGAGTGTTCAACAAGGAGTCACTAACTGTTGAAATCTCCATCCACGTCACATTCGATGAATCAGATCCTGAAAAGAAAAGATCACCTTTCAACGAGTCGGCAGACACAAGCTCAACGATCGAAGAACTCAAAATCGTAGAGTCCGACTCTACGGCCATGGAACCAGCAACAGAAATCGTTGAGCTAGGAGAGGAAATCGTAGAGCACACCACATCAGACACTGGAACTCTACAATCAGAACCAGAAGCTGATTTAGAGGAACTCAGACAAGAGGGCACCAGAACAGACGTTCCTAGCAGAATAAAATGAACCAAAGATCACACTCAAGATCTTATTATTGGAGATCCAAACACCGGAATCAAGACTAGAGCTGCAACCTCTAATGAATGATTTTACCTAAGCTTTCTCTCTCAAGAGGAACCCAAGAAGATTGAAGAGGCCTTAGAAGATTCAAGTTGGATAGAGGCAATGCAAGAGGAGCTAAATCAATTTGAAAGAAGCAAGGTCTGGAGATTAGTGGCCAGGCCTCAGCATAAACCTGTCATTGGCACCAAATGGGTTTTCAGAAACAAGATGGATGAAAATGGTGTGATAACAAGGAACAAAGCAAGATTAGTGGCCAAAGGATATTCTCAAGAAGAAGGAATTGACTACGATGAAACATATGCTCCAGTTGCCAGATTGGAAGCCATAAGGATTTTCCTTGCCCATGCTGCTCACATGAAGTTTAAAGTCTTCCAAATGGATGTCAAGAGTGCTTTTCTGAATGGGGAACTCCAAGAAGAAGTTTACGTGGAACAACCTCCAGGTTTCATCAATTCAACTTTTTCAAATTATGTCTATAAATTAGATAAAACACTATATGGTCTAAAACAAGCACCTAGAGCATGGTATGAAACCTTGACTAACTTTCTCATTGAAAAGGGATTTAATAGAGGAAGAATTGATACTACCTTATTTTTGAAGAAACATAAGGATAAGACACTGCTAGTTCAAATTTATGTAGATGATATCATATTTGGTTCCTCTGATGAAAAATTATGTGAAAGATTTGCCAAGCTTATGCAGAGCAAATTTGAAATGAGCTTGATGGGAGAACTCAACTTCTTCCTTGGACTACAAGTGAAGCAGACAAATGAAGGCATATTCATTAATCAGGCCAAATATATCAAAGACTTGTTAAATAAATATGGCATGGAATCTGCATCTATCATGAAGACTCCTATGCCACCTGCCACCAAGTTTGACAAAGATGAAAATGGATGCAAAATAGACAGAAAAAGCACAAGTGGAACTTGTCAGATGCTTGGCAACAGACTTGTTTCTTGGTTTAGTAAAAAGCAGAACTCAGTATCAACATCTACTGCAGAAGCTGAATATATAGCTGCAGGCAGTTGCTGTGCACAAATCCTATGGATGAAGACTCAGCTTGCAGACTATGGGTTTGAGCTAAAATCTATCCCTATATACTGTGATAATACTAGTGCAATTGCTATAACACATAATCCTGTTATGCACTCTAGAACTAAGCACATAGATATAAGATATCATTTCATCAGGGATCATGTACAAAATGGGAATATATCACTTCACTACATCCCAACTGAAGATCAACTAGCAGATGTCTTTACGAAGCCTTTAGATGAGTCAAGATTTAATAAACTAATAAGTGAGTTAGGAATGCTAAATCTGGACCCTTAATGTATGTTTTCTTTAGGATACTAACTCTGCAGGAACAAAAGTGTGCAAGAAAAGTAATGGACATGCTCAACTCAAGTCAACAATTGTCAAGGATCGTAGAGTATACTCAAGATCGTAGAGCTCACTCGACGATCATCAAGCCAAGAATCGTAGAACTTACTCAACGACTTTCAATCCAAGGATCGCAGAGTATTCCTCAATCGTAGAGACAACTCTACAAAAAACAAAAGAATCGTTGTGTGACTAAGGATAGTAAAGCTCTGAGGAACTAAGGGTAAAATGGTCATCAACCAACTGAAATGAGCCTATCAGAACGTGTCTCAGCAAACATAGAGGGAAGTTTTAAATACTTTGAAAACTGCATGTCGTTCATTTCTTCAAAGTTCAAAAATCTATATCTCTCTCTCTTTTCTCTCTCAATCCCGAACCCTAAGTTATCATTTCTCAGATAAACCGTTCTTTTCGTTTCAGAAAAACGATCAAATGGCACCTGCTCAAGTTATTTCTGGAAATGAGCTCAACTTTGAAGCCTTCGATACAGCAGATAAGCAGTTCAAAAGAATAATCCAGTTGCTAGATAAAGTTGGACTGCGAGAAGCGTTGGGAACAAATACAAGGATTCTATCAAAGCTTGTTCGAGAGTTCTACGTAAATGGATCCTATGCCAATGGAACTCTAACCACCACTGTAAAAGGAGTTCCGCTCAACCTCACCGCTGAAGAATTCAACCTAGCCCTAGGTTTCAAGCAAGGGGGCCTGACATCTCTAAGTATGGTGAGCACCGAAGAAGGGCTGAGAAGAATGCACCATCAAAAGAATCCAGCACTGAAAGGGTTGAAGAAGAAAGAATTTCCTCAGAAATACGAGTTTTTAGCTGATGTTGTAGGAAAATGTCTCCTCTGTAAAGATTCAGCCCATGACTCAGTCAGTGAGATACAGCTGAAAATAATGACAGCCATAGTCAAAAAGACAAACATCAACTATGGCTCCTTGCTGCTGGAATGGATAGGAAACTGGGTCCTAAATACAGAAAAGGCTAAGGGGACTAGAAAAATGTTCTATGGAATATTCATCAGCATTCTCCTTAGATCATCATTGGGGGATTTAATTGAGCATGATGAAGGAGAAGCCCTCAATACCAACAAAAGGATTACCCAGAAACTCTTTGACAACTGGAGGAGGAACCCAGTTGAAAATAGGAAACTATCTCGGTCAGGGGATAGTGAAGGTACACAGAGTGGTGCAGGGCCATCACTTCTGAAGAACACTCCTGCTGAAGAAGAATCTCAGGAGGTCAGCAGGCATTCTCCGGGTCTTGTCAGAAGAAGGAAAGGAAAAAGAGCTTTTGAGCTTGAAGAACCTCAAGGATCTTCAAATGAGGCTCCTGTTACTGCTCCTGAAGAAAAGGCTGCTTCAGGGGATGAGAGTTCAAATCTGCGAAGAGAGGCTCGCAGCAAATATGAAGCTGAAGAGGTCATTCCAAAGGAGCCAAGGAAAAAGAGAATAAGGCTAGTAAAGTTAGCCGACAAAAGCTCAGTAGCTAAGGGGGAGCTACTTGAAAGACCTGACCTTACTCCAGGTGAAAAGGAGTCATCTGAAGCAGTTGAGCCTATGGATGCTCAAGCTGAGGGGGAGCTTCCAAGTATTCCTGAGCCAGCAGATGCTCTGGCTGAGGGGGAGACTCAAGATGACATTTCAATCCCTACAGCCACAATGAATGATGATGAAGAGGATGACATTGAAATAGTGGCCGTTGGAAGAAATGAGCAAAGACACCTTAACTTCAACTGCCTGATAAAATTCTTGCCACTAATGCCATTCCACCGAGCTCTGGTGCACAATGCATGGGATCAACTCTTTTGGACCTTCAAAGCATATCCCAATGTGATGATTATTGCACAAGGCTACCCTCAGAATCTGTTCTTTGCCCAGAAGCTCATCTCTAGCAGCCCCTTTTCATAAACTTTAGGGCAAAATGTACATTTTATTCCTCAAACCCTCATTCAAAATCATACACCTTCACATATGTTCAATAAATTTGAGGAGTTCACAAGTACTCATCCTGCATCAAGCTCTACGACCCACATTTCCCCGATCGTAGAGTCCCCACCATCTACGATTGGTGGTCCAGAAAGCATACATGATCAAAACGTAGAGTGCCCTCCAGACTCTCCTGAAATTCTGCCTACTCAGCAAACAATTCCTCCGGCTCCATCTTCAAGACTCCTGTTAACACTCGAGGATATTCCCTCCACCTCTGGTCACGAGTACTTTCATATTCCAAGCTCTACGGCCGACCAGGGACAATCATCTCAACTTCTCCAGGAAATTTTAGACAAGGTATCTCGGCTTCCTACATCTGAGGGCTTAACTGACTTGACAAGCCATATCCATACAGAGATACAAAACGACCTGGCATCAAAATCCCACAACCTTCAACGTAGATTAGACGACATCATTGATGCTGCCAATGGTCTCTCTACCGGTCTGAACAACCAATTTTCCACAAGACTGAAGCAGCTAACGGCAGCAGTCTCTGAAAATCTCAAGGAAAGGGATAGAGTTATTCTGCAAGCCTTGAACTCACATCAGCAGGCCATTGTTATTCTTCAAGAAACAAATAATAAATCTATCACCCTCCTCAGTAATGAAATCATTGCCTTGAAGGACTCTCTCAGAGAACAAAAACATCGATCGAATGACACTTTGTCATTGGTGGAGCAAAAACAAATCATGGCTAACGAAAGACTCCAAGCTCACCAAGATGATGTAGCTGCCACTAAGACCCAACTTCAAGAAATTATTCAGGGCATCCAGCAAATTTCAGAACAGGTAGCAACACTTAATGATGCCAACAAGGGGGAGAAGAAACTGAGCACAGTAGAGCAAACAAGAACTAGCTCAGATCACAGCAGAAGAGGAAGAGCACCTCAAGGGATGAGGATGGTTCAAACTTCAATATATCCTCCTAGATTCGAAGCAGTACCATCTCGTCCCAGACAGGAGATGACAGCAAGAGCTTCTTCCTCATCAATGAGACCTTCTAGCTCACAGGAATGGTTTCAAATTAAAGAAGAAGAAGCTGTGTTGAGGGAAGAAGAACTAAGAAAAGCTGAAGAAGAAAGGAGAGCATTCTTCAGGCAGAGGGAAGAAGAAGGCAGGAGACCTCCTAGTAGAAGGAGATAAGTTATTTTTTTCTGTTGTTTTCTCAATTGTATCATCTGACAAAAACATCAATAAAATTCATATTTTTTCTCTAGAAAATACAGCTGCTCACTGTATGATTAGGCATTCAATTACTCTTGCATTTTGCCCATGTTAATATGCTCTAAATCACTATCTGTTAATAATGTTGTCATCATCAAATTGGGGGAGATTGTTGAACATTGAATGATTAAATTTGATGATTAGAAATAATGTACAAGGGCTGTATTAGATAAGATCAAATCTGTTAGGTTGATCTATTATTAATTGTATAAAAGTCTTGTGTGTTGTACTAAGACTTAGATAGATCAAAACTGTTAGGTTGATCTGTTGATGTAATAAAGTCGTAAAAAGAACTCTACGATTTGTGTCTATGAAACTCTACGATTCAAAACAGACTCTACGATTAAGGCAACCAATCGTAGAGTGGACTCTACGACTGTGCTTCCGAAGACTCTACGATCAAGGCAACCAATCGTAGAATGGACTCTACGATTATGGTCCAGAAGACTCTACGACCAACCAGACTGTTCTTTCCGAGAACTCTTAAATTGGACTCTACGATCAACATTCTAACAGTTGAGTAAACTCTACGATGACCAGTAAGAGATGATCCTTTACAAATCAATCACGTAAGCAAATATATTCGTAGAGTTGATCATATAAGATCGTTGAGCAAAAAGAAAGGAGACATCACGTTTGTCAGATCAGGAGCCATTCTATTCAAGTATTTTTTCTCTTCATCAAAGTAACTAAAAAGGAAGCTTCTGCAAATCAATCAAGTCAGAAGAGTCAGGAGTCTGACCCAAGCGCACTATGGAACAGAAAGAAGACTTTTAAGGCAGAAAAGTCAGAAGACTGTGTCCTATCAGACCTATAGTTTGGGAAGACCAAACGACTCTATAAAAGTTAGTGGGAACTTATGTCTGACATCTCTGTCTCAGAGGAAAAAGGAAAACAACCTTGCATGGACTAACAGGTCAGATCAAATAATGTCTCATCAGAGATTTAATGAGCTTTATTAATACAATATTCAGCAGCTCTCCTCTGTGAGGTAACGGGAAGAAATACACGATCCAACGGGAAGAAATCTGAAGCTCTTAGCTCTTAAATTCGAAGATCAGCTAAAGAAAAAAAGAAGGACTGTACAAAGAAAGAAGAACGCAAGAAGTGAAAAAGATTGAACTGATAAGAAAGTCCGCATTGCTACTAAGCCCTTCAAACATTCAAGCTGATAAGCAACTTAGTAGCACATCCAAATATACATCAATCCAGAAGAGTTCTCTGTGAACTGATTTAAGCAAGTCGGTTAGACTTTGAAAGTTCTTAGTGAACTAGTGTAAGCAAGTCTGTTAGACTTGTGAAGTTCTTTGTGAACTAAGATTCCAAGACTGCGGGTCTTGAAGGAATCTTAGTGATTCAGCTTTTGTAAAAGTATCCTTAGTGGATTTGCTGCTGAGAGAGCAGAACAGTGGAGTAGAAGTATTGTGTGCTCTGAACCACTTAAAACCCAGAGTCTCTCTCTTGGTGTCTTTCATTTGTTATATCTGTCATATAATTGCTTGTTGATTTATTAATTTAACATTTCAAGAAAAGACTAACTAAATCTTATTCCGCTGTGTTAAACTTCGGGTTAAGAATTAATCAAGAAAGATAATTTCAAAGAGAAGAAATTTTAAAAGAATCTATTCAACCCCCCCCCCCCCCTTCTAGATTACTTTCGTGTCATTGGGAACTAACATAATATATTTACAAAATAAAATAAACCTTCAAATAATAATAGTTACATCATTTGAAATATCATAATTTCAACAAATTCGTAAGTTATTAAAACTATTGCACTGGGCTAAAGAAAATTAAAGTGAGTTGTTAATTTTATTTTTTATTGTTTCTTAGACCATATTTGTTTGTAAGGATAAAACTTGAGATTGAACTATCAATCTCAAATTTCTTGTTTGTTTAAACAATTAAACTTAAGACTATTAGTCCAGAGATAACAAAATAACTTAAAATGGGATATTATTTAATACTATGTTTAACCATGTATCAAAATCCTTACCATTTGAAATTAAAATTAAAATTTATCTTTATTTAAAATAATCGGTGTATTTTATTTTATCCATCTATACTCAAATTACTAAGAATACGATCTCTTTGTTATTATTGGTAATAGAATAATAGTCTAAATAATAAATTTTTCTCCAATTTTTAGATAATTTTAGACAAAATAAATATAATATGAGATTATTTTAAGTTATCCTATAAATAATCATATTCTAAATAAACACAGGCTAGAACTATTTAATTATAAGATTAATAGTATTAAAATTATAAATCAAAAAATTATTACTGTAAAATTATAATTCTTATAAACAAAGATGATCTTAAACATTAATAATTCCAAGCTTCTATATCACTTGATGTCCAATATTATTCCTTTACTTAATAAATTATTCTTTTGGCAATTCCTGTCGTTTCTAACAAATTCTATATATCCAATGCTAAATTATGTCATGAACAAACTCTGGTTTATCTTAGTATATATTTCTCCTTTCCATCTATAAAAAGACTCATGTTTATAAAATTAACAAATATTAAAGATATATTTTTATTTTATATGTATAATTATAAGTAATAAATAGTTAATTTAATATTTTAGTACTATAATAACAAATTAGAAAATATTGTGTTATTAGATGCTGCTATTATTAAATAGTTGACTTTTTTTGCGAAGGGAAAAAATTATTAAATAAAATTCTTTTTGTGAGCCTGAGAGAGTAATTAATTAAATTCACTTATCTTTTTTATTGGTCTTTTTTCCCAACCTTTGATTTTCTCCATCTCTATTTGTAATAAAATAATAGTAGGGGTCACTTTTTTTTGGTCTAAATGGCTTTGAATACGTCAAAATATACTTTACCACATAACCAATCACAAGAGACTTATCTAATTAACATATTAATATGGTATTATTTGAGACAAAAAATTTAAAACCTTTAACATTATCCTTTGTAATACAATCTCGTTTCATATAAAAGAGTTAAATACATTAAAATATTATATAAAAATTATCATGTCTTTTTAAAAAAATTAAGTGAGATTCACTAATTTTTATAGATAGCTATATTGTACTATATGTAGGATTTATCATAGATAAACATAAAATTTATTTAAAATTCTTCCTTCTATTTAATTTTTTTTAATTTACATAAAAAGAGTATTCAAGTCATTTTCGGAGACAGAAGCTAAAATTAAGGGAATTAATATTTTTACATGATCTCTCTCATATAAATAATAAATAGATCCCAAATTTATATGAGAAAAATAAAAAGAATTGATATTTACACAAGAGAAATTGATATTTTTATAAGACTCTACTTACATAAAAAATAAGTAAGGTCCACTTTTATATGAGTAAATCTTTACGAAAATATCAGATTTTTTTATAAAAATATTAATTTTTAAAATAAACTCGTATGAAAATATATTTTTTTAATGTAAAAATATCAATTTTCTATAATAATTTGGTATCCAATTAAATGGATTCGCTACAAACTGGAAGGTCAAACAATGTTGTAGAAAGGCTGTACCTAGACATGCACAGTAGGCCGGACTGGTCCGGCCTGGCCTGGGCCTGGTAGGCTTTGGCCGTTGACCAGGCCAGGCCGGGCTTCTCGATTGAAGTCTGGCCTTTTGAGGCCTGTAGGCCAGGCCAGGCCAGGCTTTAGGCCAGGTCAGGCCAGGCCAGGCCTTGGGCCGGCCCAGGGTAGGCCAGGCTAGTCCTTGGGCCGGGCCGGGCCGGGCCGGGTCAGGCCAGGCCTAAAAATGTAATCAACTAATTTTTAATGTGAAATATAAATATTAAATAAACTAACTACTATATTAATTAAATGTATTGACAAAAAATTAAAAATGAGTAATTAATCAATAATAAATAATGAGTCGGTTACAAATATTTTGCTTCAAAATATTTTTAAAATGTCTTCAAAATTCAAATATTCAAAAAATGTATCTTCCTATCTTCAAAATTTATCTCTTCGTTATATCTTCAAGAAACATATCTTCAGTCTTAAGAAAAAATATATATCTTCAATATTCATGGATGTACAATTTCGTTAGTTTTTACTCCAACTTCGAGATCTTCTGAGCTATCTTGATCGTCTATTACATCTTGTACTATTCTTTGTGCGGAAAAATAATCTCTATAATAAATGCATATCTCCAACGATTCTGAGCTAAGTCTACTTCTCTTTTCATCCAATACCCTGCCAGATAGAGAAAATTATTGATGAATTTATTTATCTAACTTTTAAAAAAAATTAATCTTGAAAATTTGAGTAGTATATTTTTAGATAATTTATAATTATATTGAATCAATTTTAAATTTAAATATATTTTAAAATTAATTTTAGAATACCTAAATTAATTAATTCTATTTTGAAACTGAAAAAGTTGTACAACATTAACCGGATTTGTCAACCAATTGTGATTAGTACAATGAACAGAAAAGCCAAACAAAGTTTTTCAAAGTTTATTATCTCCCTACAATGAACTATTTATTCCCTTCATCCGTCTTTTTGCTGCTTATATATATCAAGTTATAGTCTATAGTTAAAATAAATTAGCTAGGCTGGGCCGGGCCGGTCCTCTGCGTAGGCCAGGCCGGGCTTTTTCGTGGGCCAGACCGGGCTTTTTCGTGGGCCGGGCCAGACCAGACTTTTACGTCAAAATAGCAGCCTGTTCAAAGACTGTAGGCCGGACCGGCCCGGTCCGGGCTTTGACCAGGCCGGGCTTTGACCAGGCTGGGCTCAGGCCAGGTCAGGCCGGCCTGTGGGCCGTAGGCCTTTTGTGCATCCCTAGCTGTACCGCGTCATTAATAATAATTGATACTGCTCTACTATATTAGACAATCTTTTGTCCTTATTTATTTATTTCAGAGAAGTGATATTTTTACAGAATTTTTTGATATTTTAATATATAAATTATTATTATAAATTTATGATAACAGTTAAATTATCATTATAGACTTATAATAATATTTTTTTATGTGAAAATATTAAAATATTGTGTAAAAATATAAATTTCCTTTATTGTATTTGTCAATAAATGTGCTATTGCCAGCCTGCCGCTGCCTAATGCGGTAATGCCTTTAAAACTATTAATTTTTGACTTCAATATTAGGTGAAATTTTTCATTAATTCTCATTTAATATTAATGTTTGCCTTTTTTAAAATTTAAATATATTTACTTAAATATTTAATTTGTCTAAAAAAGTCAACTTAAAACTTTCATATCGGGACCCAGAGAGTATTACTACTTTTGCAATGCAAGTCCTTCGTAACAATCGATCTCCCTATATATATATATATATATATATATATATATAGTATCCCATGTAAATAAGAAGCATCATCAATTAGAAGGAAAGGAAAGGAAAGGAAAGCTAAGATGTATGGTACAATTTCTTATGAAATACAAGTAGATGTGCCGGCAAGTTTAGCATGGCAAGTATACGGCACTCTGAAATTAGCGGAATTGGCAGAGAAGGAGCTCCCTGCTGCTATTGACAAAATTGAGGTCGTGGAAGGTGATGGCTCTGCTGGAACCATTCTTAAACTCATTTTTGCACCTGGTAAGTATTAATCTATCACTTTTTTTTCTTTTTGTTGGATTAAGATATCTTCTTTTATTATATTTTTTTCTCTAATTTTTTTCACACAAACAATATTCAGTTACACATATATTATATTTAACAACATTTTCAGCGACATACTTGTTTTTAACGAATTTTATTTTGGATAATTATTTGATCAAGTTTACGAATTAATTTCAAAATATTATAATTATTTTATACTTGAAAAGAAGGGATATATGATTTTATTTTTTTCAAATAATTATTATATATACTAATATCCTAGTACACTAGGGTCATTTCTAAGGATTATAATATGAAATAACGGATTATAATTCTAATGCTATCTTTATTTGTAAATATTATATTTGGATTAGGATTATTAATCGTATATTTGTCTTATTTGTTTTAAAATTTGGACTTGAGACTATTAGTTCAGGAATTATAAAATAATTTAATATGGGAGACTATTTAATACCATATTCAATCAGAAAGTATAATCACAAGACTATTAAGTTATTTTATAATTCCTGAACAAATAATTTAAAGTCAAAATTTAAAAATAAATAAGATATTTTTATAATTAATAATTTTATCTTAAATATAATTTTTATAAATAAATATAATTTTAAGATTATAATTCATATATTATGATTATAATGATAAGATAGGGATAATGAAGGAGAATGGACAGAAGAAAAAGAGAAGTTAGGCCAATGGGCCCTATAGGAATTCCGACCCCATAAATGTTATTCACACATAGGATAAAGTTACAAATAATGGTTCATTATATAAACTCATTGGGCTAAGGGTCGCCGTAACTGGAATGAACAATCTCTTTGTTCATAACCATAACTCTTAAGTGTGTATATTTATATAAGTTGAAAATTAATATTTTTATAAATAAAAATAATTAATTTCACAATATTTTACTTTTCATGTGATTTAATAATGTAAGAGTATAACTTCTAAATCGTCATTTTATTTTTACATGGGAAAATATTATTTTTTATATATTTTTTATCCTTGAAAGATAATTATACAATTCGTCATGACTATTCGATTTGATTTGATTTGATTGATTGATTACCAGGCGCATCGGGTTTTGGTTATTACAAGGAGAAGTTTACGAAAGTTGATGATGAGACGAGGGTAAAAGTGGCAGAAGTTGTAGAAGGAGGGTACCTTGATGTGGGATTTAATTTTTTTAGGGTTATATTTGAAGTTATTGAAAAAGATGAGAAGAGCTGCATCACCAAAGCTACCATCGAGTATGATATTAAAGAAGACTATGCTGCTAATGCTTCCCTTGTTTCAATGGAGCCCCTAATTGCGGTTATGAAAGTTGCAGCCAATTTTTTAACCAATAATTAACAAAGCAACTTATTATTAATTAATTATGTAATCTTGCAAATTTTCATGACTTGGTGATAATTGCATTATTTCAATAAGTTGTCTAATAAGAAAGTTATTATGATGGATGCCTTTCTTTATTTTGCTTATATTTTAATTTTGTAAGGCCAATTTAGACCCGTAACTATTTTATTTTAAAATATAGTCAATAAATACAGAAAGACCGGGTTGTTAAATTAAAAATTACAAAAGTTATTAAAGAACACTATGCCCAAGTTTTTAGCGGACAAACTTGGGCCCAAATTTGTCAGGTCTACTATATAACGTGCTATTATCTGTATATCTTTCTTTTTGAAACAGTATTAATGATGGGTGCTATTGTCTGTATATCTTTCTTTTTGAAACAGTATTAATGATGGGTGTGTTGGATTATTAAAAATTAATTTGATACGAATTGATTAAGTATGATAATTGTTATTTTTAGAAGTAAAATTAATATTTTTATAAAATCTTTCTAACATAAGTGTTAGACTTATTTACTATTCATGTGAGAGAGATATATGTAACTATCATTTTTATTGTTATTATCTATACATCTTTCTTTTTGAAACAGTATTAATGATGGGTGAGCTGGATTATTAATAATTAATTTCATACGAATTGATTAAGTATAAGAATTGTTATTTTCACAAGTAAAAATTAATATTTTTATAAAAAATTTGTAATATAAGTGTGAGTCTCATTTATTATTCATGTAAAAAAATATTATAAAACTGTCATTTTTACCTTTAAAAATATCAATTCCGAAGTATTAATAATTGTCTTTTCATTTTTTATTAATTTGGCAACGGACGTATAAGGTTCAGAAGACTCCCTTTTATACTCGCCCCGTCAGTATGTAACTCGTCCTGCTCTAGGGGATTATTTTTTTCAAATCCAACCCCTTCTTTCCCATTTTAGCTTTATTAATTAAAAAATAAAAATATCCAACAAGTTTTATTGGGATCGAGATGCCATTGTCAGTTTTCTTTTTGGCTAATTTTCTTAGGCCATATTCCGTTATAACGATAACACTTGATATTAGATTATTAATTTTAAATTTATTATTTATTTTAACGATTGAACTTGAGATTATTAATTCATAGATAACAAAATGACTTAAAATTAAAAACTATGTAATATCATATTCAATCATATATTATAATCTCTTACATTTTTTTATTAAAATTAATATTTATCTTTATTCAAAATAATCGACGCATTTTACTTTATCTATTTATATTCAAACTACTAAGAATACGATATCGTTTTATTTTTGGTAATAGAATAATATTTTAAATAATAAATTTTAACCCAATCACTTAGATATTTTTGGATAAAATAAACATAATATTATATTATTTTAAGTTATCTTATGAGATTAAATTCTAAACAAATATACGAGCATGACTATTTAATTTTAGAATTCATAGTATTAAAATTATAATTCATAAAAATAAAACTCTAAAATTATAATCTTTATAAATAAACATGATATTATAGTTTAATAATTACAAGCTTCTATATCACTTGATACCCAATATTATTCCTTTACTTAATAAATTATTTTTTTGGCAATACCTTTCCTTGCTAACAAATTCTACGAATCCAATACTAAATTATGTCATGGACAAACTCTGGTTTATCTTAATATATATTTCTCCATCCGTTTTGTAAAAAGACTCATATTTATAAAATTAATAAATATTAAAGATATATTTTTTGAGTCAATTTAAATCTGAATTCAAATTACTCGAGTTCATTGGACACACTATAGGAAGGACTGATTCTATAACCACAAGTCAAACTTCCTTTGTTTCACAAATTTTAATTTTTTATTCCACAATAAGAGTGTATTTTTTTATTGATAATATTATAAAAAAATATAATTTCCTTAAATTTGTTGGTATAATTTTATTATTATTAAATTAATAATTTATTAGTTTTTAAGAGTAGATATGAAATAATTATACATCTTCAATATAAATGATCTTTTTTTTTATGTGCAATGAAAGGAGTAATAATAATAGTTAAATACATCTTTTGTGATTAAATATGTCATAAAGTATTAATAACATATTAGCTATCACTTTATTTAAGATCTATTTAAATTAAAAAATTAAAATATTATATAAAAATTATTATGTCTTTTAAAAATAATTAAGTGGAATTCACTAATTTTAATAAATAACTATATTGTACTATATGTAAGATTTATCATAGACAAGCATAAAATTTATTTAAAACTCTTCCCTCTAATTGACTTAAAAAGAGTATTTCAGTCATTTTCGTAGACAGATGGTATAATTAATGAAAATGATATTTTTATATAAAGAATAATATTTTGTCCTGATTTATTTATTTTATTTGTCAATAATTGTGCAATTGCCAGCCTGCCGTCTGCCGATGCTGTAGGGAGAATCTTTTGCGGGCCAATTTTTATAAAATTCAAAGTTTTTACTCCTCGTCCTTCTCTTCTTCCTATTTTTGTGTTTTCTGAGAATTTATATTATTACTTCGTCCATTTTTTAAATATTGGTTTGGTTTAACCTTTTTTTAATTAAATTAATTATTTTTATAATTAAAAAATACACTATTTTTTTATAAATGTAACGGAGAAACTATAATCATTAAAAATTATATCAAATTTATTAGTACATTTAATTTTCAAGAGTCTAAAAATAAAAATACACATAATTTTTTATATTTTAAAATTAATTAATTTGACTAGAAAAAAATTAAATTATTAAGCTAGTTTTCAAGAACGGATATAATATTGTAGTTCAACTTTAAATATATATTTCAATCTTATGCTTTGGAGAAAACGAGAGAGGATTAAGGAGACAATCGAGAAAAATATAAGACAAATTTATCTTTAATGAATAAGAATAAATATACAGCATTAAACATAATATTTTGAGATGGGGTCTGACACAAAAATTCGTGTCAAGTTCTACTTTTTAATAGTTGATATGTATACAGTGTTTGGTGTGACGACCCCAAATCCGGATTTTTTAACCTCGGGTTTGGTTCTCACTGTACAATACATAACAACAATGAAATACATATATTGTATTCAAACTTCGCGGAATAATACAAAAGGTTCCTTAATCAAAAGGCTACACTTCCTAAGGTCTATTACCTTAATCTTAACATTATATATCTTAAGGGAAATACAAAAGATTTACAACAGTAATTACATAATAGTAATATAAACTAGCATGCAATTACTAAAACTAAACATTCGCTTTCCCCTTGCCTTTGTCCGATTTAGAGCTTTCGGGAATGGCTGACATATAGTCATGATATAGCAAGAATGAGCAACTAAATGGCTCAGCAAGTTTATAAACAACAATCATACGATATATCATGATGAAGGGAAATAACTTCAAGGTTTCAACAATAGCAATTGTGAAAGATAACAAGAATCAATGTTCAATAAAAGAAGGAATTGACTCTTTACTGCTGAGTGGTCTTTAATGATCATGAACTGCTACTAAGGTAGAACAGACATACAATGTCTGACTCCTTGTTAAAATAACGGGACACTTGAGGGGATCAGTCCTCTCATGTCCTATGTATATGCATCACATTTAGATTTCTTGCGCGCTGTCGGTTTTTCGACAAATAAAAATCCCCTTTAACTAGGGTTGTTCTATCTCAGTCTTACTGTAAGAATCCGCACCAACCAATGGTTTGGATAAGCTTTTATAATATTCAATTAAATGAATTTAACATGCATTTGTCTAGCTGAAACAATTAGCTTAGACGTTCTTAAACAGTTTGCAAAAGCACTATGTACGAATACAATAATCAATAACGATGTGAAGTAATTTTTGATAATTAATTCACTCAAAGGTCTGTCAAGTAACTACGAGTGTAGAATACTTGCTCAACAATAATTGAAATGTAAATACGGTTGAAGAATATCTGCAACAATAAATACAAGTTTAAGGGGTAGAAAAACTTGCCTCGTGCGTCGTTTACTGCTAACCAAATTAATCTAACAATCCTTGAACGGACCTAACAATTAAATCAATTTGATCTTAAATTAGTATTATATACTTGTAAGTATAATGACCTTTATAAATCTTACGAACCACATAATTGATTGATTATGGGTAAATAAACACTTAGGAAATATTATCATTATTTGATAATATTTCAAACACAAAGAACTTATATTAATTGTTTAATATAGTTCAAATAAATATCTAATATTATTAATCATTTAATAATATTTTATTGAGTATCCAATATTATTAATCATATAATAATATTTTATTCATTACCTAATATTATTAATCTTTTAATAATATTTTATTAACTGTCTAATATTATTAATCATTTAATAATATTTTATTAAGTAACTAATATTATTAATCATTTAATAATATTTTATTAATTATCTAATATTATTAATCATTTAATAATATTTTATTAAGTAGCTAATATTATTAATCATTTAATAATATTTTATTAAGTAGCTAATATTATTAATCATTTAATAATATTTTATTAGTTATCTAATATTATTAATCATTTAATAATATTTTATTAAGTAACTAATATTATTAATCATTTAATAATATTTTATTAAGTAGCTAATATTATTAATCATTTAATAACATTTTATTAAGTATATAATATTATTAATCATTTAATAATATTTTATTAAGTAGCTAATATTATTAATCATTTAATAATATTTTATTAATTATCTAATATTATTAATCATTTAATAATATTTTATTAATTATCTAATATTATTAATCATTTAATAATATTTTATTAAGTAACTAATATTATTAATCATTTAATAATATTTTATTAAGTAGCTAATATTATTAATCATTTAATAATATTTTATTGACCTTATAATATTATTATACACTTAATAATATTTTAGTAATTTTCTAATATTATTATTTATTTAATAATATTTTATTACCTTTATTATATTATTATTTCAATAATATAATTTATACACTTTTAAATCATTAAATCAATTATATATATATTTAAAAATATATTTATTAAGTCCAAAAATACTAAAATGATTTTTGGAACATTTTTCATTTTTTGACCCGACCCGGACTCAGCTGACCCGGTTCGGGTTTTAATTTTATTCACCGAACAGTGCACTGTGCCGGGGCACAGTGATTAACACTGCAGACGGCGCCCCGACGCCGTACTACAGTAGGTGCCAATTTTGTGATTTTTTTCTGGACAGTTTTGATACTTTGATTCAAACCTTGATTAAATAAAATCTACACATCCAAATAACACCAAATTAGTGTTGATGTGTTCCTAACTTAATGTTTTACAATATTCCATGGTTCGATCGTCTTTTTGAAAACGTTTTACACGAAATTTACGGATCGAACCACTTAGGGTTGAAAAATGACATCCTTTTCGGTAAAAGCTATAACTTCTTTGTTATTCATTATTTTTGAAAAGTTCAAAAAGGTTTTATCTTTAAAACTCATAGATCTAGCTTTCTAGCCATAAAAATCCACTTTCCGATTTGTACATTTCAAAATACAACCATAAACCTAACATGCATAGTTAGGGTTTACCGGTAAATCATGTTACACATATTTCTTTAACTTCTATGCATTTCTAACCTACCAAATCATGTTATAAACACATAGATCTACGAATATACATATATTACATAGTTAAATACCTCTATATCATCAAAACGAGTTTTGATCGGTTAAAAATAGATTTTAACCGATCAAAAGCTTTCTAGACTACAAAAATGAAATAAAATGGAGTTTAGAGAACTTTTAAACCTTTGTGATTTGTTGGCTCTCTTTCTCCTTATACCAAAGTAGGTTGTGTAGCTATTGGACATTCACCAAGGCTTCCTCTAGCTTTTTCTCACACAAACACAAGTGTATCTCTCTTTTAACTCACAAAAGCTCTCTCTCTTTTCTCTAAGATTTTCTAGCAAATGAACTAACAACCAATACCAAGTGTGGAACATTCTATTTATAGCCCACCACTAATCCTTCATTAATTCACTAATCAATCCATGTTGGTGAAATTAAAGGCTAAACTAGTTTACTATTTGATTGAATGACTAGTTGATAGACTTTTGGAATGACTAGAGTTGTTGGCCAACTTATGACATGGATGGATTTTCAAGCAATCTAGGAAATCAAGTTATTCAAGTGGGGCCCTAAAAAATTCAGCAAAATGGCTTTTTCAAGCCATTTTCCCTTTATTTTTAATGCAAAAATGTGCATATAAACATCTATATATATATATATACATATATATATATTGACCCAAGTTTGACCTTAATTGGACTTCACATTGGGCTTGGGAATAACTTCTATCGGGCTCATTCAATTAAATTGTTTGGGCTGAATTTAAATAACACATTGGGCTTATATTAAATAGTCTAGGTTACATTTAATTAAATCAAGCATTGGGCTTGTTTAATTAATTACATGGGCTAGTAATTAAATTAATTACATGGGCTACTAGGTTAATATCTTTAACCTAGTTTATCAACTCATTTGGATTTAAAATATAATCCAATTAGATTTGCTTTAATTAATTATACTGTAAGACCCCGAATTTTATGAAATATAAAATTAATTTTCTTCATATATATTTTTTCTGAAACAGTAAGTGGTTAAATAGATAAAGTTAAAAGTTAAGGATGTTATGTGCAAATTTTATTTTGTCGGACAATATTCGCTTTGTCGGGGAATATTCGTTTGGTCGGGGAATATTCGGGCCGTACGACGGCGCCGAAATAACTAATTATTGGTGGACCCCACAACGGAATAATTGTCGGATATAGAAAACGACAGAAGTAACCTTTTTAAATAAAAATAGTCAACGGTGTTAACTGTTTAAATACTGGTGATAAAAGAATAGTAGCATACGGTAATTTATGGTATTTTACGGTAGCATGTGGTACTCTACAGTAGCACACGGTATTGCACAGTGTCTCGTATTATTGGTCTAATAATTGACACCGTAACTGTTGCGCATCATTTCATCAATAATTATCACTGCATAATATTTTATGTTATCAATTCAATAATTGTTGCTACACAGTATTTTGCATTATTGTTACTACACGACATGTTGCATTATTAAACCAATAATTGCCACAGTAACAAATGCATAGTAATTCATATTATTGATCTGATAATCGACACAGTAGTCGTTACATTATTTTGAATTATTGTTATCACTGTGGTAGAATTATTTTAGTTGTCATATTACTAATTGGTATTTTTGTTTTATTAAAAAAATATATATATATATATATAATATTATTATTTTTCAAAAATTACTATTCATTCCCGGAAAAGTTACTATTCACTTACGGAAGTTACTGTTCATCTCGGGAAAGACACTGTTCATCTGCCGACAGAAGTTACTGTTCATTACTGTTCACTTTTTGAAAATTTTTAAAGTTACTGTGCAAAGTTACTGTGCAAGTATTGAAAAAATTTTAAAAACGTTTGCGCAGCCGGGGGGAGGCGCAGCCCCCCCAATTTTTCCTTCCCCGGCGTGCTACGCATAGTAACTTCATTTGCTATAAATAGGCCTTTCGCTGAATAAGAAAATCATATCTAAAATACATAAATTTTTCTATAAGTTTATTGTGAGAGAATTTTGAGCATAGTAAGGTTATTTTGAGAGTTTGAAAGCCAAAAGGAGTGCAGGAATTTTTCAAGTAAGTCTTTTATTAAAGAGTAGTAATTTCATAAATTCCTATTTTTCACGGTATTCACAAATCTTCCTTTAGAAGACTCTTCTTTGAGAAGATTCATTTTTAAAAGCTTTCTTTGGAAGATTTATTTTGAACTATTATTTTAAAAACTATTCTAAAGTTATTATATTATACTACAAAAATTATGTTAAATATATATAATTTTGATAGTTCATAATATACGAGTTATCATACACTTTGAAATTTATATGTGGTAATTACTAATTTATATTATAAATATATAGGTTGATCAACCTCATTTAAATCAATATCCAGTCACGTGTTAAGGTAAGGGGTATCATTCTTTGCATCATCATAAATGTATATTATTTTCTTTCTTACTTGAAGGGATTATCATTCTTTGATTCTCGAAAATAATATCGTTTCTTTCTTGTGCCATTTACTTCCATGTATTCAAATTGTGGGAATAACCTTACGGCGCGGTTTACCGCCTGTTGGTGAATAACCTTTTGTATTCATTCCTTATTAATCTTTGAGAATAACCTTACGGTGCGGATTATCGCCTGTTTGGTGAATAACTCTTCGTATTCAAATTGATGGGAATAACCTTACGGCGCGGATTATCGCCTGTTTGGTGAATAACTCTTCGTATTCAAATTGATGGGAATAACCTTACGGCGCGGATTATCGCCTGTTTGGTGAATAACTATTCGTATTCAAATTGATGGGAATAACCTTACGGTGCGGATTATCGCCTGTTGGTGAATAACCCTTTTTATTTGTCTCCTGTGAAAATAATTTGTCTACACGAATTATCACATGACACTTTTATTCCATATTCGTAAGTGATATCATTTTCCTTTATACTCATAAGGGATACCATCTTTTTCATCTTCCATTATTCAAACTTACTATGGTAAGGGATATTAATTCCCTTCACCTTTTGTTAATCAAACCTGCTACGGTAAGGGATATTATTTTCTTTCATACACCTAATTCGAAACTTATTATGGAACTATTGCTTCTATAATTCCTGAAAATATTATATGTTCCATAATAGTTGAATTTCATTATTTCAACTGAACCTTCCTATTTTCTGAACATTTCTATTGAACTGTAATCGTTATTCTGAACTGTGGAGCTTGAATATCATTTTTAAATTTCACTTCACATCATGTTGGCAATTTGGACATTATTTGAATCTGCACAAAGTAAACTTCCGATACTTATTGTTTATCCTGTTCTTCTGTTCATCATTTGTATCACTGTTATTTGTATTAATCATCAAGAATCAAGCTGTTGTGAATATCTGTGGCCGGGGGCACAGATGTGATATAATTGTTGAACAGATGATAGGTTAAAGGCGATATACTAGGTTAAAGGCGATACATCTGTTCGGTGTCTTTTATGGCACGTGGTGAATGTTCTCTTTGGCCCGTAGTGCAAAGATGAACTGTTGGTTGGTATGATTATGACCAAAGGCTGAATCTGGTATAATCATGACCGTTGGTGCTTTATTGAATATCTTTGGCCCGTAGTGCAAAGATGAACTGTTGATTTGCATGATTATGACCAGGAACTGTGAATTTTTATTATCATGACTAATGGTATTTCAGATGATAAAAGTTGATGATGTTTTTACTAAAAAGAGAAGCGAGTGAACATTATGGTCTGCATTATTCTTCTAATAGATTGCTCATTCCGCTGCTATTATTGATCTGAACGTTGTTTAAGAATTTAACTACAGTTTTTGATATAAACCTTGTAGTCTATTGTATTCTATCAAGAACTCAACTGTTGAAGGCTAATGATAATTTATTCGTCATTATCTTAGTCATGATATTTCTTACTGGGCTATTTGAGCTCACCCTTTCTTTTGTTCCATTGTTTTCAACAGGAGATGAGAACGTAACGGGGTCTAGCCGGGGGATGGAGTGAGAGTCCGAGGAATAGCTGTCCTAGTCTTCACGTGTTGTAAAATAGTGTGACAATAATAGTGAAGACTTAGTTGTGTATTATTATACACTGTATTGTTGTACGTTGTGCTTTGTTGTAATAATTTTGTTGTAGTCTTTTGACGACTCAAGTTTGGGCTGTGTGGGCCTAGATTTGGGGGCGTCACAGTTGGCATCAGAGCTTAGGGATATGGTCTTTAATGGAGATCTGGGGTAGAACTAGGAGGGGAGAGACGAATATAATCAGTCACTAGTGTGTCCCACCTAAATTAGATTTTATTATCTAATTAGTTGATTTGAATATAGGGACATGAAGTGATGAGTCAGTTTGTTTGAACTAACAATTATTTTGTGACCACAGTTAAGTATGACATCTGAAAATCAAGAGGTTAACTATGGAATACCCGAAGCAAATGTAGCCGAGAATCAGGAGGCCCCAAACAATCCTCCTGCCAACTCAGGAAATAATGTTCCTGATAACATGATGAACGATGGATTCTTTAGGAATTTCATGCAGTTCATACAGAATCAAGCAAGAGGAAATCCAGTCAATAATAACGGTAGAAACGCTGGTAATTTGAGGATGGTCACTGTCAAGCAATTTAAAGAATTGGGACCACCTGAATTCCACGGGAAGCCTGACCCACTCAAAGCAGAGGCATGGCTAAAGCAGACGACAAAAATACTTGATGTCTTACAATGCGCTGATGATCAGAAGGTGCCATTTGCCACTTTTATGTTACGAGGTGAGGCGGATCATTGGTGGGAAGCGGTAAAACGTATCCAACCTTCAGCACTCGAAATGTCTTGGACAGAATTCGAAGAACTGTTTAACGAGAAGTATTTCCCAGAAAGCATCCGCCATATGAAAGAGGTGGAATTCATTAAGCTGGAGCAGGGAAACATGACAGTCTCCCAATATGAAGCTAAGTTCGCCGAGTTATCTCGTTTTGCCACCCATCTAGTGGATGACGAAGCACGAATGAGTCGGATGTTCCTAAGAGGTTTGAGACTCAAAATTCGTCAACAACTTAGCTCTCATAAATTCAGTTTGTATTCAGATGTTGTGGATAGGGCTCAAAGGGTGGAGCAAACTGATGAAACATTGCAGCCAAGAGTTAATGATCAGCATAGAGAAAGGAATGACAACAACCACAGGAACGAGAACCATCGAGGAGGTAACCAACACTTCGGTGGTAATTCCACATCAAATAACAGAAGAGGAGAATCCAGTGGGAACAATTTCAAAAGAAAGAGATTCCATAATAATTATGGAAGGGCACCAGTACCAGCACCAGCACCGACCCCAGTTTCAAGGGGAGAAGATCGACCACCAGTGAGATGCTTTAGGTGTGGTCAGGAAGGTCACATCAGCCCAAACTGTACACAGCAGTCCAAAAAGTGCTACAGTTGTGGGAAAGAGGGTCATCTTGCGCGGTTTTGTCCTGCCATAAAATTGAGTCCAGCTGCAATGATGATACCAAAAGCTAGCGCGGATAAGGGAAAATCTGTAGTTCAAGGGAGAGCTTTTGTTGTGACATCCCAAATGGCACGAAACTCGAACGAGGTGATAACCGGTAAGCTATTCATAAATTCTCGTGAAGTCTACGCTTTGTTAGATACTGGCTCTACCCATTCTTTTATCTCACCTGCATGTGCTCAGCGTTTAAACTTAACTCCTGAAAATTTGGACTTTGACTTATCAGTTGAAACCCCATTAGGAGAAATGACCATTACATCTACTGTCTATAAATCTTGCCTAGTTCAAATCAACAACCTCACATTACCTGTTGACCTTATTTCTTTGGAAATGCATGAATTTGATGTGATTTTAGGAATTGATTGGTTGACTATCCATCATGCTAAAATTGATTGTTTTCATAAGATTATTAGTTTTCATATTCCTAATCAACCTATCATGCAAATTCAAACAACTAAACCATTGAAATCTATAACTGTTATTTCTAGCCATAAAGCCATTCGTTTATTGAAAAACGGATGTCAAGCCTTTTTAGCTCATGTCACTGATTTGAACAAAAATACGTCAAACTTGAATGATATTCCCATTGTTAATGAGTTTCCTGACGTTTTTCCTGAAGAACTTCCTGGCTTACCCCCAAACCGAGAAATTGAATTCTGTATCGATCTTGAACCCGGTACTAAGCCCATTTCCAAAACTCCATACCGAATGGCTCCCATTGAACTTCAAGAGTTAAAAGTCCAACTACAGGAATTGTTGGATACTGGTTTCATTCGTCCGAGTGCATCACCTTGGGGTGCTCCTGTTCTATTTGTGAAGAAGAAAGACGGGAGTATGAGATTGTGCATTGACTACCGAGAATTAAACCATGTCACCATCAAAAACAGGTACCCGTTACCTCGGATCGATGACATGTTTGATCAATTACAAGGTGCTCAACATTTCTCAAAGATTGATCTCCGTTCTGGATATCATAAGTTAAAGGTTAAAGCTGAGGACATTCCAAAGACTGCTTTCAGAACTCGTTATGGGCATTATGAGTTTTTAGTCATGCCTTTTGGACTAACCAATGCTCCTGCAGCTTTCATGGACATGATGAACCGAATATTCAAGGAATATTGGGATCATTTTGTGGTTGTCTTTATTGATGACATCCTCATATACTCCAAGAGTCGCGAGGATCATGAACAACACCTGAGATTGATACTCCAAAAGCTCCGTGAGAACAAATTATATGCCAAGTTGAAGAAATGTGAGTTCTGGCTTGAGGAGGTCACATTTCTTGGGCATGTGATTTCTAGTCAAGGAATATCAGTCGATCCTGTGAAGATTGAAACGGTACTAAATTGGGAACAACCCAAGACAGTAACCGAAGTCCGAAGTTTTCTGGGCCTAGCTGGTTATTATCGGAGATTCGTAGAAGGATTTTCTCGAATCGCCACTCCATTAACTCAGCTTACTCGGAAAAGCACAAAATTCATATGGAGCGAGCAATGCGAGAAAAGTTTTCAAGAGCTTAAGAGGAGACTTGTTTCAGCTCCTGTTCTGACCATTCCATCAGGATCGGGAGAATTTGTCATATACAGTGATGCTTCAGGGAAAGGTCTAGGCTGTGTCCTTATGCAACATGGAAAGGTTATAGCCTATGCCTCTCGACAACTCAAAGATTATGAGAAAAATTACCCTACTCATGATCTAGAGTTGGCAGCAGTCGTTTTCGCATTGAAGATCTGGAGACACTACTTGTACGGAGAAAAGGTGGATATCTATACGGATCATAAAAGTCTCAAGTATTTCTTCACCCAGAAGGAACTCAACATGCGACAACGACGTTGGCTTGAGCTGTTGAAAGATTACGACCACACAATCCAGTATCACCCGGGAAAGGCGAACGTTGTAGCTAACGATTTGAGTAGAAAATCTTATGCGAGTACAAGTGCACTGCTGACAACACAAAAGCGTATTTTGTACGACTTGCAAAAGATGGAGATAGAGCTAAAGACACCAGGGACCCACTCGAAGATTGCTCACGTGCGAGTAGAACCGGCTTTAATTGATAAAATTAAAGCTGCTCAAGCTACCGATCCGGAACTGATGAACATGATGAAGAAAGTACAAGAAGGTGTCATTCCCGAAGCAAGAATCGACGAGAAAGGAATACTTCGAGTCAACTCTCGACTCTGTGTTCCTAACGATCCTGAATTGAAGCATAAAATCATGATGGAGGCACACAACACGCCATTTGCAATCCACCCAGGAGGTACCAAGATGTATCGAGATCTTCGACATACATTTTGGTGGAACAATATGAAAAGGGAGATTGCAGAGTTTATCTCAAGGTGCTTAACTTGTCAACGTGTCAAGGCAGAACATCAAGTACCTAAAGGTCCATTACAACCACTTGAGGTTCCCGAATGGAAGTGGGAACACATCAATATGGATTTCGTGACGGGTCTTCCCAAAGTTTCTCAAGGCTTAGATGCAATTTGGGTCATCGTAGATAGATTGACCAAATCCGCTCATTTCTTGCCTATACGAGAAAACTTTTCACTTGAACGTCTTGCCGGTATGTACATAAATGAGATCGTGAGATTGCATGGCATGCCAGTTTCCATAGTTTCTGATCGAGATCCTAGATTCACTTCACGCTTTTGGATCAGTCTACAAAAAGCTATGGGCACTGAGCTACGGTTCAGTTCTGCATACCATCCTCAAACGGACGGACAATCGGAAAGGACGATTCAGACCCTCGAAGATCTTTTAAGACTTTGCGTATTAGATTTCAAAGGAAGTTGGGATAAGTACTTGCCATTGGTGGAATTTTCTTACAACAACAGTTACCAAGCAAGTATAGGTATGGCTCCATTCGAGGCTTTATATGGACGCAAGTGTCGCTCTCCAGTATGTTGGAATGAGGTAGGAGAAGCAAAACTGTTGGGACCCGAGTTGGTACGCTTGACAACAGAAAAGATCCAAATGATCCGACAACGAATACAGACCGCACAAGAACGACAAAAGAGTTATGCCGATCTTCATCGGAGAGATGAGAGATTCAACGTCGGAGATCATGTATTCTTACGTGTTTCTCCATGGAAAGGGGTTACGAGATTCGGAAAGAGAGGAAAGCTCAACCCTCGATTTGTTGGCCCATTTGAAATTCTCGATCGAGTAGGAACCGTAGCCTACAGACTAGCCCTACCACCAAGTATGTCTCGCATCCATAACGTTTTTCACATATCTATGTTACGTAAATATGTGAAGGACCCAAACCACGTCATTGAGTTAGAACCGGACGTTATAGAAGAGGATTTAACGTACGAGGAAGTACCTGTTAAGATCCTAGATAAGAAGGAGCAGATTCTACGCTCAAAGGTTATACCTCAAGTTAAGGTTTTATGGAGGAACCAAGATATTGAAGAAATGACCTGGGAGCTAGAATCTGAGATGAAATATAAGTATCCTTACCTCTTCGAAATGCCAGGTACGTCAATTTCGGGGACGAAATTTCATAAGGAGGGGAGGTTATAAGACCCCGAATTTTATGAAATATAAAATTAATTTTCTTCATATATATTTTTTCTGAAACAGTAAGTGGTTAAATAGATAAAGTTAAAAGTTAAGGATGTTATGTGCAAATTTTATTTTGTCGGACAATATTCGCTTTGTCGGGGAATATTCGTTTGGTCGGGGAATATTCGGGCCGTACGACGGCGCCGAAATAACTAATTATTGGTGGACCCCACAACGGAATAATTGTCGGATATAGAAAACGACAGAAGTAACCTTTTTAAATAAAAATAGTCAACGGTGTTAACTGTTTAAATACTGGTGATAAAAGAATAGTAGCATACGGTAATTTATGGTATTTTACGGTAGCATGTGGTACTCTACAGTAGCACACGGTATTGCACAGTGTCTCGTATTATTGGTCTAATAATTGACACCGTAACTGTTGCGCATCATTTCATCAATAATTATCACTGCATAATATTTTATGTTATCAATTCAATAATTGTTGCTACACAGTATTTTGCATTATTGTTACTACACGACATGTTGCATTATTAAACCAATAATTGCCACAGTAACAAATGCATAGTAATTCATATTATTGATCTGATAATCGACACAGTAGTCGTTACATTATTTTGAATTATTGTTATCACTGTGGTAGAATTATTTTAGTTGTCATATTACTAATTGGTATTTTTGTTTTATTAAAAAAATATATATATATATATATAATATTATTATTTTTCAAAAATTACTATTCATTCCCGGAAAAGTTACTATTCACTTACGGAAGTTACTGTTCATCTCGGGAAAGACACTGTTCATCTGCCGACAGAAGTTACTGTTCATTACTGTTCACTTTTTGAAAATTTTTAAAGTTACTGTGCAAAGTTACTGTGCAAGTATTGAAAAAATTTTAAAAACGTTTGCGCAGCCGGGGGGAGGCGCAGCCCCCCCAATTTTTCCTTCCCCGGCGTGCTACGCATAGTAACTTCATTTGCTATAAATAGGCCTTTCGCTGAATAAGAAAATCATATCTAAAATACATAAATTTTTCTATAAGTTTATTGTGAGAGAATTTTGAGCATAGTAAGGTTATTTTGAGAGTTTGAAAGCCAAAAGGAGTGCAGGAATTTTTCAAGTAAGTCTTTTATTAAAGAGTAGTAATTTCATAAATTCCTATTTTTCACGGTATTCACAAATCTTCCTTTAGAAGACTCTTCTTTGAGAAGATTCATTTTTAAAAGCTTTCTTTGGAAGATTTATTTTGAACTATTATTTTAAAAACTATTCTAAAGTTATTATATTATACTACAAAAATTATGTTAAATATATATAATTTTGATAGTTCATAATATACGAGTTATCATACACTTTGAAATTTATATGTGGTAATTACTAATTTATATTATAAATATATAGGTTGATCAACCTCATTTAAATCAATATCCAGTCACGTGTTAAGGTAAGGGGTATCATTCTTTGCATCATCATAAATGTATATTATTTTCTTTCTTACTTGAAGGGATTATCATTCTTTGATTCTCGAAAATAATATCGTTTCTTTCTTGTGCCATTTACTTCCATGTATTCAAATTGTGGGAATAACCTTACGGCGCGGTTTACCGCCTGTTGGTGAATAACCTTTTGTATTCATTCCTTATTAATCTTTGAGAATAACCTTACGGTGCGGATTATCGCCTGTTTGGTGAATAACTCTTCGTATTCAAATTGATGGGAATAACCTTACGGCGCGGATTATCGCCTGTTTGGTGAATAACTCTTCGTATTCAAATTGATGGGAATAACCTTACGGCGCGGATTATCGCCTGTTTGGTGAATAACTATTCGTATTCAAATTGATGGGAATAACCTTACGGTGCGGATTATCGCCTGTTGGTGAATAACCCTTTTTATTTGTCTCCTGTGAAAATAATTTGTCTACACGAATTATCACATGACACTTTTATTCCATATTCGTAAGTGATATCATTTTCCTTTATACTCATAAGGGATACCATCTTTTTCATCTTCCATTATTCAAACTTACTATGGTAAGGGATATTAATTCCCTTCACCTTTTGTTAATCAAACCTGCTACGGTAAGGGATATTATTTTCTTTCATACACCTAATTCGAAACTTATTATGGAACTATTGCTTCTATAATTCCTGAAAATATTATATGTTCCATAATAGTTGAATTTCATTATTTCAACTGAACCTTCCTATTTTCTGAACATTTCTATTGAACTGTAATCGTTATTCTGAACTGTGGAGCTTGAATATCATTTTTAAATTTCACTTCACATCATGTTGGCAATTTGGACATTATTTGAATCTGCACAAAGTAAACTTCCGATACTTATTGTTTATCCTGTTCTTCTGTTCATCATTTGTATCACTGTTATTTGTATTAATCATCAAGAATCAAGCTGTTGTGAATATCTGTGGCCGGGGGCACAGATGTGATATAATTGTTGAACAGATGATAGGTTAAAGGCGATATACTAGGTTAAAGGCGATACATCTGTTCGGTGTCTTTTATGGCACGTGGTGAATGTTCTCTTTGGCCCGTAGTGCAAAGATGAACTGTTGGTTGGTATGATTATGACCAAAGGCTGAATCTGGTATAATCATGACCGTTGGTGCTTTATTGAATATCTTTGGCCCGTAGTGCAAAGATGAACTGTTGATTTGCATGATTATGACCAGGAACTGTGAATTTTTATTATCATGACTAATGGTATTTCAGATGATAAAAGTTGATGATGTTTTTACTAAAAAGAGAAGCGAGTGAACATTATGGTCTGCATTATTCTTCTAATAGATTGCTCATTCCGCTGCTATTATTGATCTGAACGTTGTTTAAGAATTTAACTACAGTTTTTGATATAAACCTTGTAGTCTATTGTATTCTATCAAGAACTCAACTGTTGAAGGCTAATGATAATTTATTCGTCATTATCTTAGTCATGATATTTCTTACTGGGCTATTTGAGCTCACCCTTTCTTTTGTTCCATTGTTTTCAACAGGAGATGAGAACGTAACGGGGTCTAGCCGGGGGATGGAGTGAGAGTCCGAGGAATAGCTGTCCTAGTCTTCACGTGTTGTAAAATAGTGTGGCAATAATAGTGAAGACTTAGTTGTGTATTATTATACACTGTATTGTTGTACGTTGTGCTTTGTTGTAATAATTTTGTTGTAGTCTTTTGACGACTCAAGTTTGGGCTGTGTGGGCCTAGATTTGGGGGCGTCACATATACACTTTGCTTTAATTCTTTAAATAAATATACAAGCACATAAGTACATTTATTTAATTATCTAATGCACAATTAATTAATGAGAAAAGTTTAAATTCATTGCTAAATATTTATTAAGTATATTTACAATGATTAATGAAATTCGTGGTCATTACATTTGGAGTAGTGTTTAATTGTAGTGTATGTAAAATTGTATACTCTTAATATATAATGTATGTTGATTATGACTTTACAGAGAGATAGGCTCAAAAATATTAACTTTGGTCTAATTTTTTGTTATATCCTCTATCTCACAATAAAAAAAAATCACTGGCTATTTTTCAAATAGATTTTATCACACACACTCACACACACAATGAAGGTTTTAAAAATCGGACTGAACCGACAGTCTGACTTGTAAAAATTGAAATCGGTTGACACTCCAGTTCGATTTTGCCTAAAAAATCGGTTTGGGTGTGAACATATTAAAACCCAAATTGAACTGATTGACTATTAGTTAAGTTGACCAATTGAACCGGTTTTAAATTATTTTTTTGGTACAAAAAATATTTTTATTATTAAAATTAGATATTTTTAGTAATATTGTAACATAATGTCATTATATTTTAACTTACAAAAATTAGATGTTTAAAAAATCTATTAATTATTAATAATATATATTTTTTAAGAATTTATGAAGTAATCAATTCAATAACAGTTCGACTTCAACTTGAACTAATGATCCATCCACCTGATACATTTTTTGGTCCGATGACCGGTTCGAGTTTTAAAATCTTGCATACAAATTAGTACAAAAAGCCTATAAAGTTCATAAAATTCATACAATTTAATATTAATCTTAATGTTTGCCTTTTAAAAAATTTAAATATATATACTTAAATATTTTTTCTAAAAATACTTAATTTGACTAAAAAAAATCAACAAAGAATATTATTTACTTTTGCAATGTAAGTCCTTGATAACAATATATATATGAAAAATTATTTATAGGAACCGGTTGCTAGTAGCAACTAAAATTGACCTGCTGCAAGAAAGATGAGCGACAGGGCCAATTACGCATAATTTTGGCCTGCCATGAGAAGGAGTAGTGACAGGGCCAATATTACGCTTGTCGACGCCGGGAAAGTCGTTTCTTTTTTAATTATTCACCCTTTCCAATTTTAGCCTTTGGATTGAGATGTGATTTTTTGAAAGGGGGGTCGGCTTGAGTGTCGACGGGGTTTGAAAGATCGATTTTATGATGAGCCAATTGACCAGAGTCGCCAGTTGGTATATTTGAAATGGATGTACCAACTCATCTGAATTTTTATTTCCGTAATCGCAGTGGCTCATATGTGACTCCGAATTAATTGGTCCGCAAACCGAGATTCATAGAGTTCGGGGCTTTGCTTAAGCGAGAGAAATGTGTTAGGCACCCTCCGACTTCCGTGAAAACATGGTTACCGCAATCTTGATGTTTTCCTATCATTTTAAATCCTAAAATGTGTGTGTGCGCATGTGTGTGCGTGTGTGCCTAAAATGAACGTCGTTGGAATGCTTTATTTCTCGAAAGTACTTCTGAAAACTCGTTGACCCTATGCACGAAGGATTCGATTCGTTTTGAAAAGTTCATTTTTAAGCTTTCGTTTTGATAACAAAATCTTTAATGATGACATTTATAAAATAAGGTTTTTGAATCATTCGTCAAATAGGAATGAAGTTCATCCGATACTTTCGTTTTTATTTTAGCGTACGCGTGATCTAATATCCTACTTTGATTGATTTTATGAAAATCTTCATCTTTTCATTCCAAAATCCATTTTTCGTGTTGAAAGGGAAAATCAAGCATTAAAATGATGTTGGAGCTATTTGTGAGCATGTAAGACGTCTAAATAGCCCAAAACACCCCCAATCACATATTTCACTATCACGGGGCCTTAAACCCGATTTTCGATCCGACATCGCTTTAAGGCCCAAAAATTACATATTTACAATACAAACGCATCGCCATGACTACATAAGCTCAAAATCGTCCATCCTCGAAATTTGATCGAAATGATCTCTCTCCTAGGCTCCCAACCCAAAAATGTCACAAGGCAAGCAATAACAATAAATCTAACGGGGAAACAAAATAAACTAGTTTAACACCCGAAATGATAATGGAAATCTAAACTAACAATAGATCCTAAATAACGCCAAATGGACATCCTCGGGTGATTAGGAGGGAACATCGTTCATTAGGAACCCTCGTTAATCACCCTAATCCAAGGATCTATGCCAACATGCTAAGAAAACTATGTTTAATCTATCCAATAGCAACAAAATCAATATTAGGAAAACACAATAAAATGCTATAAAATGGGATTTTAACCTTGCAAAACTCTCAAGAACTCTTGGATATTTCAATAACAATGCAATACACAAGATGTGGGATAGATTGGAGTAACAAGGAAGACAGAATCAAGTTATTTTGTTGCTACCCGTAGCTTTCTCTCTCTAAAATCTCGCATTTCTCTCTCTATCTTTTATATTTTTTTTTTCTTCTTTTTGCTCTCGGATGCAACAATGGCTGTGTATAGCAGACTGAAAGCAGCCGCAGGTGCATCTGCGGTTGCCTGCTGTGGCCATCCGCGCCGAACCTCGGCTGCTGTGTGCTTCCTCGAGCCACGAAAAATGCTACTTGTCATTGGTTGCAGATGCATCTGCGGCTGCCTGACTTTTTTTTCTCGATTTCCGTGTCACGCAGTCTTAAATCATCATTTTTTGCTGCATTATTTCGGAAGGCTGTTAGTTAATATATAAATTGGTCTTTGTGCTTGGCTTTCAGGGGGCTTACATGTGACGCCCCCAAATCTGAGCCCACACAGCCCAAACTTGAGTCGTCAAAAGACTACAACAAAATTATTACAATGAAATACAACGTACAACAATACAGTGGATAATACAACACAACTAAGTCTTCATTATTATTGCCACACTATTTTATAACACGTGAAGACTATGATAGCTATCCCCGCACTCTCACTCCATTCCCCGGCTAGACCCCGTTACGTTCTCATCTCCTGTTGAAAAACAATGGAACGAAAAGAAAGGGTGAGCTCAAATAGCCCAGTAAGAAATATCATGACTAAGATAATGACGAATAATTTATCATTAGCCTTCAACAGTTGAGTTCTTGATAGAATACAATAGACTACAAGGTTTATATCAAAAACTGCAGTTAAATTCTTAAACAACGTTCAGATCAATAATAGCAGCAGAATGAGCAATCTATTAGAAGAATAATGCAGACTATAATGTCCACTCGCTTCTCTTTTTAGTAAAAATATCATCAACTTTTATCATCTGAAATACTATTAGTCAAAATAATACAACTTCACAGTTCCTGGTCATAATCATGCAGATCAACAGTTCGTCTTTGCACTACGGGCCAAAGACATTCAATATAACACCAACGGTCATGATTATACCAGATTCAGCCTTTGGTCATAATCATACCAAACAACAGTTCATCTATGCACTACGGGCCAAAGAGAACTTTCACCACGTGCCATAAAAGACACCGAACAGATGTATCGCCTTTAACCTAGTATATCGCCTTTAACCTATCATCTGTTCAACAATTATATCACATCTGTGCCCCCGGCCACAGATATTCACAAAAGCTTGATTCTTAATGATTAATACAAATAACAGTGATACAAATGATGAACAGAAGAACAGGATAAACAATAAGTATCGGAAGTTTACTTTGTGCAGATTCAAATAATGTCCAAATTGCCAACATGATGTGGAGTGAAATTTAAAAATGATATTCAAGATCCACAGTTCAGAATAACGATTACAGTTCAATAGAAATGTTCAGAAAATAGGAAGGTTCAGTTGAAATAATGAAATTCAACTATTATGGAACATATAATATTTTCAGGAATTATAGAAGCAATAGTTCCATAACAAGTTTCGATTTAGGTGTATGAAAGAAATTAATATCCCTTACCGTAGCAGGTTTGATTAACAAAAGGTGAAGGGAATTAATATCCCTTACCATAGTAAGTTTGAATAATGGAAGATGAAAAAGATGGTATCCCTTATGAGTATAAAGGAAAATGATATCACTTACGAATATGGAATAAAAGTGTCATGTGATAATTCGTGTAGACAATTTATTTTCACACGAGACAAATAAAAAGGGTTATTCACCAACAGGCGGTAATCCGCGCCGTAAGGTTATTCCCATCAATTTGAATACGAAGAGTTATTCACCAAACAGGCGATAATCCGCGCCGTAAGGTTATTCCCATCAATTTGAATACGAAGAGTTATTCACCAAACAGGCGATAATCCGCACCGTAAGGTTATTCTCAGAGATTAATAAGGAATGAATACAAAAGGTTATTCACCAACAGGCGGTAAACCGCGCCGTTAGGTTATTCCCACAATTTAATACATGGAAATAAATGGCACAAGAAAGAAACGATATTATTTTCGAGAATCAAAGAATGATAATCCCTTCAAGTAAGAAAGAAAATAATATCCATTTATGATGATGAAAAGAGTGATACCCCTTACCGTAGTAAGTTTAAGAGTGTGAAAAGATTGATATTCCTTACAAGTGAGAAAATAAAATGATATTCCTTACCTTAACACGTGACTGGATATTGATTTAAATGAGGTTGATCAACCTATATATTTATAATATAAATTAGTAATTACCACATATAAATTTCAAAGTGTATGATAACTCGTATATTATGAACTATCAAAATTATATATATTTAACATAATTTTTGTAGTATAATATAATAACTTTAGAATAGTTTTTAAAATAATATTTCAAAATAAATCTTCCAAAGAAAGCTTTTAAAAATGAATCTTCTAATAGAAGAGTCTTCTAAAGGAAGATTTGTGAATACCGTGAAAAATAGGAATTTATAAAATTACTACTCTTTAATAACACACTTACTTGAAAAATTCCTGCACTCCTTTTGGCTTTCAAACTCTCAAAATAACCTTACTATTCTCAGAGAAAACTCATAAAATTCTTATAGAAAAATTTTATGTTTTAGGTGTGATTTTTCTATTCAGCTGAGCAAGCTATTTATAGGAGAAAAAAATAACTATGCGCGGTAGGTGAGGCACACCAATGTTGAAGCGCGGAGCAGCCGCCTGGCTGCTTTTCTCTTTCTTTCCTTCGTTCACCTAATCTTCCCGCAAGCATTTTACATGCTTATTTCTCATGTGGCCCCCACATAGGGTCCACATGTTACTCTTCACATAATAATTAATTAATTAATTTTTTTTTTTTTAAATTTATTTATTTTATTTTATTTTTCTTCCTATGGGTCCTGCATATAAAATAAAATAATGCTATAATAATTCAACAATAATGTAATAAACACGTTACAGATTATTATTAATTTAATAATATAAATTACAGTGTATTTGCTACTGTGACAATTATTAGGTTCAATAATTTTAAAAACAGTGCAGCAACAATTATTGAGTCGATGATATGAAATACAGTGTAATGACAATTATTGAATCAATAATGCAAAATACTGTGTAACAACAATTATTGAATTGATAATATAAAATATTATGCAGTGACAATTATTGATGAAATGATGCGCAACAGTTACGGTGTCAATTATCAGACCAATAATATGAGACACTGTGCAATACCGTGTGCTACTGTAGAGTACCGTGTGCTACAGAAAATACCATAATTTACCGTATGCTACTATTTATTTATCACCGGTATTTTAACAGTTAACACCGTTGACTATTTTTATTTAAAAAGGTTACTTCTGTCGTTTTCTATATCCGACAAATATTCCGTTGTGGGGTCCACCAATAATTAGTTATTTCGGCGCCGTCGTACGGCACGAATATTCCCCGACCAAACGAATATTCCCCGACCAAACGAATATTGTCCGACAAAATAAAATTTGCACATAACATCCTTAACTTTCAATTTCGTCAATTTAACCACTTTACTGTTTCAGAGAAAAATATATGAAGAAAATTAAATTTATATTTCATAAATTTCGGGGTCTTACAACCTCCCCTCCTTATGAAATTTCGTCCCCGAAATTGACGTACCTGACATTTCGAAGAGGTAAGGATATTTAGATTTCATCTCGGATTCTAGCTCCCAGGTCATTTCCTCAATATCTTGGTTCCTCCATAAAACCTTAACTTGAGGTATAACCTTTGAGCGTAGAATCTGCTCCTTCTTATCTAGGATCTTAACAGGTACCTCCTCATACGTTAAATCTTCTGCTATAACGTCTGCTTCTAACTCAATGACGTGGTTTGGGTCTTTCACATATTTACGTAACGTAGATATGTGAAAAACATTATGGATGCGAGACATACTTGGTGGTAGGGCTAGTCTGTAGGCTACGGATCCTACTCGATCGAGGATTTCAAATGGGCCAATAAATCGAGGGTTGAGTTTTCCTCTCTTTCCGAATCTCGTAACCCCTTTCCATGGAGAAACACGTAAGAATACATGATCTCCGACGTTGAATCTCTCATCTCTCCGATGAAGATCGGCATAACTCTTTTGTCGTTCTTGTGCTGTCTGTATTCGTTGTCGGATCATTTGGATCTTTTCGGTCGTCAAGCGTACCAACTCGGGTCCCAACAGTTTTGCTTCTCCTACCTCATTCCAACATACTGGAGAGCGACACTTGCGTCCATATAAAGCCTCGAATGGAGCCATACCTATACTTGCTTGGTAACTATTGTTGTAGGAAAATTCCACCAATGGCAAGTACTTATCCCAACTTCCTTTGAAATCTAGTACGCAAAGTCTCAAAAGATCTTCGAGGGTCTGGATCGTCCTTTCCGATTGTCCGTCCGTTTGAGGATGGTATGCAGAACTAAAACGTAGTTCAGTGCCCATAGCTTTTTGTAGACTGATCCAAAAGAGTGAAGTGAATCTAGGATCTCGATCAGAAACTATGGAAACTGGCATCCATGCAATCTCACAATCTCATTTATGTACATACCGGCAAGACGTTCAAGTGAAAAGTTTTCTCGTATAGGCAAGAAATGAGCAGATTTGGTCAATCTATCTATGATCACCCAAATTGCATCTAAGCCTTGAGAAACTTTTGGAAGACCCGTCACGAAATCCATATTGATGTGTTCCCACTTCCATTCGGGAACCTCAAGTGGTTGTAAAGGACCCTTAGGTACTTGATGCTCTGCCTTGACACGTTGACAAGTTAAGCACCTTGAGATAAACTCTGCAATCTCCCTTTTCATATTGTTCCACCAAAATGTATGTCGAAGATCTCGATACATCTTGGTACCTCCTGGGTGGATTGCAAATGGCGTGTTGTGTGCCTCCATCATGATTTTATGCTTCAATTCAGGATCGTTAGGAACACAGAGTCGAGAGTTGACTCGAAGTATTCCTTTCTCGTCAATTCTTGCTTCGGGAATGGCACCTTCTTGTACTTTCTTCATCATATTCATCAGTTCTGGATCGGTAGCTTGCGCAGCTTTAATTTTATCGATTAAAGCCGGTTCTACTCGCACGTGAGCAATCTTCGAGTGGGTCCCTGGTGTCTTTAGCTCTATCTCCATCTTTTGCAAGTCGTACAAAATACACTTTTGTGTTGTCAGCAGTGCACTTGTACTCGCATAAGATCTTCTGCTCAAAGCGTCAGCTACAACGTTTGCCTTTCCCGGGTGATACTGGATTGTGTGGTCGTAATCCTTCAACAGCTCAAGCCAACGTCGTTGTCGCATGTTGAGTTCCTTCTGGGTGAAGAAATACTTGAGACTTTTATGATCCGTATAGATATCTACCTTTTCTCCGTACAAGTAGTGTCTCCAGATCTTCAATGCGAAAACGACTGCTGCCAACTCTAGATCATGAGTAGGATAATTTTTCTCATAATCTTTGAGTTGTCGAGAGGCATAAGCTATAACCTTTCCATGTTGCATAAGGACACAGCCTAGACCTTTGCCTGAAGCATCGCTGTATATGACAAATTCTCCCGATCCTGATGGAATGGTCAGAACAGGAGCTGAAACAAGTCTCCTCTTAAGCTCTTGAAAACTTTTCTCGCATTGTTCGCTCCATATGAATTTTGTGCTTTTCCGAGTAAGCTGAGTTAATGGAGTGGCGATTCGAGAAAATCCTTCTACGAATCTCCGATAATAACCAGCTAGGCCCAGAAAACTTCGGACTTCGGTTACTGTCTTGGGTTGTTCCCAATTTAGCACCGTTTCAATCTTCGCAGGATCGACTGATATTCCTTGACTAGAAATCACATGCCCAAGAAACGTGACCTCCTCAAGCCAGAACTCACATTTCTTCAACTTGGCATATAATTTGTTCTCACGGAGCTTCTGGAGTATCAATCTCAGGTGTTGTTCATGATCCTCACGACTTTTGGAGTATATGAGGATGTCATCAATAAAGACAACCACAAAATGATCCAAATATTCCTTGAATATTCGGTTCATCATGTCCATGAAAGCTGCAGGAGCATTGGTTAGTCCAAAAGGCATGACTAAAAACTCATAATGCCCATAACGAGTTCTGAAAGCAGTCTTTGGAATGTCCTCAGCTTTAACCTTCAACTGATGATATCCAGAACGGAGATCAATCTTTGAGAAATGTTGAGCACCTTGTAATTGATCAAACATGTCATCAATTCGAGGTAACGGATACCTGTTTTTGATGGTGACATGGTTCAATTCTCGGTAGTCAATGCACAATCTCATACTCCCGTCTTTCTTCTTCACAAATAGAACAGGAGCACCCCAAGGTGATGCACTCGGACGAATGAAACCAGTATCCAACAATTCCTGTAGTTGGACTTTTAACTCTTGAAGTTCAATGGGAGCCATTCGGTATGGAGTTTTGGAAATGGGCTTAGTACCGGGTTCAAGATCGATACAGAATTCAATTTCTCGGTTTGGGGGTAAGCCAGGAAGTTCCTCCGGAAAAACGTCAGGAAACTCATTAACAATGGGAATATCATTCAAGTTTGACGTATTTTTGTTCAAATCAGTGACATGAGCTAAAAAGGCTTGACATCCGTTTTTCAATAAACGAATGGCTTTATGGCTAGAAATAACAGTTATAGATTTCAATGGTTTAGTTGCTTGAATTTGCATGACAGGTTGATTAGGAATATGAAAACTAATAATCTTATGAAAACAATCAATTTTTGCATGATGGGTAGTCAACCAATCAATTCCTAAAATCACATCAAATTCATGCATCTCCAAAGAAATAAGGTCAACAGGTAATGTGAGGTTGTTGATTTGAACTAGGCAAGATTTATAGACAGTAGATGTAATGATCATTTCTCCTAATGGGGTTTCAACTGATAAGTCAAAGTCCAAATTTTCAGGAGTTAAGTTTAAACGCTGAGCACATGCAGGTGAGATAAAAGAATGGGTAGAGCCAGTATCTAACAAAGCGTAGACTTCACAAGAATTTATGAATAGCTTACCGGTTATCACCTCGTTCGAGTTTCGTGCCATTTGGGATGTCACAACAAAAGCTCTCCCTTGAACTACAGATTTTCCCTTATCCGCGCTAGCTTTTGGTATCATCACTGCAGCTGGACTTGATTTTGTGGCAGGACAAAACCGCGCAAGATGACCCTCTTTCCCACAACTGTAGCACTTTTTGGACTGCAGTGTACAGTTTGGGCTGATGTGACCTTCCTGACCACACCTATAGCATCTCACTGGTGGTCGATCTTCTCCCCTTGAAACTGGGGTCGGTGCTGGTGCTGGTACTGGTGCCCTTCCATAATTATTATGGAATCTCTTTTTTTTGAAATTGTTCCCACTGGATTCTCCTCTTCTGTTATTTGATGTGGAATTACCACCGAAGTGTTGGTTACCTCCTCGATGGTTCTCGTTCCTGTGGTTGTTATCATTTCTCTGATCATTGACTCTTGGCTGTAATTTTTCATCTGTTTGCTCCACCCTTTGAGCCCTATCAACAACATCTGAATACAAACTAAATTTATGAGAGCTAAGTTGTTGACGAATTTCGAATCTTAGACCACGTAAGAACATCCGACTCATCCGTGCTTCGTCGTCTACTAGATGAGTCGCAAAACGAGACAGTTCAGCAAACTTAGCTTCATATTGAGAAACTGTCATGTTTCCCTGCTCCAGCTTAATGAATTCCACTTCCTTCATATGGCGGATACTTTCTGGGAAGTACTTTTCATTAAATAGCTCTTGGAATTCTGTCCAAGACATCTCAAGTGCTGAAGGGTGGATACGTTTTACCGCTTCCCACCAGTGATCCGCCTCACCTCGAAACATAAAAGTAGCAAAGGGCACCTTCTGATCATCAGCGCATTGTAGGACATCAAGTATTTTTGTCGTCTGCTTCAGCCATGCCTCCGCTTTGAGTGGGTCAGGCTTCCCGTGGAATTCAGGTGGTCCCAATTCTTTAAATTGCTTGACAGTGACCATCCTCAAATTACCAGCGTTTCTACCGTTATTGTTAACTGGATTTCCTCTTGCCTGATTCTGCATGAACTGCATGAAATTCCTAAAGAATCCATCATTCATCATGTTATCAGGAATATTATTTCCTGAGTTGGCAGGAGGATTGTTTGTGGCTTCTTGATTTTCGGCTACATTCGCTTCGGGTATTTCATAGTTAACCTCTTGATTTCCAGATGCCATACTAAACTGTGGTCACAAAATAAATGTTAGTTCAAATAAACTGACTCATCACTTCATGTCCCTATATTCAAATCAACTCATTAGATAATAAAATCTAATTTAGGTAGGACACACTAGTGACTGATTCTATTCGTCTCTCCCCTCCTAGTTCTAACCCCAGATCTCCATTAAAGACCATATCCCTAAGCTCTGATGCCAACTGTGACGCCCCCAAATCTGAGCCCACACAGCCCAAACTTGAGTCGTCAAAAGACTACAACAAAATTATTACAATGAAATACAACGTACAACAATACAGTGGATAATACAACACAACTAAGTCTTCATTATTATTGCCACACTATTTTATAACACGTGAAGACTATGATAGCTATCCCCGCACTCTCACTCCATTCCCCGGCTAGACCCCGTTACGTTCTCATCTCCTGTTGAAAAACAATGGAACGAAAAGAAAGGGTGAGCTCAAATAGCCCAGTAAGAAATATCATGACTAAGATAATGACGAATAATTTATCATTAGCCTTCAACAGTTGAGTTCTTGATAGAATACAATAGACTACAAGGTTTATATCAAAAACTGCAGTTAAATTCTTAAACAACGTTCAGATCAATAATAGCAGCAGAATGAGCAATCTATTAGAAGAATAATGCAGACTATAATGTCCACTCGCTTCTCTTTTTAGTAAAAATATCATCAACTTTTATCATCTGAAATACTATTAGTCAAAATAATACAACTTCACAGTTCCTGGTCATAATCATGCAGATCAACAGTTCGTCTTTGCACTACGGGCCAAAGACATTCAATATAACACCAACGATCATGATTATACCAGATTCAGCCTTTGGTCATAATCATACCAAACAACAGTTCATCTATGCACTACGGGCCAAAGAGAACTTTCACCACGTGCCATAAAAGACACCGAACAGATGTATCGCCTTTAACCTAGTATATCGCCTTTAACCTATCATCTGTTCAACAATTATATCACATCTGTGCCCCCGGCCACAGATATTCACAAAAGCTTGATTCTTAATGATTAATACAAATAACAGTGATACAAATGATGAACAGAAGAACAGGATAAACAATAAGTATCGGAAGTTTACTTTGTGCAGATTCAAATAATGTCCAAATTGCCAACATGATGTGGAGTGAAATTTAAAAATGATATTCAAGATCCACAGTTCAGAATAACGATTACAGTTCAATAGAAATGTTCAGAAAATAGGAAGGTTCAGTTGAAATAATGAAATTCAACTATTATGGAACATATAATATTTTCAGGAATTATAGAAGCAATAGTTCCATAACAAGTTTCGATTTAGGTGTATGAAAGAAATTAATATCCCTTACCGTAGCAGGTTTGATTAACAAAAGGTGAAGGGAATTAATATCCCTTACCATAGTAAGTTTGAATAATGGAAGATGAAAAAGATGGTATCCCTTATGAGTATAAAGGAAAATGATATCACTTACGAATATGGAATAAAAGTGTCATGTGATAATTCGTGTAGACAATTTATTTCCACACGAGACAAATAAAAAGGGTTATTCACCAACAGGCGATAATCCGCACCATAAGGTTATTCCCATCAATTTGAATACGAATAGTTATTCACCAAACAGGCGATAATCCGCGCCGTAAGGTTATTCCCATCAATTTGAATACGAAGAGTTATTCACCAAACAGGCGATAATCCGCACCGTAAGGTTATTCTCAAAGATTAATAAGGAATGAATACAAAAGGTTATTCACCAACAGGCGGTAAACCGCGCCGTAAGGTTATTCCCACAATTTAATACATGGAAGTAAATGGCACAAGAAAGAAACGATATTATTTTCGAGAATCAAAGAATGATAATCCCTTCAAGTAAGAAAGAAAATAATATCCATTTATGATGATGAAAAGAATGATACCCCTTACCGTAATAAATTTAAGAGTGTGAAAAGAATGATATTCCTTACCGTAATAAATTTAAGAGTGTGAAAAGAATGATATTCCTTACAAGTGAGAAAATAAAATGATATTCCTTACCTTAACACGTGACTGGATATTGATTTAAATGAGGTTGATCAACTTGAAAAATTCCTGCACTCCTTTTGGCTTTCAAACTCTCAAAATAACCTTACTATTCTCAGAGAAAACTCATAAAATTCTTATAGAAAATTTTTATGTTTTAGGTGTGATTTTTCTATTCAGCTGAGCAAGCTATTTATAGGAGAAAAAAATAACTATGCGCGGTAGGTGAGGCACACCAATGTTGAAGCGCGGAGCAGCCGCCTGGCTGCTTTTCTCTTTCTTTCCTTCGTTCACCTAATCTTCCCGCAAGCATTTTACATGCTTATTTCTCATGTGGCCCCCACATAGGGTCCACATGTTACTATTCACATAATAATTAATTAATTAATTTATTTTTTTTTAAATTTATTTATTTTATTTTATTTTTCTTCCTATGGGTCCTGCATATAAAATAAAATAATGCTATAATAATTCAACAATAATGTAATAAACACGTTACAGATTATTATTAATTTAATAATATAAATTACAGTGTATTTGCTACTGTGACAATTATTAGGTTCAATAATTTTAAAAACAGTGCAGCAACAATTATTGAGTCGATGATATGAAATACAGTGTAATGACAATTATTGAATCAATAATGCAAAATACTGTGTAACAACAATTATTGAATTGATAATATAAAATATTATCCAGTGACAATTATTGATGAAATGATGCACAACAGTTACGGTGTCAATTATCAGACCAATAATATGAGACACTGTGCAATACCGTGTGCTACTGTAGAGTACCGTGTGCTACAAAAAATATCATAATTTACCGTATGCTACTATTCGTTTATCACCGGTATTTTAACAGTTAACACCGTTGACTATTTTTATTTAAAAAGGTTACTTCTGTCGTTTTCTATATCCGACAAATATTCCGTTGTGGGGTCTACCAATAATTAGTTATTCCGGCGCCGTCGTACGGCACGAATATTCCCCGACCAAACGAATATTCCCCGACCAAACGAATATTGTCCGACAAAATAAAATTTGCACATAACATCCTTAACTTTCAATTTCGTCAATTTAACCACTTTACTGTTTCAGAGAAAAATATATGAAGAAAATTAAATTTATATTTCATAAATTTCGGGGTCTTACAGTACCGATATCTGTACCGAGTTTTGGGTCAGTTCAATATCGATCTGATCCGATTGAACACCCTTAATAACAATATCTATCAATATTCATTAGCTTTTAATTGTATGTGTTGTTTCACATGAAGGGTACTATTGGAAATATTTGGCAAAATTCATTTAAATAAATTTAAAAAGAAGTTTTGAGACAAGTTGAAATGAAAATTTGAACATTTAAGTAGGGATAGATGCAGTAATATGAAGAATATATTTGTTCTAAGGCTGTAAATGAAACCAAACAATTTAGGCTCAACTCGAAAAAATGGGAGCGAGATTCGAATTCATTAATAATATTATTCAAATTCGAGCACAAGAAATAGTTCAAACAAAAATATGAGTAAAATATGAATAAAGTTTTCATGTACTGTCATTATTAAAATATGTACTGTCATTTTCATGCATTGGGTGCCTACTTCTTTATCATGTTCATTTCATATTGCATTCCATAAACATGATAAAGAGGGGCAGCTATAGACACCCAAATTTTGCACTTCTCTACTAACCCTGGCAGGAGGGCAAAATCGTCACTTGACTCGACATGCGAAAAGGAAGGTGGACCCCAACACAAAGTCACCCAATGACTTACGGTCAAAGCCGCAAACAGATGATCCAGAAAGAACCTGATTTGATCACCAAAGACGACAAATGGTCACTACGCTTACAGTAATCGGGGGTCTCGCTCCCCGATGAGTGAGCGGCTGCCCAGCTCGCCGGTGAGCTGGCGGGGGTGTAATGTAAGACCCCGAAATTTATGAAATATAAATTTAATTTTCTTCATATATTTTTCTCTGAAACAGTAAAGTGGTTAAATTGACGAAATTGAAAGTTAAGGATGTTATGTGCAAATTTTATTTTGTCGGACAATATTCGTTTGGTCGGGGAATATTCGTTTGGTCGGGGAATATTCGTGCCGTACGACGGCGCCGAAATAACTAATTATTGGTGGACCCCACAACGGAATATTTGTCGGATATAGAAAACGACAGAAGTAACCTTTTTAAATAAAAATAGTCAACGGTGTTAACTGTTAAAATACCGGTGATAAATAAATAGTAGCATACGGTAAATTATGGTATTTTCTGTAGCACACGGTACTCTACAGTAGCACACGGTATTGCACAGTGTCTCATATTATTGGTCTGATAATTGACACCGTAACTGTTGCGCATCATTTCATCAATAATTGTCACTGCATAATATTTTATATTATCAATTCAATAATTGTTGTTACACAGTATTTTGCATTATTGATTCAATAATTGTCATTACACTGTATTTCATATCATCGACTCAATAATTGTTGCTGCACTGTTTTTAAAATTATTGAACCTAATAATTGTCACAGTAGCAAATACACTGTAATTTATATTATTAAATTAATAATAATCTGTAACGTGTTTATTACATTATTGTTGAATTATTATAGCATTATTTTATTTTATATGCAGGACCCATAGGAAGAAAAATAAAATAAAATAAATAAATTTAAAAAAAAAAAATTAATTAATTAATTATTATGTGAATAGTAACATGTGGACCCTATGTGGGGGCCACATGAGAAATAAGCATGTAAAATGCTTGCGGGAAGATTAGGTGAACGAAGGAAAGAAAGAGAAAAGCAGCCAGGCGGCTGCTCCGCGCTTCAACATTGGTGTGCCTCACCTACCGCGCATAGTTATTTTTTTCTCCTATAAATAGCTTGCTCAGCTGAATAGAAAAATCACACCTAAAACATAAAATTTTTCTATAAGAATTTTATGAGTTTTCTCTGAGAATAGTAAGGTTATTTTGAGAGTTTGAAAGCCAAAAGGAGTGCAGGAATTTTTCAAGTAAGTGTGTTATTAAAGAGTAGTAATTTTATAAATTCCTATTTTTCACGGTATTCACAAATCTTCCTTTAGAAGACTCTTCTATTAGAAGATTCATTTTTAAAAGCTTTCTTTGGAAGATTTATTTTGAAATATTATTTTAAAAACTATTCTAAAGTTATTATATTATACTACAAAAATTATGTTAAATATATATAATTTTGATAGTTCATAATATACGAGTTATCATACACTTTGAAATTTATATGTGGTAATTACTAATTTATATTATAAATATATAGGTTGATCAACCTCATTTAAATCAATATCCAGTCACGTGTTAAGGTAAGGAATATCATTTTATTTTCTCACTTGTAAGGAATATCAATCTTTTCACACTCTTAAACTTACTACGGTAAGGGGTATCACTCTTTTCATCATCATAAATGGATATTATTTTCTTTCTTACTTGAAGGGATTATCATTCTTTGATTCTCGAAAATAATATCGTTTCTTTCTTGTGCCATTTATTTCCATGTATTAAATTGTGGGAATAACCTAACGGCGCGGTTTACCGCCTGTTGGTGAATAACCTTTTGTATTCATTCCTTATTAATCTCTGAGAATAACCTTACGGTGCGGATTATCGCCTGTTTGGTGAATAACTCTTCGTATTCAAATTGATGGGAATAACCTTACGGCGCGGATTATCGCCTGTTTGGTGAATAACTCTTCGTATTCAAATTGATGGGAATAACCTTACGGCGCGGATTACCGCCTGTTGGTGAATAACCCTTTTTATTTGTCTCGTGTGGAAATAAATTGTCTACACGAATTATCACATGACACTTTTATTCCATATTCGTAAGTGATATCATTTTCCTTTATACTCATAAGGGATACCATCTTTTTCATCTTCCATTATTCAAACTTACTATGGTAAGGGATATTAATTCCCTTCACCTTTTGTTAATCAAACCTGCTACGGTAAGGGATATTAATTTCTTTCATACACCTAAATCGAAACTTGTTATGGAACTATTGCTTCTATAATTCCTGAAAATATTATATGTTCCATAATAGTTGAATTTCATTATTTCAACTGAACCTTCCTATTTTCTGAACATTTCTATTGAACTTGTAGACACCCAAATTTTGCATTTCTCTACTAACCCTGACAGGAGGGCAAAATCGTCAAGTGACCCAATATACGACAAGGAGAGGTGGGCGCCAAAATGCAGTTCCCACCACGGCTTACGATCAAGGCTGTCAAACGCAAAACGAGAATTGAGGCATCTGAGGCGAGGCCTACGGGCCATCCAGACAGAACCCGATGCGAATCGCCAAAAAAGGACAAGGACACTGCAATTACAGCATTAGGGTGGGGTCTCGACGTCGGGAAACCATTCCCAGAATTGATTCAGGTATCAAAGAACAGCTTTACAAAATAATACAGCAGAAATTGGCAAATTAATACCGCGTGGCACGAAATTCGAGAAAAATGCGCCGGACAGCCGCGGATGCAGTCGCGGCTGCCGACAAAAAGACGTTCGCGTGGCTCGAGGGCGGCACACGGCAGCCGAGGAGACGGCCACAGCAGGCAGCCGCAGATGCATCTGCGGCTGGCCGCAGATGCATCTGCGGCTGCCTGCTGAGGCACTATAGATCGCCATCTTCAACCCGAGAACAGGGGAGAGAAAAAAAAAAAAGAAAAAGAAGGAGAGAGAGATCGCGCGGGAGAGAGAGAGAGTTCGGTTTTTGCTAGTTTCAAGCCATAAATCTCTTGTATTGTGCTAGGTAATCTAGTCTTCTTGTAGTGTTGTCCGATTTGTGGAATATAGAAGCGTTAAGTGGCATTTTGCAAGGTGAAATGAGTGCATTCTTGAGTTTTTTGTTGTATTGTTAGTATAATATTGTGATTGGTGTTTTTGATGTAGTTTATTGTTACATATTGGTAATGATCCGTGGATTAGGGGTTGATTAGCGAGGGTTCCATCGGAACATAATTCCTCCTAACGCCCCGATGACATCCGTACGGTGACTTGTTCGTTCGTTATGGTGATAAGTAATGTGTAATGTGATTTGGGCGATATTTGGGTTATATAAAGTGATAGCAAATGTTTAGAGCTTGTTAGATTTGTTTTAGTGTTGGTTATGCTGTGATGGGATGGTTGTGAGCCTAGGGAGGAGATCCTAGTGGTCGAATCCCGATGATGGACGTTTTGGGTGTATGTAATCGTGGCATAGGGTCCATGGCGATGTATTTGTAATATCGGGCCTTAACGCGATATCAATCGTGATCGGGTTAAGGCCCCGTGATAAATAAAAATATGTGATTGTGGGTGTTTGGGGTTGTCTGGATGGCTTACATGCCCGTAGATAACCCCGACACGTTTTGGGATGTATGTTTTAATTTACGACACGAAAAAAATGGTTTTCAAAATAAGGCAAATAATGAAGATTTTATAAAATCAAGCAAATTTAGGATATTAGATTCACGAGGTTTAAAGGTTAAGTGTTTTGGTAAATTTTAATCCATAATTGATGAATAGGCTTTAGTTGGTTTTAAAACGTCACAAAAAACGATTTTGCAAATAAATAAATGTTTTCATTAAACTTTGTGCATAGGGTTAAAGAGTTCTAGAAGTTGCCCTCGATTTATTTATATTAACTGTTAGAAGGCAATGTATAGTCTCGATTCCTATTTGACAAAAGTTTAAAACTATTGTTTTCTAAAATGACATCTAAATAAAAATCCTCAACGCTTTCGAAATTAAAATCAATCTTTCTCATAAAAAGCGAAGATTCGTCATTTGGGTCAAAGAACGTCCAAAACACTTTTCAGATAAACACTTTTGCCATATAAAATAAAAGCAAACTTTTTATGCAAAACGCACCACAAACATTCATCTAGGCACGCACGCACACACACGCAAACCACACATTTTAGGATTTAAAAAGGATAGGAAAATATCAAGATTGCGGTAACCGTGTTTCACGGAAGTCGGGGGGTGCCTAACACCTTCCCCTCGCTTAAGCAAGCCCCCGAACTCTATGAATCTCGGTTTGCGGACCAATTAATCGGAGTCACATATGAGCCAGCGATTACGAAAACAAATTCGGATGAGTTGGTACATCCATTTCAAATATACCAACTGGCGACTCTGGTCAATTGGCTCATAAAAAATCGATCTTTCAAAACCCGTCGACACTAAGCCGACCCTTTTCAAAGGTCACATCTCAAATAAAAGGCTAAAATTGGAAAGGGACATTTTTAATTATTAAAAAACGAGACGGCGAAAATCCCGGCGTCGACAGCTGGCGACTCCGCTGGGGACATTAGAGGGCTTAAGCCGCATTTAAAATCCTGATGTTTTCCTATCCTTTAAAAATTTAAAAAATGTGTGTTTGCGTTATTTGCGTTGATTTACCTTTTTTTTCGCGTGTATGTGAATAGTGTGATTGCGTTTTCTTTTCAAGTCTTTACTTTATTAGCATCATATGCATACGGTGAGGTACGATGAATGTATGATGAATGTATGTTGAGCAGTTCCTCCTCCTGAGGCAAACCCGTCGGATGTGGATTACTGGACTCAAAGGGGTGCTCCCCGGCGAGGCTCAGGAAAAGCATCCACTCAGATCCAATCCAATTGAAAGATCGGATTTATTCCCTTCGAGTATATTGCGAAGATCTGGGAACCTTCATGCCAAAAAGCCCGCGAGAGTAACTTAGGGTAGGTCAACCTCAGATAAACCCAACGCGTGGGAAGGCTCTTCATACCCTTTTACATTTCACGCACATAATGTCGTACTTTAGTCAAACATGTTGTACCTCCCACTTTTATCAAAATAAAATACTAACCTCTGTTTTACAGGGACAGCTTGGAGAGCATCATAAATTGCACAATGTCATTACTTTGGATAAAATAAAGGGATACTAACCCTGTTTTGCAGGAAAATATTACAAAACTCAAAAACTCAAAAAATATTTGCTTTAGCATGCATCCACCAAAGTCATTTCCCGAAACTAAACTTCGGTTGTTTTATACGCAGGATTGCTCCCCAAACCCGCCTCCGATCTAAGAAAGCCAGAGAATTAACAGTCGAGATGGCTGAGAACCCTAATCCTGACCTGGCTCCCGTATCTCGGGAAGAGTTCAATGCTGTAAAAAACCAAATGACCGAGCTGACCATGTTGCTCAAGGAGCATTTCAAACTAAAATCAGGGCCACAGCTCGAGGACCCGGCGGGGCCATCATCCCAAGGAAACGCACTGACCCCGGAAACTCCTAAAGTTGAGCTACCAAAGCAAGTCATTATCATCCCCGAAGATGAGGTTGCCAGCGGTGTTAGTAAGAAAATAAAGCAGATGGAAGAGGCCATCAAAACGATGAAGGGGATCGGGTCATATGGCAGTGTTAATTATTCCGACCTGTGCATCTTTCCGGGAACCAGATATCCAGAAAAATTCAAACTCCCCGAATTTGAAAAGTACAACGGGTCGGGGGATCCCTACACGCACCTGAAAGTATACATCGGAGAGCTAGGAGGATATGCTGAGGATGAATCGCTAAGGATGCAACTGTTCCAGAAAAGCCTGACAGGGGAGGCTAGGACGTGGTATGCAAGATTGGATAATGCTAAGATCCACAACTGGGAGGAGCTGGCCCACACTTTCCTAACCCAGTACAGTTTTCAGTCCCAGATGGCCCCGGACCGCTACCAGATGACCAAAATCAGAAAACAGACCAGTGAATCCTTCAGAGATTATGCTCAGCGGTGGAGGAGGATGGCAGCCCAAGTGAACCCACCCATGAGTGAGGCAGAAATGGTCATGACTTTCATTGATATCCAGGAGGCTCCCTATTATGAAAGAGTAATGGCGGGAATAGGAAAGCCTTTTGCGGAGATGATCAAGCATGGGGAAATGGCTGAGATGGGTTTGAAGTCAGGAAAGATCAGAGATCTCACAGCTCTCGAGGCTGTGGCTGAGCAAATCCAGAGTGGGAATTACGGCAGTTCATCCCGGAGACCCCAAAAGAGAAAGGAGGAGGATGTGTCCCTGGTACTACAAGGACTATCAGGGAAAACAATGACCAGCCCCCCGGTCCACATACAAAGAAATGAGGCCCCGCGCCCATCAAATTTCAACAATCAGAGGTATGAGGGGCGTCGAAAATTCGAAAAGCCGCAAGAGAGGGAGTTCACCCCTTTGGGGGATTCGTTGGAGCAGATACTGACCCTGCTGGTAAGCCAGAAGAAGATTACCGAGCTATTGCCTCCGTCAGACCCAAAGAGCAAGAGATATGACCCTAGCAAGAGATGCGCCTACCACTCGGCATCCCCGGGGCATGACACCCAGGAGTGCTGGTCTCTCAAACACAAGATCCAGAACATGATTGACAACGGAGAAATCGTGGTGGAACAACCGGAATCCCCGAATGTGAAGGCCAACCCTCTTCCCGAGCATAATGGGGGAGGCGTAAATACAGTGGAAGCTAGTGGGGCGGAGGGTCCCCTAAGATTGAGATACATAAGGAGGATAGAAGGAGAAATTGCTGTGACCAATGCCCGGGATGATGCGCCAAGGGAGCCTATTAAGTTGGTTGGAGTAATTCAAGGGACCAAAATAGAGCCTATCCGGTTATCAGCTCCAAGACCCCTTGTCGTAACAGCTAGATCACAATTGCCAGTCACCAACCTGAAGACTGTTCCGTGGAATTACGGGGAAAAAACCGTGGAAGAGGCCAGTTGTGCATCGGTCAGCTCCAAAGGAAATCCATTGTATCTACCAAGGCGGGTTTTTGAAAACACAAAAATGGAAAACGGGAAAATATCAGAGGACAAAGCGTTGGAGTTTTGGGAGAAGATGAATCACGGCAAGGCAAATGTGGCCAAAACACTGGAGGTGCAGCCACCCCTGACATCCATCTTAGATCTTGCCTTGGCCTCAAATGACCATCATCAAGTATTAAGCAAAGTCCTGGAAGAGGCCCATGTCCCCAAGACAATCAGTACAGAAAGATTCAGCCACTTGGTGGGCCATCTGTTAGACAGCAATGTAATATCATTTACCGACGACGACATCCCTGAAGAAGGAAGGGGGCACCGAAAGCCGTTACACATTTCTGTCATCTCGTCCGGATATGTGATGAACGGAGTCTTGATTGATGGTGGGTCAGCCCTGAACATTTGCCCATACAATACTCTGGAGAAAATGAAGATCAACCCTAAGCGCCTGCGGGCCAGCCAAGTGGTGGTAAGGGCGTTTGATGGAGCGAGAAAGGACACGGTGGGAGAGATTGAGCTGCCGGTGGAGATTGGCCCGTATACTTTTGATATTTCCTTCCAAGTGCTAGATATCACGGCCAGTTATAACATGCTACTGGGAAGACCCTGGATTCATATGGCCGGGGCAGTGCCCTCCACCCTGCATCAACAAATAAAATTCATCATTGAGGGGCACCTGGTAACGATCGCAGCAGAATCCGAATACCCTGTTCCATCCGTAAAAGGCATGCCAGTGATCCATGTGGATGAGTCGGCCGAACCCATCAGCTATCAGGCTTTTGAAATCAGCACCCCTCAATACAAGCAATTGGGAGCTCCGGAGTTAAAACTTAAGATGTCCCCCGAGCTCACCTTCGTTGCCCAGGAAATGATGGCAATGAACTTTCAGCCGGGGCAAGGGCTGGGCAAGCACAGCCAAGGAATCACCGAGCCCATCCAGGTACCAGTGCAGTTAGGCAAAGCGGGGTTAGGATATCACGGAGGTATAAGGCCAAGGAGCTCACACAAGAAAATGCCCGTGCGGATAGCCGGAGTCCCGATACCGAAAGCCGATAATGAACAATCCCCGAGGATAATCAAGCCTGCGTCTGGAACAGAGGGTAAGGTGGAGACTCCCCCAATCAAAGGAGGGGCCCAGCAGTCGGATTTCTTACAGGAAATTATGGAACAGTTCGAGAAAAAGTGCCATCTTCCGGGACAGTCAGGCCCCAATGAAAAGGGAAAAGAGAAGAGGACTGAGGGCAAGCAGATCACGCCATTTATAAATTGGGCCGGGTTAGAAGTGCCCGAGGAAAGTGAAAATGAGAGCCGAAACCAAGTTGCCGCAATCATTGAGGAGGTGCCAGATGCAGAGACCCCCTCCATCACTAGCTCTAAAACCGAAGTGATCCCCAGGAATTGGACCGTGCAGCCAGTAGTATCCAGAAAAGGGTAAATGCAGGAGTGTCCGGGAATCTTGTCCAGTAGGGGGATCAAGGGGTTTTTAAGACGGTGTTTTGTTTTTACGTATCTGCACGTCTATTTCATACTTTTGTCATGATTATTGAAAAGGAAGTCATGTACCTAATGTTTATATATATGACAAATATTTTTGTTTCATGTCAGGTGTACCGAGTTGAGTCATTCTAGCCTAACAAACGATTTTCCAAATTTGAAAGACGATTATGATTTTGATATAGAATTGGATTTCGATTTGATGGGAATTGAGCAGGACGAAGCAGATGATGACGACGCTCCCGACGAGATCAAAGAGTGGGTCGAGGATAAACCCAAACCCAACCTAGACCAAACCATCACCATCAACATAGGAACCCCTGAAAACCCCAAAGAGCTAAAAATTGGGGCAGACTTGACTCCCAACCAGAAAGCAGAAGTAGCTGAACTGTTGAGCCAATATGAGGATGTGTTTGCTTGGTCACACGAAGACATGGTCGGTTTGTCCACGGACATCGTGGTACATCGATTGCCTATCAAGGAGGGTTTCAGGCCAGTTAAGCAGAAGTTGAGAAAGTTAAAGCCAGAGTGGAGCTTAAAGGTGAAAGAAGAGATAGTCAAGCAATTCAAGGCTGGGATCATCATGGTGTCTACTTACCCAGAATGGCTTTCCAATATAGTCCCCGTGGCGAAGCCTGGAGGAAAGGTGAGAGTGTGCGTGGATTATAGAGATCTGAACAAAGCCAGTCTTAAGGATAACTTCCCAGTGCCTTTCATACATATCTTGGTGGATAACACAGCTCAGTATGAAATGTATTCATTTGTCGATTGTTTCGCTGGGTATCACCAGATAATGGTGGCGGAAGAGGATCGAGAAAAGACTGCCTTCATCACCCCCTGGGGCACGTTTTGTTATAGACGACTTGCCTTCGGCCTCACAAATGCGGGAGCCACTTATCAGAGGGCCATGATGGCCCTATTCCATGACATGATGCACAAGGAGATAGAGGTTTACGTGGATGACATCATTGTGAAATCGAGGGCGGAATCTGACCATGTGACTCATCTTAAGAAGCTATTCGAGCGGCTCAGGAAATATAATTTGAAGCTCAATCCAGCCAAATGTGCCTTCGGGGTTCAGTCAGGTAAACTCCTTGGATTCTTGGTGAGCAATCGAGGTATCGAACTGGATCCGGCTAAGATCAGGGCTATTGTGGATATGCCAGCTCCCCGTACAGAGAAAGAGATAAGGGGATTTTTGGGGAGGATAAACTTCATCAGTCGGTTCATATCCCATTTGACCACCACCTGCGAACCAATCTTCAAACTGTTAAGGAAAGACGCCTCCCGGAAGTGGAACAGTCAATGCCAAAAGGCCTTTCAGACTATTAAGAAGCAACTAACAGAAGCGCCAGTGCTGGTACCGCCAAAGGACGGGGTTCCCCTTTTCCTGTATATATCCGTGAATGATATGGCGATGGGTTGTATGCTGGGGCAGAAGAGTGAAGCCGGTAAGGAGCATGCCATTTACTACCTCAGCAAGAGATTCAGCAGCTGTGAACAGAATTACACGCCGATCGAGAAAACATGTTGCGCCTTGGCCTGGGCTGCTATGAGATTACAGCATTACCTCCATGGACACACTACCTATTTGATCTCGCGAATCGACCCCTTGAAGTATATATTTGAGAGACCAATGCTGAATTGTCGATTGTCAAGGTGGCAGTTAATCCTCCAGCAATTCGACATCCTATATGTTACCCAGAAGGCCATGAAAGGGCAGGGAATTGCAGATCAATTATCAGAGATGCCGACAGGGGGGAGGAGCCGCCGTGCCCGAAGGGCCCGCCTCTGCCTCAGCTGGGGCATCCTCATCAATATCCGGCTGCACGGGGCGAATGATAGACTCCGCCAATCTACGGGAATGACGGGTCAGAACGGGAGCTGGAGCTGGGGTGGCCGCTCTGCGACGTCGGACACCCGCCACCCGGGGCACTGCGGAGCCACTGGGAGCATCAGGATCCATGGCTGAAACGGCATCACGAAAAGGAGGTACACCCTTAACTCGTTAGCTTTCAAAACAAATCTTATTGCATATTGCTAAAAGTCATAGGGCAGCATGACATGTTTATGAAATGGAAATGCAGGAATAAATCCTTAGGGGTGCGCTAGATTTCCCGAAATTTCGGCAGAGTCTCGTTTGTAAAATGGACATCCCATGCACGATCCGGCATGTTTAAAATCAAGTCAGACAACCAACAAATCCCAAATGCAAGTGAAAATGATGCACCATGAGCATAAAATGAATAAAATCATGGTTTTTTCAAAGTAAATAGAGCATGACCGCAGGACCCATTCGTTTATATATGCTATGGCTAACCCCAATATCTCACATAGGCATGCATTACTAAGATCAAATATTTACACAGGTAAATACATAGTCAAATGAAAGCGAAAAATCAAAGAAAAATGAGTTAAAACGTTACCCAAAGTACGTAGACTGATTTAATCGGAGCAGATTTTGCCGAAAGAGGTCCAAAAGACGAAAAAGCCGGGTAGGGGGCGAGGAAAACCGAAACCGAGTGAAAGGGACAGCCAAAAAGTGAAAGGAAACGTGGGGGTCGCGATCTAAAGTAGGGGCCGATCCCAGCCGCAGGTGCATCTGCGGCTGGCCGCAGATGGATCTGCGGCTGGTCTCGGTGACCCGTTTTGCCTCCCTTTTGCTCCCCGAGTCAGCCGGCAACGTGTCCCATGTGAAATATAAGATTTTAGAAATACCTGACCAATTTGAAAAACGACCCGTCAGATACGAGACCTGACCAATTGAAAAACGACCCGTCAGATACGAGACCTGACCAATTTGAAAAAAGACCCGTCAGATACGATACCTGACCAATTGAAAAAACGACCAGTCAGATACGAGACCTGACCAATTGAAAAACGACCCGTCAAGATACGATACCTGACCAATTGAAAAAACGACCGGTCAGGTACGAGACCTGACCAATTGAAAAACGACCCGTCAAGATACGAGACCTGACCAATTTGAAAAACGACCCGTCAGATACGAGACCTGACCAATTGAAAAAACGACCAGTCAGATACGAGACCTGACCAATTTGAAAAACGACCCGTCAGATACGAGACCTGACCAATTGAAAAACGACCAGTCAGATACGAGACCTGACCAATTTGAAAAAAGACCCGTCAGATACGATACCTGACCAATTGAAAAAACGACCAGTCAGATACGAGACCTGACCAATTTGAAAAACGACCCGTCAGATACGAGACCTGACCAATTGAAAAACGACCAGTCAGATACGAGACCTGACCAATTTGAAAAAAGACCCGTCAGATACGATACCTGACCAATTGAAAAACGACCAGTCAGATACGAGACCTGACCAATTTGAAAAAAAGACCCGTCAGATACGAGACCGGACCAATTGAAAAACGACCCGTCAGATACGAGACCTGACCAATTTGAAAAAAGACCCGTCAGATACGATACCTGACCAATTGAAAAAACGACCAGTCAGATACGAGACCTGACCAATTGAAAAACGACCCGTCAGATACGATACCTGACCAATTGAAAAACGACCCGTCAGATACGATACCCGACCATTTGAAAAACGACCCGTCAAATACGATACTAGACCGATTGAAAAATGACCCGTCAGAAACAATACCTGACCAATCCAAGAGCGACCGTCGGGTACGACACCCCAGCGGCATCCATTCGTGGAATTCGAATCAACCCCTACACGATCATGTCAAGTGCGGCATTTGCATTGTCTCAACATATGCATTGCATCGATAAAACACATACTGTCTTTCCTGTGCATCTGGTGCCTACTTCTTTATCATGTCCATGTCATATTTCATTCCATAGACATGATAAAGAGGGGCAGCTGTAGACACCCAAATTTTGCATTTCTCTACTAACCCTGACAGGAGGGCAAAATCGTCAAGTGACCCAATATACGACAAGGAGAGGTGGGCGCCAAAATGCAGTTCCCACCACGGCTTACGATCAAGGCTGTCAAACGCAAAACGAGAATTGAGGCATCTGAGGCGAGGCCTACGGGCCATCCAGACAGAACCCGATGCGAATCGCCAAAAAAGGACAAGGACACTGCAATTACAGCATTAGGGTGGGGTCTCGACGTCGGGAAACCATTCCCAGAATTGATTCAGGTATCAAAGAACAGCTTTACAAAATAATACAGCAGAAATTGGCAAATTAATACCGCGTGGCACGAAATTCGAGAAAAATGCGCCGGACAGCCGCGGATGCAGTCGCGGCTGCCGACAAAAAGACGTTCGCGTGGCTCGAGGGCGGCACACGGCAGCCGAGGAGACGGCCACAGCAGGCAGCCGCAGATGCATCTGCGGCTGCCTGCTGAGGCACTATAGATCGCCATCTTCAACCCGAGAACAGGGGAGAGAAAAAAAAAAAAGAAAAAGAAGGAGAGAGAGATCGCGCGGGAGAGAGAGAGAGTTCGGTTTTTGCTAGTTTCAAGCCATAAATCTCTTGTATTGTGCTAGGTAATCTAGTCTTCTTGTAGTGTTGTCCGATTTGTGGAATATAGAAGCGTTAAGCGGCATTTTGCAAGGTGAAATGAGTGCATTCTTGAGTTTTTTGTTGTATTGTTAGTATAATATTGTGATTGGTGTTTTTGATGTAGTTTATTGTTACATATTGGTAATGATCCGTGGATTAGGGGTTGATTAGCGAGGGTTGCATCGGAACATAATTCCTCCTAACGCCCCGATGACATCCGTACGGTGACTTGTTCGTTCGTTATGGTGATAAGTAATGTGTAATGTGATTTGGGCGATATTTGGGTTATATAAAGTGATAGCAAATGTTTAGAGCTTGTTAGATTTGTTTTAGTGTTGGTTATGCTGTGATGGGATGGTTGTGAGCCTAGGGAGGAGATCCTAGTGGTCGAATCCCGATGATGGACGTTTTGGGTGTATGTAATCGTGGCATAGGGTCCATGGCGATGTATTTGTAATATCGGGCCTTAACGCGATATCAATCGTGATCGGGTTAAGGCCCCGTGATAAATAAAAATATGTGATTGTGGGTGTTTGGGGTTGTCTGGATGGCTTACATGCCCGTAGATAACCCCGACACGTTTTGGGATGTATGTTTTAATTTACGACACGAAAAAAATGGTTTTCAAAATAAGGCAAATAATGAAGATTTTATAAAATCAAGCAAATTTAGGATATTAGATTCACGAGGTTTAAAGGTTAAGTGTTTTGGTAAATTTTAATCCATAATTGATGAATAGGCTTTAGTTGGTTTTAAAACGTCACAAAAAACGATTTTGCAAATAAATAAATGTTTTCATTAAACTTTGTGCATAGGGTTAAAGAGTTCTAGAAGTTGCCCTCGATTTATTTATATTAACTGTTAGAAGGCAATGTATAGTCTCGATTCCTATTTGACAAAAGTTTAAAACTATTGTTTTCTAAAATGACATCTAAATAAAAATCCTCAACGCTTTCGAAATTAAAATCAATCTTTCTCATAAAAAGCGAAGATTCGTCATTTGGGTCAAAGAACGTCCAAAACACTTTTCAGATAAACACTTTTGCCATATAAAATAAAAGCAAACTTTTTATGCAAAACGCACCACAAACATTCATCTAGGCACGCACGCACACACACGCAAACCACACATTTTAGGATTTAAAAAGGATAGGAAAATATCAAGATTGCGGTAACCGTGTTTCACGGAAGTCGGGGGGTGCCTAACACCTTCCCCTCGCTTAAGCAAGCCCCCGAACTCTATGAATCTCGGTTTAAGGACCAATTAATCGGAGTCACATATGAGCCAGCGATTACGAAAACAAATTCGGATGAGTTGGTACATCCATTTCAAATATACCAACTGGCGACTCTGGTCAATTGGCTCATAAAAAATCGATCTTTCAAAACCCGTCGACACTAAGCCGACCCTTTTCAAAGGTCACATCTCAAATAAAAGGCTAAAATTGGAAAGGGACATTTTTAATTATTAAAAAACGAGACGGCGAAAATCCCGGCGTCGACAGAACTGTAATCGTTATTCTGAACTGTGGATCTTGAATATCATTTTTAAATTTCACTCCACATCATGTTGGCAATTTGGACATTATTTGAATCTGCACAAAGTAAACTTCCGATACTTATTGTTTATCCTGTTCTTCTGTTCATCATTTGTATCACTGTTATTTGTATTAATCATTAAGAATCAAGCTTTTGTGAATATCTGTGGCCGGGGGCACAGATGTGATATAATTGTTGAACAGATGATAGGTTAAAGGCGATATACTAGGTCAAAGGCGATACATCTGTTCGGTGTCTTTTATGGCACGTGGTGAAAGTTCTCTTTGGCCCGTAGTGCATAGATGAACTGTTGTTTGGTATGATTATGACCAAAGGCTGAATCTGGTATAATCATGACCGTTGGTGTTATATTGAATGTCTTTGGCCCGTAGTGCAAAGGCGAACTGTTGATCTGCATGATTATGACCAGGAACTGTGAAGTTGTATTATTTTGACTAATAGTATTTCAGATGATAAAAGTTGATGATATTTTTACTAAAAAGAGAAGCGAGTGGACATTATAGTCTGCATTATTCTTCTAATAGATTGCTCATTCTGCTGCTATTATTGATCTGAACGTTGTTTAAGAATTTAACTGCAGTTTTTGATATAAACCTTGTAGTCTATTGTATTCTATCAAGAACTCAACTGTTGAAGGCTAATGATAAATTATTCGTCATTATCTTAGTCATGATATTTCTTACTGGGCTATTTGAGCTCACCCTTTCTTTTCGTTCCATTGTTTTTCAACAGGAGATGAGAACGTAACGGGGTCTAGCCGGGGAATGGAGTGAGAGTGCGGGGATAGCTATCATAGTCTTCACGTGTTATAAAATAGTGTGGCAATAATAATGAAGACTTAGTTGTGTTGTATTATCCACTGTATTGTTGTACGTTGTATTTCATTGTAATAATTTTGTTGTAGTCTTTTGACGACTCAAGTTTGGGCTGTGTGGGCTCAGATTTGGGGGCGTCACAGTTGGCATCAGAGCTTAGGGATAAGGTCTTTAATGGAGATCTGGGGTTAGAACTAGGAGGGGAGAGACGAATAGAATCAGTCACTAGTGTGTCCTACCTAAATTAGATTTTATTATCTAATGAGTTGATTTGAATATAGGGACATGAAGTGATGAGTCAGTTTATTTGAACTAACATTTATTTTGTGACCACAGTTTAGTATGGCATCTGGAAATCAAGAGGTTAACTATGAAATACCCGAAGCGAATGTAGCCGAAAATCAAGAAGCCACAAACAATCCTCCTGCCAACTCAGGAAATAATATTCCTGATAACATGATGAATGATGGATTCTTTAGGAATTTCATGCAGTTCATGCAGAATCAGGCAAGAGGAAATCCAGTTAACAATAACGGTAGAAACGCTGGTAATTTGAGGATGGTCACTGTCAAGCAATTTAAAGAATTGGGACCACCTGAATTCCACGGGAAGCCTGACCCACTCAAAGCGGAGGCATGTCTGAAGCAGACGACAAAAATACTTGATGTCCTACAATGCGCTGATGATCAGAAGGTGCCCTTTGCTACTTTTATGTTTCGAGGTGAGGCGGATCACTGGTGGGAAGCGGTAAAACGTATCCACCCTTCAGCACTTGAGATGTCTTGGACAGAATTCCAAGAGCTATTTAATGAAAAGTACTTCCCAGAAAGTATCCGCCATATGAAGGAAGTGGAATTCATTAAGCTGGAGCAGGGAAACATGACAGTTTCTCAATATGAAGCTAAGTTTGCTGAACTGTCTCGTTTTGCGACTCATCTAGTAGACGACGAAGCACGGATGAGTCGGATGTTCTTACGTGGTCTAAGATTCGAAATTCGTCAACAACTTAGCTCTCATAAATTTAGTTTGTATTCAGATGTTGTTGATAGGGCTCAAAGGGTGGAGCAAACAGATGAAAAATTACAGCTAAGAGTCAATGATCAGAGAAATGATAACAACCACAGGAACGAGAACCATCGAGGAGGTAACCAACACTTCGGTGGTAATTCCACATCAAATAACAGAAGAGGAGAATCCAGTGGGAACAATTTCAAAAGAAAGAGATTCCATAATAATTATGGAAGGGCACCAGTACCAGCACCAGCACCGACCCCAGTTTCAAGGGGAGAAGATCGACCACCAGTGAGATGCTATAGGTGTGGTCAGGAAGGTCACATCAGCCCAAACTGTACACTGCAGTCCAAAAAGTGCTACAGTTGTGGGAAAGAGGGTCATCTTGCGCGGTTTTGTCCTGCCACAAAATCAAGTCCAGCTGCAGTGATGATACCAAAAGCTAGCGCGGATAAGGGAAAATCTGTAGTTCAAGGGAGAGCTTTTGTTGTGACATCCCAAATGGCACGAAACTCGAACGAGGTGATAACCGGTAAGCTATTCATAAATTCTTGTGAAGTCTACGCTTTGTTAGATACTGGCTCTACCCATTCTTTTATCTCACCTGCATGTGCTCAGCGTTTAAACTTAACTCCTAAAAATTTGGACTTTGACTTATCAGTTGAAACCCCATTAGGAGAAATGATCATTACATCTACTGTCTATAAATCTTGCCTAGTTCAAATCAACAACCTCACATTACCTGTTGACCTTATTTCTTTGGAGATGCATGAATTTGATGTGATTTTAGGAATTGATTGGTTGACTACCCATCATGCAAAAATTGATTGTTTTCATAAGATTATTAGTTTTCATATTCCTAATCAACCTGTCATGCAAATTCAAGCAACTAAACCATTGAAATCTATAACTGTTATTTCTAGCCATAAAGCCATTCGTTTATTGAAAAACGGATGTCAAGCCTTTTTAGCTCATGTCACTGATTTGAACAAAAATACGTCAAACTTGAATGATATTCCCATTGTTAATGAGTTTCCTGACGTTTTTCCGGAGGAACTTCCTGGCTTACCCCCAAACCGAGAAATTGAATTCTGTATCGATCTTGAACCCGGTACTAAGCCCATTTCCAAAACTCCATACCGAATGGCTCCCATTGAACTTCAAGAGTTAAAAGTCCAACTACAGGAATTGTTGGATACTGGTTTCATTCGTCCGAGTGCATCACCTTGGGGTGCTCCTGTTCTATTTGTGAAGAAGAAAGACGGGAGTATGAGATTGTGCATTGACTACCGAGAATTGAACCATGTCACCATCAAAAACAGGTATCCGTTTCCTCGAATTGATGACATGTTTGATCAATTACAAGGTGTTCAACATTTCTCAAAGATTGATCTCCGTTCTGGATATCATCAGTTGAAGGTTAAAGCTGAGGACATTCCAAAGACTGCTTTCAGAACTCGTTATGGGCATTATGAGTTTTTAGTCATGCCTTTTGGACTAACCAATGCTCCTGCAGCTTTCATGGACATGATGAACCGAATATTCAAGGAATATTTGGATCATTTTGTGGTTGTCTTTATTGATGACATCCTCATATACTCCAAAAGTCGTGAGGATCATGAACAACACCTGAGATTGATACTCCAGAAGCTCCGTGAGAACAAATTATATGCCAAGTTGAAGAAATGTGAGTTCTGGCTTGAGGAGGTCACGTTTCTTGGGCATGTGATTTCTAGTCAAGGAATATCAGTCGATCCTGCGAAGATTGAAACGGTGCTAAATTGGGAACAACCCAAGACAGTAACCGAAGTCCGAAGTTTTCTGGGCCTAGCTGGTTATTATCGGAGATTCGTAGAAGGATTTTCTCGAATCGCCACTCCATTAACTCAGCTTACTCGGAAAAGCACAAAATTCATATGGAGCGAACAATGCGAGAAAAGTTTTCAAGAGCTTAAGAGGAGACTTGTTTCAGCTCCTGTTCTGACCATTCCATCAGGATCGGGAGAATTTGTCATATACAGCGATGCTTCAGGCAAAGGTCTAGGCTGTGTCCTTATGCAACATGGAAAGGTTATAGCTTATGCCTCTCGACAACTCAAAGATTATGAGAAAAATTATCCTACTCATGATCTAGAGTTGGCAGCAGTCGTTTTCGCATTGAAGATCTGGAGACACTACTTGTACGGAGAAAAGGTAGATATCTATACGGATCATAAAAGTCTCAAGTATTTCTTCACCCAGAAGGAACTCAACATGCGACAACGACGTTGGCTTGAGCTGTTGAAGGATTACGACCACACAATCCAGTATCACCCGGGAAAGGCAAACGTTGTAGCTGACGCTTTGAGCAGAAGATCTTATGCGAGTACAAGTGCACTGCTGACAACACAAAAGTGTATTTTGTACGACTTGCAAAAGATGGAGATAGAGCTAAAGACACCAGGGACCCACTCGAAGATTGCTCACGTGCGAGTAGAACCGGCTTTAATCGATAAAATTAAAGCTGCGCAAGCTACCGATCCAGAACTGATGAACATGATGAAGAAAGTACAAGAAGGTGCCATTCCCGAAGCAAGAATTGACGAGAAAGGAATACTTCGAGTCAACTCTCGACTCTGTGTTCCTAACGATCCTGAATTGAAGCATAAAATCATGATGGAGGCACACAACACGCCATTTGCAATCCACCCAGGAGGTACCAAGATGTATCGAGATCTTCGACATACATTTTGGTGGAACAATATGAAAAGGGAGATTGCAGAGTTTATCTCAAGGTGCTTAACTTGTCAACGTGTCAAGGCAGAGCATCAAGTACCTAAGGGTCCTTTACAACCACTTGAGGTTCCCGAATGGAAGTGGGAACACATCAATATGGATTTCGTGACGGGTCTTCCAAAAGTTTCTCAAGGCTTAGATGCAATTTGGGTGATCATAGATAGATTGACCAAATCTGCTCATTTCTTGCCTATACGAGAAAACTTTTCACTTGAACGTCTTGCCGGTATGTACATAAATGAGATTGTGAGATTGCATGGCATGCCAGTTTCCATAGTTTCTGATCGAGATCCTAGATTCACTTCACGCTTTTGGATCAGTCTACAAAAAGCTATGGGCACTGAACTACGTTTTAGTTCTGCATACCATCCTCAAACGGACGGACAATCGGAAAGGACGATCCAGACCCTCGAAGATCTTTTGAGACTTTGCGTACTAGATTTCAAAGGAAGTTGGGATAAGTACTTGCCATTGGTGGAATTTTCCTACAACAATAGTTACCAAGCAAGTATAGGTATGGCTCCATTCGAGGCTTTATATGGACGCAAGTGTCGCTCTCCAGTATGTTGGAATGAGGTAGGAGAAGCAAAACTGTTGGGACCCGAGTTGGTACGCTTGACGACCGAAAAGATCCAAATGATCCGACAACGAATACAGACAGCACAAGAACGACAAAAGAGTTATGCCGATCTTCATCGGAGAGATGAGAGATTCAACGTCGGAGATCATGTATTCTTACGTGTTTCTCCATGGAAAGGGGTTACGAGATTCGGAAAGAGAGGAAAGCTCAACCCTCGATTTATTGGCCCATTTGAAATCCTCGATCGAGTAGGATCCGTAGCCTACAGACTAGCCCTACCACCAAGTATGTCTCGCATCCATAATGTTTTTCACATATCTACGTTACGTAAATATGTGAAAGACCCAAACCACGTCATTGAGTTAGAAGCAGACGTTATAGCAGAAGATTTAACGTATGAGGAGGTACCTGTTAAGATCCTAGATAAGAAGGAGCAGATTCTACGCTCAAAGGTTATACCTCAAGTTAAGGTTTTATGGAGGAACCAAGATATTGAGGAAATGACCTGGGAGCTAGAATCCGAGATGAAATCTAAATATCCTTACCTCTTCGAAATGTCAGGTACGTCAATTTCGGGGACGAAATTTCATAAGGAGGGGAGGTTGTAAGACCCCGAAATTTATGAAATATAAATTTAATTTTCTTCATATATTTTTCTCTGAAACAGTAAAGTGGTTAAATTGACGAAATTGAAAGTTAAGGATGTTATGTGCAAATTTTATTTTGTCGGACAATATTCGTTTGGTCGGGGAATATTCGTTTGGTCGGGGAATATTTGTGCCGTACGACGGCGCCGAAATAACTAATTATTGGTGGACCCCACAACGGAATATTTGTCGGATATAGAAAACGACAGAAGTAACCTTTTTAAATAAAAATAGTCAACGGTGTTAACTGTTAAAATACCGGTGATAAACGAATAGTAGCATACGGTAAATTATGGTATTTTCTGTAGCACACGGTACTCTACAGTAGCACACGGTATTGTACAGTGTCTCATATTATTGGTCTGATAATTGACACCGTAACTGTTGTGCATCATTTCATCAATAATTGTCACTGCATAATATTTTATATTATCAATTCAATAATTGTTGTTACACAGTATTTTGCATTATTGATTCAATAATTGTCATTACACTGTATTTCATATCATCGACTCAATAATTGTTGCTGCACTGTTTTTAAAATTATTGAACCTAATAATTGTCACAGTAGCAAATACACTGTAATTTATATTATTAAATTAATAATAATCTGTAACGTGTTTATTACATTATTGTTGAATTATTATAGCATTATTTTATTTTATATGCAGGACCCATAGGAAGAAAAATAAAATAAAATAAATAAATTTAAAAAAAAAAAAAAATTAATTAATTATTATGTGAATAGTAACATGTGGACCCTATGTGGGGGCCACATGAGAAATAAGCATGTAAAATGCTTGCGGGAAGATTAGGTGAACGAAGGAAAGAAAGAGAAAAGCAGCCAGGCGGCTGCTCCGCGCTTCAACATTGGTGTGCCTCACCTACCGCGCATAGTTATTTTTTTCTCCTATAAATAGCTTGCTCAGCTGAATAGAAAAATCACACCTAAAACATAAAATTTTTCTATAAGAATTTTATGAGTTTTCTCTGAGAATAGTAAGGTTATTTTGAGAGTTTGAAAGCCAAAAGGAGTGCAGGAATTTTTCAAGTTGATCAACCTCATTTAAATCAATATCCAGTCACGTGTTAAGGTAAGGAATATCATTTTATTTTCTCACTTGTAAGGAATATCATTCTTTTCACACTCTTAAATTTATTACGGTAAGGAATATCATTCTTTTCACACTCTTAAATTTATTACGGTAAGGGGTATCATTCTTTTCATCATCATAAATGGATATTATTTTCTTTCTTACTTGAAGGGATTATCATTCTTTGATTCTCGAAAATAATATCGTTTCTTTCTTGTGCCATTTACTTCCATGTATTAAATTGTGGGAATAACCTTACGGCGCGGTTTACCGCCTGTTGGTGAATAACCTTTTGTATTCATTCCTTATTAATCTTTGAGAATAACCTTACGGTGCGGATTATCGCCTGTTTGGTGAATAACTCTTCGTATTCAAATTGATGGGAATAACCTTACGGCGCGGATTATCGCCTGTTTGGTGAATAACTATTCGTATTCAAATTGATGGGAATAACCTTATGGTGCGGATTATCGCCTGTTGGTGAATAACCCTTTTTATTTGTCTCGTGTGGAAATAAATTGTCTACACGAATTATCACATGACACTTTTATTCCATATTCGTAAGTGATATCATTTTCCTTTATACTCATAAGGGATACCATCTTTTTCATCTTCCATTATTCAAACTTACTATGGTAAGGGATATTAATTCCCTTCACCTTTTGTTAATCAAACCTGCTACGGTAAGGGATATTAATTTCTTTCATACACCTAAATCGAAACTTGTTATGGAACTATTGCTTCTATAATTCCTGAAAATATTATATGTTCCATAATAGTTGAATTTCATTATTTCAACTGAACCTTCCTATTTTCTGAACATTTCTATTGAACTGTAATCGTTATTCTGAACTGTGGATCTTGAATATCATTTTTAAATTTCACTCCACATCATGTTGGCAATTTGGACATTATTTGAATCTGCACAAAGTAAACTTCCGATACTTATTGTTTATCCTGTTCTTCTGTTCATCATTTGTATCACTGTTATTTGTATTAATCATTAAGAATCAAGCTTTTGTGAATATCTGTGGCCGGGGGCACAGATGTGATATAATTGTTGAACAGATGATAGGTTAAAGGCGATATACTAGGTTAAAGGCGATACATCTGTTCGGTGTCTTTTATGGCACGTGGTGAAAGTTCTCTTTGGCCCGTAGTGCATAGATGAACTGTTGTTTGGTATGATTATGACCAAAGGCTGAATCTGGTATAATCATGACCGTTGGTGTTATATTGAATGTCTTTGGCCCGTAGTGCAAAGACGAACTGTTGATCTGCATGATTATGACCAGGAACTGTGAAGTTGTATTATTTTGACTAATAGTATTTCAGATGATAAAAGTTGATGATATTTTTACTAAAAAGAGAAGCGAGTGGACATTATAGTCTGCATTATTCTTCTAATAGATTGCTCATTCTGCTGCTATTATTGATCTGAACGTTGTTTAAGAATTTAACTGCAGTTTTTGATATAAACCTTGTAGTCTATTGTATTCTATCAAGAACTCAACTGTTGAAGGCTAATGATAAATTATTCGTCATTATCTTAGTCATGATATTTCTTACTGGGCTATTTGAGCTCACCCTTTCTTTTCGTTCCATTGTTTTTCAACAGGAGATGAGAACGTAACGGGGTCTAGCCGGGGAATGGAGTGAGAGTGCGGGGATAGCTATCATAGTCTTCACGTGTTATAAAATAGTGTGGCAATAATAATGAAGACTTAGTTGTGTTGTATTATCCACTGTATTGTTGTACGTTGTATTTCATTGTAATAATTTTGTTGTAGTCTTTTGACGACTCAAGTTTGGGCTGTGTGGGCTCAGATTTGGGGGCGTCACAGGTACAGGTTGGACCGGTTCAGTACGAGTCTGATTAATACTGAAAATAATAATTTTTTTTTTATTATTAGTATTATTTTATTATTAATATTAATTATTTATTAATAGCAATAATTTTTTTTTCTAAAAAAAATAAAAAAATTGGTATTAACCGAACCACCAAAATTTTGAATCGATACCAAATTGATTGTACCAGTATACCGAATTTATCGGTTCAGACCGGTACAATATATTTATAATATCAAAAATAATGTCCACTCCTAACTGTTATCTAAATTTATGAAATATGCCCATTTGATAAGCGATATTAGTTAAGAGATGGATAAATTTGACCCTTTAAGAAATGATGGGCATATATGGGTAAAAATTAAGGTTAAAAAGAATTAGATGTCTCTATCTCAAAATTAATTAGAAATATATAAGTTGTCCCTAGCCAATATATAGTAGATACAATTTTCCAAAATATTTGACAAGGAATATGATATGTATTGTGACGGATACAGACGAGAGAGAAAGAACAATCAACAGTACTTCAAATTTAGACTTCAGAACAAGAGTTATATTTTGAAAGCAATAGATACTCTTTAAAGTGATATGCGTCATTAGAATAATTGTAAAAATATTATTAAATTTATATTTATTTTGATAATATTAATAATTTTTTTAAAAAACATAAATTTTCTTCTATGTATAAAATAAAATCAAAACATTTATTTAGGAAGGAACGGGTATTATTTTGTAGGATTTTTTTTAATATGTGTCATAAAGGTATATGTTAAGTACGGAAAACAAGAGATATGACCCACTAAATATTATTTGTTTATGTATTTACACTGAATTCAATATATAAAAAAATAATATAGTAGTGGATCCCATGTATTGAATTCAGTACAAATATATAAACAAATAATATTTAGTGAGTCCCATATCTTATTTTTCGTACTTAACATGTGTCTTTAGGACACATGTTAAGAGGACCCTATTTTGTATATCCAAATAATAATTTTTGTAATTTTTGATGTAACTCATTCTCTTTGTATTCATTGATTATATTTTAAAATAAAACAATTATTGGTCTAAATTAGCCATACCAAATTCAAATTTAAGCAAAATACAGAAAGGCATCCATCACAATAACTTTCATATTAGACAACGACTCGAAATAATGCAATTATCATCGAGTCATGATATTTTGTCAAAATTTATTTATATATTTATTAATTTTTTTTATAATTAATTGGTATCCAATTAAATGGATTTGGTGCAAACTGGAAGGTCAAACAATATTGTTGTTGAGCCGTACCAAATAATTAGTTGATACTGCTCTACTATATTAAACAATCTTTTGTCCTTATTTATTTATTTATTTTATTTGTCAATTATTGTGCTATTGGCTATTGCCAGCCTGCCGTCTGCCCAATGCCTTTAAAAATATTAATGTTTGACTTTAATATTCGGTGAAATTTTTCAATAATTCTCATTTAATATTATTATTTGCCTTTTTAAAAATTTAAATATATATACTTAAATATTAATTTTAAAAATATGCAATTTAACTAAAAAAGTCTACAGAAAACTTTCACCTCAAGACCAGAGAATTTTCCTTACTTTTGTAATGCATGTCCTCGGTAACAATCAAAATCTCCCTCCCTCTCTCTCTCTCTATATATATATATCTATATAGGGAAAGAGTACTCCATCTTAATACTTTATTGACTATTTTTTAAATTAATAAATTTTGTTATTATTAATAATAATAATATATATAAAATATATATAATTTAATATTAATATTAATGTTTACTTTTTAAAAATTTTAATATATATATTTAATTATTAATTTTATAAATATTTAATTTGATCAAAAAAATCAACGAAAGATTTTCATCTCGGGACCCAAGGAGTATTACTTACTTTTGCAATATAAGTCCTTGGTAACAATCAGTCTCCCTATGTATATATATATATATATATATAGAGAGAGAGAGAGAGAGAGAGAGAGAGTACCCACATGTAATTAAGAAGAATAACCTCTTAAAACCATCATCAATTAGAAGTAAAGAAAAGGGAAGACAAGATGTATGGTATAATTTCTGATGAAATACAAGTAGATGCGCCGGCAAGTGCAGCATGGAAAGTGTACGGCACTCTGAAATTAGCGGAACTGACGGAGAAGGAGTTCCCTGCTGCTATTGCCAAAATTGAGGTTGTGGAAGGTGATGGCTCTGCTGGAACCATTCTTAAACTCATTTTCCCACCTGGTAAGTCTTAATCTATCACTTTTTTTCTCTTCCCAGATTAAGATATCTTCTATTATCAACATATAAACATCATTAGGCTAAGGGTCGCCATAACTGGAATCATCAGTCTCTTGTTCGTAACCATAATTCTTTAGTATATTTGATTTGATTGATTGATTGATTACCAGGCGCATCGGGTTTTGGTTATTACAAGGAGAAGTTTACCAAGGTTGATGACGAGACGAGGGTAAAAGTGGCAGAAGTTGTAGAAGGAGGGTACCTTGATGTGGGATTTAATTTTTATAGGGTTATATTTGAAATTATCGAAAAAGATGACAAGAGCTGCATCACCAAAGCTACCATCGAGTATGATATTAAAGAAGACTATGCTGCTAATGCTTCCCTCGTTTCAATGGAGCCCTTAATTGGGGTTATGAAAGTTGCAGCCAAATTTTTAACCAATAATTAACAAAGCAACTTATTAATTAATTATGTAATCTTGCAAATTTTCATGACTTGGTGATAATTGCATTATTTTGAGTAGTTGTCTAATATAAAAGTTGTTATGATGGATGCCTTTCTTTATTTTGCTTATATTTGAATTTTGTATGGCCAATTTAGAGCAGTAAATGATTTATTTTAAAATATAATCAATGAATACAGATAGATTGGGTTAGATCAAAAATCACAAAAGTTATTAGAGAATACTATGCCTAAGTTCTAGCGGATAGATTTAGGCTAAATTTGTCGGGCCTATTAGTTAGCGTGTTATTTTCTATATATCTTTCTTTTTATTTCATATGTACAATTATAAGTAATAAATAGTTAATTTAATATTTTAGTACTATAATAAACAATTATGATGACAATTTAGAAAATATTGTGATATTATATGCTACTATTATTAAATAGTTGGCTTTTTTTGCAAAGGAAAATAATTATCAAATAATTTTATTTTTGTGAGCCTGAGACTGAGAAAGTAATTAAATAAATCCACTTCCTTTTCTTATCGTTTTTTCCCCAAACTTTTGATTTTCTCTATTTTTGTTTGTAATCAACTAACGTTAGGGGTCTTAAATTTTCTGTCTAAATAGATTTGAATAAATTAAAATATACCTTATGACATAGTTAATCACAAAAGATTCATTCAATCAATATATAGATACCACATCATTTTAGACATTTTTGGAGATAAAAAATTTAAAATTTAAAACTTCTAACATTATTCTTTGTAATACCATCTCTTTTCATATAAAAAACTTAAGTACATTAAAATATTATATAAAAATTATTATGTCTTTTAAAATTTTTTTAGTGGAATTCACTAATTTTAGTAAATAACTATATTGTACTATATGTAGGATTTATCATAGACAAACATAAAATTTATTTAAAACTCTTCTATTTAAAATTTTTTAATTGACTTAAAAAGAGTATTTAAGTCATTTTTGGAAACCGATGGTATAATTAATGAAAATGATATTTTTTAATAAAAAATTAATATTTTTACATGATTTTTCTCTTAAATAAATAGTAAGTAGGTTCTAAATTTATGTGTGAGAGAGACAGATTCATGTAAAAATATATATTTTTTGTACAAATATTAATTTTCTATAACTAATTGGTATCCAATTAAATGGATTAGGTACAAACTGGAAAGTTAAACAATATTGTACAAACTGGAAGGTTAGTCTTTTGTCCTCATTTATTTATTTTACTTGTCAATAATTGCGCTATTGCCGGCCTGCCGGCCGCCTAATCCCTTTAAAAATATTAACGTTTGATTTTACTCCATTTTATTTGTCAATAATTGTGCTATTGCCGGCCTGCTGCCGCCTAATGCCTTTAAAAATATTAATGCTTGATTTTAATACTCCATTTTATTTGTCAATAATTTTGCTATTGCGTCCGCCGTCTCCATTTTAAACAATCTTTTGTCCTTATTAATTTTATTTTATTGTATTTTTTTGAGAATTTATATTACTTCGTCCGTTTTTTAAATATTGGTTTAATTTAACTTTTTTTAATTAAATTAATTATTTTTATAATAAAAATATACACTATTTTTTTAATAAATATAACTGAGAAACTATAATTATAAAAAATTATATCAAATTTATTAGTACCTTGAATTTTCATGAGTCTAAAAGTAAAATATACTCATTTTTTATTTTAAAATTAATTAATTTGACTAGAAAAATAAATAAATTATTAAGCTAGTTTTCGAGAAGGAGATAGTATTGTAGTTCAATTTTAAATATATATTTCAATTTTAGAGTAGTTTGGGGAGAATATGAGAAAAGATTAGAGAGAAAACTAAGGAAAATATAAGATAAACTAACTTTTAATATGATTATGACTTTACTATGAGATAGACTTAGAAACTATCAAACTGGGTCTAGTTGTTTGTTACTTTATTTCACGATAAAAGTTTTTTATTAACTATTTTTTAAATTAATAATTTATTATTATTAATATTAATGTTTGCTTTTTAAAAATTTAAATATGTATACTTAATTATTAATTTTAAAAATATTTACTTTAATTTAAAAAATCAACTGAAAACTTTTATCTTAGATGTCAGAGAATATTACTCACTTTTACAATATTAGTCCTCGGTAACAATCAATCTCCCTATATATAGAGAGAGAGACAGAGTACCCCATGTACTTAAGAAGAACAACCTCTTAAAATCATCATCAATTACAAAGAAAGGAAAGGAAAGGAAAGGAAAGGAAATGAAAGCTAAGATGTATGGTACAGTTTCTTATGAAAAACAAGTAGATGTGCCGGCAAGTGCAGCATGGGAAGCATATGGCACTCTAAAATTAGCGGAATTGATAGAGAAGGGACTCCCAGTTATTGACAAAATTGAGGTTGTGGAAGGTGATGGCTCTACCGGAACCATTATTAAACTTATTTTTGCACCTAGTAAGTATTCATCTATCACTTTTTTCTTTTTATGGATTAAGATGTATTATCTATTGCATTTTTTCTCTAATTTTTTTTCACACAAACATACATTCAGTGGCATATATTATATTTAATGACATTTTTAGCGATATATTTGTTTATGATGAATTTTATTTTGTTACTAAATATAATATTTATGTCGTTGAATATATATGGAGAGAAATTAGAGAACACCGTAATGAAATCGACTCGAACCAGCTTTTGCGCATTTCTATACGTGTTAAATTGCGATAAAAATTGACATACTTTTATCACAGTATAATTTTTTTCTCCGAGTCTAGGGCATGCTCACGACTTAAACTTCGTAGTATTTTTGTATATAAATTTTTCTTGTACTGCAGGACATAAAGGTCACTTCAGGACACATATTAGGGCTAAAATAAAATCTAAGATGTAATTTTTATATAATGGTACCTATAAAATAGAAAGAGTGACGTATCTATATATTTGATCAAGTTTGTGAATTAATTTCAAAAAATAATAATTATTTTTATACTTGAAAAGAAGTGGCATTTTCTTTTAATTTTTTTCAAAGAGTTATTATATATACTAATATTCTGGTATATTAGAAGGAACGAAAAAATATCGGAGATAAGATGGGAATAATGAAGGACTGGACAGGAAAAAAAAATGTTAGCTCCAACGGGGGCCTATAGGAATTCCGACCCTATAAATGTTATTCACACATCTAGGTTAAATTTACAAATAATGGTTATCATATAAACATCATTGGGATAAGGGCCGCCTTAACTTTTAATTTTTTTTTTTTTTTTTTTATAAAAATATTAATTTTTATATATTTTTGGTCCTTGAACGATAATCATACAATTGACTGTGGTTGTTTGATTTGATTTGATTGATTGATTACCAGGCGCATCAGGCTTTGGTCATTACAAGGAGAAGTTTACGAAGGTCGATGATGAGACGAGGGTAAAAGTGGTAGAAGTTGTAGAAGGAGGGTACCTTGATGTGGGATTTAATTTTTATAGGACCATATTTGAAATTATTGAAAAAGATGAAAAGAGCTGCATCACCAAAGCTACCATCGAGTATGATATTAAAGAAGAATATGCTGCTAATGCTTCCCTTGTTTCAATGGAGCCCATAATTGCTATTGTGAAAGTTGTAGCCAATTTTTTAACCAATAATTAACAAACCAACTTTTATTAATTAATTATGTAATCCTGCAAAATGCAAATTTTCATGACTTGATGATAATTGCATTATTTCAAGTAGTTGTCTCATATGAAAGTTTATTATGATGGAAGCTTTTCTTTATTTTGCTTGAATTTGAATTTGGTAGGGCCAATTTAGGCAAGTAATTGTTTTATTTAAAAAATATAATCAATAAATACATAAAAAAAGGGTTAGATAAAAAATCACTAAGTTATTATTGGGACATACAAAATAATACCCATCAGAATCACGTTGCAAGAATTGAATCGTATTGCTAAGTCAAAATCATATAGTAGAAGCTGATTCGTATAGAAGTTCTGAAGATCATATAGTAGAAGCTGATTCGTATAGAAGCTCTGACAGTACTGCACACTATACGATTAGTTTAGTTAGTAGAGTGAAAGCTGTCAGAATATTGACAATGAAAACATCATGAGTTGAATGACTCGATGTAAATCTATCAGAGTCAAGTTTTATATGGAGTTTAGAAATATTTGTGTCTATTGGCTAATTGATGCTGAAAACTTAGTCAAAGAATTACTATATTTAGAAATTTGATAAGTTAACAAGACTGAAAACAGTTTTGCCTAAACATAAAAAAGCTCATGGCAGATATCTCAAGAATCAAGACAATAAATGAACAACGACCATCTTGTAACGAGAAGAATTCAAAAAACCTATAAGTATAGATGAGACACTGATCAAATTGAAGTACTACAACGCTCAAACATTTACCTTACGAAAAGCCGAAAATCTCATTCAAGCTGCTAAGTACTTAGAGTGATTATAGTAATCCATGACATTCTGATAAGAGTGAGTTTGGTTATATGGATCACTAGTTCCATCACAAGTCTCCAATGGTGGGAGCTTCTTAGTTGGATATGCCCTTTCCTGATCAATGGTAGGTGAAAAGGGATACTTTGGATCAATAGGCTTTGAATTCGACTATGTTCTAGTTCCTCTACTATTTTTAAAACTGGGTAAAGGACATTCAGTGTTTTATCATGTTTTTCCCTATCATCTTCATGATCCCTATCATGGTCGGAAGACCGAGTCCGCCTTGTACCCCCTTTCCTTGTTTCATCATAATTTTGATCTTTTAATGGGGAACTAGTCCGGGGTACATTTGATCGAATAGTCTCCCTATCTCTTTGTGATGCTTGCCTTTTTTCTCCCTTCCTTGTATCATCGTTATTTTCCTGCCATACTTCTGCCTGCCTTATCTCTCCATGATGACCCATTGAACTAATCCTCTACTGTGATGTAGGGGGGTCATCCGCATGTCTCCGGGTGTATCAGTTCTGACCCCCTGATAGTGGTGGGGAGATCATCATCATTCCTCAGTTCGGACAGAGGAGCACTCTGTTCCTGTTGTAAAAAGACTAAAACAAGGAAAAGACTAAAATACCTTGATAGCTATAATCCCCTTTCCATTCCTTACATTCCCTGCTCCTTAAAAACACTCTTGCTCTCAAGGGTGGGTTTTATCAGAACAATAACTGAAGTTGGAATCCCTCAGTGGAAATGTCTTATCTTCATAATCTTCTGCTTCCCCAACCCTTTAAATGTTTTCAAATCCCTCTAACATACTGTAACAGGTTTGGCGTTTGGGCACTTGAGTAGATCATACAATGGCTTGATATATGCTTGACTACTAAATACTAAATTTGCTCATGAGTACCCCCATATGTGGCATTTGACAGAGCCTAAGCAGCTTCTTTCTTGATATCAAATTTTGCATTTTAGAGGTGTTGAACAAGAGGACCAATACTATTGGCTTCAATTACAGACTGAATTTGCTCCTTATTGCTAGCTGTGATGTTGGAAATAGTCCAGCACAATTATTTCTTAATACTCTTCTTATGATTATTAGTCAATAAGTTCAAAAGGCAGAGCAGTGCTTGATGATTGATGATAAACTGAGTTTGCATATCATCTCCAGTAACAATGTTCCCAATAATGCGAAGAACAAAGATCAGAACTAATGGAGATGGATGAAGTAAAAACTCAACAAGTCGAGGACATACACCGAATTTAATCATAGCTTGAATTTTATCATTAGTACCATCAGAACTATTTCTAAGCTCCATTTTAAAGTAGTCACCAAGTGAGAAACCTCATGGCAAGAGAATTAATAAGAAAACATGGTACACCATTTTTCACTTTATACCCAATGGTAATAAACGAATAGTTCCCATTAAGGCATATTCCACAAAAGGCTTCTCATTTCCAATTGAATGTGAATATGTTACTAGTATGGCTTCAGAAGTGCAGTATGTCCAGCAAAAGACACCAATAATACTCGAGTTCACAAATTGTGTAATGTCAGAATTCTTCGCCTGCTCAAACTTGTTTGAATTCAGATAAACACCAATAATAATTGAAGCTTCAGGGACTCTGGTGCAACAAGGCCAACAGCTCCCCGTCCAAAGGCAACTACTATCCATCATGTTGTACAACAATGCAACATCTCCAGTTGTTACACCAGCAATAAGCTCCCCAATAGTTGTGCTAGTCTCATTCTGAGTCCCATGAAATTTTTCAGCACGTATATGGTACCCCTCAATAATTTTTGGATATGTCAAAGTCTTACAGATTGCTGGAACAAAAACATATACATGTATCATCCTCATCGTTATGAAGAACTTATGGTTTGCAATTATAGTTGAGGATATATAAACTTGGCATAAAAGGTCATCGCTAACACCCTCACTGGAATCCAACTTCCACATCAGTGCAGTTAGCATGAAACATAACACAACACAGATGGTGACGTACACTGCATAAATGGGGAAATTCTTCATCCTCTGAACGACAGATCTACATGACAAGACAACAATAAAAGTCTCACTCACCCCAGACTTGTTCAAGACTATACAAGATATACCATGAGTCGCATTCGTTGCAAAAGCCATTGTAATACCTATGCTTGCACTCTCATTCTCTATCACTGAGTTAAGTGCATACAGAAATACCTCATATTCATCAAGCTTATTTTCCGTCATTAAAAAATCAAACTCCTTCCCAGAGAGTGTTCCTGCTCCATTGCCTTTGCAATTTTCAGCCTTGGTCAGCAAATAAATTTTTCCTGGATCAAAAATAAATTTTAACCATTTCCACCATGTTGTGTAAGAAGCCAAGATCTCCACTCACCGTGAGTAGCTGCTCAACTAATTTTGGTCCTTCTTCACAAGATTATGACAAGTATTCCCCAGCCCATCAAAAGTTTCCTTTGCCCTGGTCACCATGTATGATAAACAAACAATAAAAATCATTTTGAATATACCATAATGGTTTGAACTTTCAGCTTGTGTTAGCTCTGCTTCTTCTTTGATATCTCCTTTGCCAACAAACACTTCCTCAAGAGCCAGCATAGCTGCATCTAAGATTGCTAAGGGAGAAATCTCTTCCATTGCTAAAGCAGGAACATTTGACTGAATAGACATATCTTTTATAGCTTGTTTTAGAGTGAAATGGAAATGAAATAAAGCATCTAGCTTCCAGCACATTTTCTTGAACAACATAGTTGTCTCCTTCTTTTGCTCATCTGGAAAGGTCAACACTACCGAAACCAAGCCCATCTTTTGAACATATTCATCTGCATAAATTTTAGCAAGACCCTTCTTACTCCTGTTCTCATCCAGTTCCTTGATTTCTTTTGGTACCTTTGATGGTAAAGTAGCAGCCCTCTGAACATCATTGAATCTCCCCTCGAGTTTACATTTCTGAATTAGCTCTTTAATATTAATAGTAACCTCTTCAGAGATTGTTGGAGCAGGTCTTACGTTGTGCTTAAAATCGAGATCAACTTCTAGTGCACTATTCTTTGTCCTTTTCGTAGTAGTAACCCAAGTTTGCTTTCTCCATTTCCTCTATTTTATAACGCCGTTTCTCAAAGGTAGAAAGATTTTTTTCCTTCTGGTTATCATCATGACCCATGTCATCACTTTGTTCATCACCTGTGTTTGAGTCAATTCCTTCTGTATCAAGCCTACTGGGATATTCATGCTCACTACTACCACGTATCCTATTTTCAGCATAAGCAGCAATAGCAAGACTATTTTTAATGAGTTCCATGAGTGTTGCCTAACAACCTAAGTTTATCAGCATTAGTAGCGGGTAATTGCTTAACTTGTATATTAACCTTCCTACCTCTGCTATCATTATACATCGGTTGGTATTGAGTAGTAGCACACAAACAATCCTCATCTTGATTAAATCCATAAATTAATACTTTCCTATTTAATGTACCTCTTGTAGTCCTCTCATCAAACACGTTGTTGGCAATAAGAATCCACTTTATATTTGTAGAGAACTCCAGTACCATAGAGTTGTCCACTTGCCTGGAAAGCAAATCATGAACCAATTCATTGCGCACTTATTGAACAGGTGGGTTCGGATCACCAATTTTGGTTTGGAATTCCTCGCGTTCACCTTCATCGTCATTTTCATCATACTCTGGGCCCATGGACTCCATTACTGCACATAGGCAATCATCCTCTTGGGTAGCACTACAAATTAGCACTCTACAATGATACTCTGGCTTGGATTTTGATGTCGTGTTGAAATAGGTACCCTAGCAAATTAGCACTCTACGATGATACTCTGGCTTGGATTTTGATGTCGTGTTGAAATCAGGTAGCCTAGCACTCTTCATGAACTGCTCAAATTTTACATCAATAGAATTATAAAGCTCTTTCATGGATTCTCAAAGATTTTTGATGCTGTTTCCTAGGCTTTTAGAATTTTGATTCTCTATTGCGATTTCCCTGGGATTGGAACGGCTCTGATACCAATGGTAAGGAATTAGAAATCACCAAAATCTATTAATCAATCTGTAACTTGAAATGATTCTGCAGAAAGTGAAGAAATGGGAGAAAATTAAGAAGAATCAGAGGAGGGAGATAGAAGAGGAGAGAGAATTAGAGAGAATCAGAAGATTGGGGAGAAAACAACGTAACTCGTTCCATTCATATCCTTCTCAGATTACATCTGCAGCTATATAACCCCTTACAACCAATTCGAAGGAAAAAACATGTGTCGGAGCTGAGCCATGTGGAGCAACTACCTAAGCTCACTCACTGAACATGTGCAATGATAAAATGGAAAATACAATACGGTCCCCTGTCTAAAACAAGGAAAAGACTAAAATACCCTGATAGCTATAATCCCCTTTCCATTCCTTATAGAGAAGTTTACGAAGGTCGATGATGAGACGAGGGTAAAAGTGGTAGAAATTGTAGAAGGAGGGTACCTTGATGTGGGATTTAATTTTTATAGGACCATATTTGAAATTATTGAAAAAGATGAAAAAAGCTGCATCACCAAAGCTACCGTCGAGTATGATATCAAACAAGACTCTATACTGCTAATGCTTCCCTTGTTTTAATGGAGTCCGTAATTGCTCTTATGAAAGCTGCAGCCAATTTTTTAACCAATAATTAACAAAGCAATTTTTATTAATTAATTATGTAATCTTGCAAATTTTCATGACTTGATGATAATTGCATTATTTCAAGTAGTTTTCTCATATGAAAGTTATTGTGATGGATGCCTTTCTTTATTTTGCTTAAATTTGAATTTGGTATGGCTAATTTAGACTAGTAATTGCTTTATTTTAAAATATAATCAATGAATATAGAGAGACTGGGCCAGATATTTTTTTTTTGTTAATATTTCTATAAAAAAAATGATTTTCTTATAATGTGTTCTAAGGGCACATTCTAAACACTTAAAAAAATGCATAATAATATTTATTTATGTATTTGAACTGAATTCAATGCATAAAAAAATAATATACTAGTGGACCCCATATATTGAATTCAGTGTAAATATATAAACAAATAAAATTTATCCTTATTTTTCGCACTTAGCATGTGCTCTAAGGGCACATGCTAAGAGGACCCAAGAAAAAATGATATTTTTATAAAACTTTACTCACATAAAGGTGAACACCATTAACTATTTATGTGAATAGAACCTTATAAAAAATATTAATTTTTTTTTATAAAAATATTAATTATTCAAAAAAATCATAAAAAATATTATTGGGACAAACAAAATAATACCCGTTCCTTCCTAAATTAATTTACTTTTGATTGTTCTTTCTCTCTCCTCTGTATGCGTTAGAGTATGCTCCCTTATGTGATGAGTAATGCTAGGAACATGTCCAAAATGTGCACTAAAAGTCGTTTGATTTCAAAATAAGAATCAATGTGCCGGTTGCCATGATCATAGACTTAATTATCATTGAACAATTTAGGTTATCATATAGCCAATTTGTTCTCAAATATAGGAGTAATATTTTTAAGATATTTTTAAATTTAAAAGTATTAAGAATTAATTTAGTTTAAAACAATACAATTATAAAAATTTGTAAAGAATTTAAGTAATACTATTAATTACAAAATTTATTATTTCTAGAAATTAAATAAATCACATTTGTTTTTGATTTATAAATTCAAACTTTATCTTATATTTTAAAAGAAATGAAGAATATTTAATTAGTACACATGTATTTCTTAACATGCGTAAAAGTTTTACAATCAAGTATTTATGTTTTCAAAACTTCATTTTTATAGTTACCACTATATGCTATCAACTTAGAAATTAAAGAAAATTAAATAGATGATAACCATTATTTGGTATTGGTAGCTAAAATATTGTTAAGATCTCAAATTTTACTTTTAAAAAATATTTCAAATAATATGTTGAATACCTCCTGTTCTTTTTCCCTCTTCGATCGATCAAGTGATTATGTGCTCTTCGTGAATTTCTCATCTCTTCAATTAACACGAAACTCCTAATCCTAATAAGGTACGAAATTTCTGTCTACATATGTCATCATGACATAACATTAGTTAAGTATAACTTTCGAAATTAAATGTCATAAAGTATTCATAAAATATTAGCTATCACTTTATTTAAAACTTATTAAAAATAAAAAAATTAAAATATGATATAAAAATTATTATGACTTTTAAAAAAATTTAAGTGGAATTCACTAATTTTAATAGGTAACTATATTGTAATATATGTAGGATTTATCATAGACAAATATAAAATTTATTTAAAACTCTTCCTGCTATTTTAAAATTTTTAATTAACTTAAAAAGAGTATTCAAGTCATTTTTGGAGATGGATGATATAATTAACGGAACCGATATTTTTATATAAAAAATTAATATTATATTTTTATATGATCTCTTTCGTATAAATAAAAAGTAAGTCTCAAAGCTATGCAAAAAAAAGATAAACTCGTGTAAAAATATTGTAGTTAGGCTGTACCGGATTAAATGGTTTTGGGACAAACTGGAAGGTCAAACCGTATTGTAGTTAGGCTGTACCGGATCATTAGTTGATATTGCTCTACTATATATGACAATCTTTTGGCCTTATTTATTTATTTTATTTGTCAATAATCGTGCTATTGCCAACCTGCCGTCTGCCTAATGCCTAATGCCTAATGCTGTAGGCAGAATCTTTTGCGGGCCAATTTTTATAAGATTCCAAGTCTTTACTCCTCGTCCTTCTCTTCTTCCTATTTTTGTATTTTTTTGAGAATTTATATCACTTCATCCATTCTTCAAATGTTGGTTTAATTTAATATTTTTTAAATTAAATTAATTAATTTTATAATAAAAATATGTACTTTTTTTTTATAAATATAGTAGAGAAATTATAATCATAAAAAATTATATCAAATTTAGTAGTACCTTCAATTTTCACGAGTCTAAAAAAAAAATATACTTAATTTTTAATTTTAAAATTAATTAATTTGACTAGAAAAAAATAATCTATTAAGCTAGTTTTTCAGAACGAGATGGTATTGTAGTTCAATTTTAAATATATATTTCAATTTTAGAGTGGTTTGGTATGAGAAAAGATTAGAAAAAAAATCAAGAAAAATATAAGATAGACTTACTTTTAATATGTGGGTATATTGATTATGACTTTACAAAGAGATAAGAGTTGAAAATATCAACTTTGACCTATTTTTTTGTTATTTTCTCTGTCTCAGGATAAAAGTTTTTTATCGACTATTTTTTAAATTAATATTTTTTATTATAAATATTTTTATTATACACACGCACATACAATTTAGTATAAAAAGTCTTTAAATATCATAAAATACATACAATTTAATATTAATATTAATGTTTGCCTTTTAAAAATTTAAATATATATACTTAATTATTAATTTTAAAAATATTTAATTTGAACAAAAGAGTCAAAGAAAGATTTTCATGTAATTAAGAAGAATAAACTCTTAAAATCATCATCAATTAGAAGGAAAGGAAAGCTAAGATGCGTTGGCAAGTGCAACATGAAAAGTGTATGGCACTCTGAAATTAGCGGAATTGATAAAATTGAGGTTGTGGAAGGTGATTGATGGCTCTACCGGAACCGTTCTTAAACCCATTTTTGCACCTGGTATGTATTGGATCTATCACTTTTTTCTTTTCCTCGATTAAGATATATCCTCTGTTGCATTTTTCTCTCACACAAACACACATTCAGCTACGCATATATTATATTTGACGACACTTTTAACGACATATTTATTTTTGATAAATTTTATTGTGATTAATTATTTGTAAAAAAATTTATTTTATCGCTAAATATAATATTTATACTTAGACTTTGTAATATTTTTTTATATAATTTTTTTCTGGTACTGCAGGACATAAAGGTCTCTTTAGGACACATATTAGGACTAAAATAAAATCGAAGATGTAATTTTTATATAATGGTACCTATAAAATAGAAAGAGTGATATATTTTTGTCTTTGATCAAGTTTGTGAATTAATTTCAAAAAATTATAATTAGTTTTATACTTGAAAAGAAGGGGTATTTTCTTTTATTTTTTTCTCCAAAAAGATTTTTATATATGCTAATATCATGGTATACTAGAAGGAATGGAAAAATATTGGAGATAAGACAGGGATAATGAAGGAGTGGACAGAAAAAAAAAAATGTTAGGCTAAATTTACAAACTGGAGGGTCAAACAATATTGTAGTTGAGCCGTACCGAAGAATTAGTTGATACATACTGCTCTACTATTCTAAACAATAATTCTCATTTAAAATTATTATTAAATAATATTATTGTTTGTCTTTTTTAAAATTTAAATATATATACTTAATTATTAATTTCAAAAATATTTAATTCGACTAAAAAAGTCTACAGAAAACTTTCATCTCGGGACCAGAGAATTTTACTTCCTTTTGCAATGTAGTCCTTGGTAAGTTGGTAACAATCAACCTCCCTATATATATATATATAGAGAGAGAGAGAGAGAGAAAGAGTACCCACATGTAATTAAGAAGAGTAAACTCTTAAAATAATCATCAATTAGAAGTAAAGGAAAGGACAGACAAGATGTATGGTATGATTTCTGATGAAATACAAGTAGATGCGCCGGCAAGTGCAGCATGGAAAGTGTACGGCACTCTGAAATTAGCGGAGCTGACGGAGAAGGAGCTCCCTGCTGCTATTGACAAAATTGAGGTTGTGGAAGGTGATGGCTCTGTTGGAACCATTCTTAAAGTCATTTTTGCACCTGGTAAGTAGTATTAATCTATTACTTTTTTCTCTTCCCAGATTAAGATATCTTCTATTATAAACATTATTAGGCTAAGGGTCGCCATAACCGGAATCATCAGTCTCTTGTTCATAACCATAATTCTTTAGTATATTTGATTTGATTGATTACCAGGCGCATCGGGTATTGGTTATTACAAGGAGAAGTTTACGAAAGTTGATGATGAGACGAGGGTAAAAGTGGCAGAAGTTGTGGAAGGAGGGTACCTTGATGTGGGATTTAATTTTTATAGGGTCATATTTGAAATTATTGAAAAAGATGACAAGAGCTGCATCACCAAAGCTACCATCGAGTATGATATTAAAGAAGACTATGCTGCTAATGCTTCCCTTGTTTCAATGGAGCCCCTAATTGCTATCATGAAAGTTGTAGCCAATTTTTTAACCAATAATTAACAAACCAACTTTTATTACTTAATTATGTAATCTTGCAAATTTTCATGCTTTGATGATAATTGCATTATTTCGAGTAGTTGTCTAATATGAAAGTTATTATGATGGAAGCCTTCTTTATTTTGCTTATATTTGAATTTTGTATGGCCAATTTAGATCAGTAATTGTTTTATTTTAAAATATAATCAATGAATACAGAGAGACTGGGTTAGATCAAAAATCACAAAAGTTATTAAAGAATACTATGACTAAGTTTTAGCGGATAGACTTGGGCCAAATTTATCAATTCTATTAGCTAGCGTGTTATTCTTTATATATCTTTCTTTTTATTTCATATGTACAATTATAAGTAATAAATAGTTAATTTAATATTTTAGTGCTATAATAAACAATTATGATGACAAATTAAAAAATATTGTGATATTATATGCTACTATTATTAAATAGTTGGCTTTTTTTGCAAAGGAAAATAATTTTCAAATAAAATTCTTTTTGTGAGCGAGAGTAATTAAATAAATCAACTTCTTTTTCTTATCGTCTTTTTTCCAAACCTTTGATTTTCTTTATTTTTTTTTGTAATCAAATAACGTTAGGGGTCTTAATTTTTTTTGTCTAAATAACTTTGAATAAGTTAAAATGTACTTTATGACATAGTCAATCACAAGAGATGCATTCAATCAATATAATGATGTCACATTACTTTAGACATTTTTGAAGACAAAAAATTTAAAATCTCTAACACTATACTTTGTAATACCATCTCGTTTCATATAAAAAGCTCAAGTATGTTAAAATATTGTATAAAAATTATTATGACTTTTAAAAAAATTTAAGTGGAATTCACTGATTTTAATAAATAACTATATTGTACTATATGTAGATCAGAGACAAAAATAAAATTTATTTAAAACTCTTCCTTCTATTTTAAATTTTTTAATTGACTTAAAAAGAGTATTTAAGTCATTTTTGGAGACCGATGGTATAATTAACGAAAATGATATTTTTAGATAAAAAAATTAATATTTTTAGATAATCTCTCTCTTAAATAAATAATAAATAGGTCCTAAATTTATGTGAAAGAGACATATTCATGTAAAAATATATTATTTTTTTGTAAAAATATTTTTTTTATTTATAATTAATTGGTATCCAATTAAATGAATTGGGTACAAACTGGAAAGTGAAACAATATTGTACAAACTGGAAGGTGAATCTTTTGTCCTTATTTATTTATTTTATTTGTCAATGATTGTGCTATTGCCGGTTCGTCTGCTCTACTATATTAAACAATCTTTTGTCCTTATTTATTTATTTTATTTTATTTGTATTTTTTTGAGAATTTATATTACTTCGTCCGTTTTTCAAATATTGATTTAGTTTAACTTTTTTTTATTAAATTAATTATTTTTATAATAAAAATATACACTATTTTTTTAATAAGTATAACAAAAAACTATAATTATAAAAAATTATATCAAATTTATTAGTGCCTTGAATTTTCACGAGTCTAAAAAAAAATTATATTCAATTTTTATTTTAAAATTAACTAATTTGTTTAGAAAAGTAAATAAATTATTAAGCTAGATAGTATTTTAGTTCAATTTTAAATATATATTTCAATCTTAGAGTGGTTTGGGGAGAATATGAGAAAAGATTTGGGAGAGAACCAAAAAAAATATAAGATAAACTTGCTTTTAATATAATTGTGACTTTACTAAGAGATAGACTTGAAAATACCAACCTGGGCCTAGTTGTTTGTTACTTGCTCTATGTCACGATAAAAGTTTTTCATCGATTATTTTTTAAATTAATAGATTTTATTATTATTATTACTAATATTAATATTAATGTTTGCTTCTAAAAATTTAAATATAAACACTTAATCAATAATTTTTAAAATATTTAATTTAACCAAAAAAGTCTTACTTTTGTAATACAAGTCCATGGTAACAATCAATCTATCTCTATCAATTACTATATATAAAAGTACATCAAGCGATCCTTTAAATTAAAAAAATTAGGTGAGTCAACTCACTTTAATTTAAAAACTCACTAATTAAACTCAATTAATTTGAAAAATATTTGAGTTGTCTCGGTTCAATATATAAAATGCCAAAGCATGGTCTGTCTAATTTTAAAAACCATCGAATTAACTCAGTTCGTTAGTAATTTAAAGAATTCTAAATCGATTTCTTTTCAATCGACTTCTTCTTCGTTGTTGTTCCATCTTCTCACATTCGCTCCTTCATCTCCCGAGCTTACAATCGACTCTATTATTCAGTCTTATTTAAGTTAGATTCCTCAAATTTAGACGTTGCCTCTAGTGCATCATCATCGACATCCAATAAATCTTCAATTACTTCCTCACTGTCGTCTTCGATTCCTTCCGAAACTTCGCCAAAAACATCTTCGTACTCCTTTGCGGCTTCCTCATCATCGTCGTCGGGGTCTTCATCGGTATTGCCTCTTCTCCTTCATCGCTCTTTCACCTGCAATCTAGGGTTTTGTAATGATAGAATCCCAAATCAATTTCACCACTAAAAGTTTTCTCAAGTATGAAACGCAACTAATTGAATGAGGGATTTTGCTCAAGCTCTTAAAATTTGTGATGAAGCCCTGGAAATCGAGGATACTCATATCAAGACTCTGCTCTGTAAAGGTAAGATCTTGCTTAATCTCAACATATTTTTAAAGTTTACTATGACAATCCATTATCATATCGTTAAAATCTGTAAATTTATCAAATGGGACAATGAGATGGAAGGAGTACTAAGTTTCTAGATTATGCCTTTGGTTTTTGTTCGGGAGTTGGATTTGGGTGTCAAATGCAGAATATGTTTACTCTCACCTATGAATCATTACTAATTAGATTAATCTCTTCCTTACTTCAGCATCGACAGGATTGAGATGTTCTTCTGAAGGAAAATATATATTTGTTTTTGGATTGGAGGGAATATTTATCGAGGGTGAAAAGATACTCCAATTTAACTGAAAATTATGCACAAATTTTAGCATATTTTTGAGCTTTTTATATACTCTTAAAAAGTTCTCACTAAAATTACACATTACATGTTTGATATTATGACTTAAAGAGGTCTTACATAGTCATTTTAACCTTTAATCCCAAAATTTACAATATTCTTCAGTCTATTATATACTCTACATCATTTTGAGGTGACCTTTATATTAGTAAAGATTTTTTTTGAAACTGAATCAAATATGGTTTTGCTGTGACGACCCCAAATCCGGGTTCTTTAACCTCGGGTTTGGTTCTCATTGTACAATACTTAACAACAATGAAATACATAAATTGTATTCAAATTTCGCGGAATAATACAAAAGGTTCCTTAACAAAAGGCTACACTTCCCAAGGTCTATTACCTTAATCTTAACATTACATATCTTAAGGGAAAATACAAAAGATTTACAACAGTAATTACATAACAGTAATTTAAACTAGCATGCAACTACTAAAATTAAGCATTCGCTTTCCCCTTGCCTTTGTCCGATTTAGAGTTTTCGGGATTGGCTGAAATATAGTCATGATATAACAAGAATGAGCAACTAAATGACTCAACAAGTTTATAAACAACAATCATACGATATATCATGATGAAGGGAAATAACTTCAAGGTTTTCAACAATAGCAATTGTGAAAGATATCAAGAATCAATGTTCAATAAAAGAATGTATTGACTCTTTACTGCTGAGTGGTCTTTAATGGTCGTGAACTGCTACTAAGGTAGAACAGACATACAATGACTGACACATTGTTTAAAATAACGGGATACTTGAGGGGATCAGTCCTCGCATGTCCTATGTATATGCATCACATTTAGATTTCTTGCGCGCTGTCGGTTTTTCGACAAATAAAAATCCCCTTTAACTAGGGTTGTTCTTTCTCAGTCTTACGGTAAGAATCCGCACCAGCCAATGGTTTGGATAAGCTTTTATAATATTCAATTCAATGAATTAACATACATTTGTCTAGCCGAAACAATTAGCTTAGACATCTTAAATAGTTGCAAAAGCACTATGTGCGAATACAATAATCAATAACGATGTGAAGAAATTTTCGATAATTAATTCACTCAAGGGTCTGTCAAATATTTACGAGTGTAGATACTTGCTCAACGATAAATGAATTGCTCAATGTAATTAAGGTTGAATAATAATTGCAACAATAAGTACAAGTTAAGGGGTAGAAAACTTGCCTCGTGCGTGATCTACTGCTAACCAATTCAATTTAATTCTCTTTAGATAGACCTAACAATTAATCAAGTTGATCTTCAAATTAGTATCATATACGCATTCATATGATAACATCTATGCATGTTATACATAACCATATAATTAAATAATTAAGGGTATATTAAACACTTAGAAAATATTATCATTACTTGATAATATTTCAATCACATAAAATCTATATTAATTACTTAATATAGTTCACATTCTTATATAACGTTATTAACAATTAATAATATTCTATTAGTCTTATAATATTATTAATCATTTAATAATATTCTATTATCCTTCTAATATAATTAATCCCTTAATAATATTTTATTAATCTTTAACCATTTAATAATACATTGTCACATTATTAATATTATTAATCATTTAATAATATTTTATTCATTATCTAATATTATTAATCATTTAATAATATTTTATCTAATATCTAATATTATTAATCATTTAATAATATTTTATTATCTTATTAATATTATTAATCATTTAATAATATTTTAATCATTATCTAATATTATTAATTATTTAATAATATTTTATTCTTTATCTAATATTATTAATCATTTAATAATATTTTATTAACCTTATAATATTATTAATCATTTAATAATATTTTATTCGTCTTTTAATATTATTAATCATTTAATAATATTTTATTCATTATCTAATATTATTATTTATTTAAATAATATTTATTGACTTACTAATATTATTGCTCATTTAATAATATTTTAATCTCTTACTAAAATTATCAATCATTTAATAATATTTAATCGATTGTTAATATTATTAACCATGTAGTAATATTTTAATACTCTTTAAATAATACAAAAAGTTAACTTTTAAATTGGGTTAACCTTAGTATTTAATTTAAACATTTAGCTAACATTTATTTATAATTAGACTTCCTATATGTTAGTTTAATAACCAAATATATTCCTTTTACACCTATTTCAACTTAATTTTTCAAAAAAAACTCAACTCGGACCGACCCGACCCGACCCGGACTGCCCAACACTGTCTGGCAGCGTGTTCTGACGCAGCTGCGTCAGTTTTGACGCAGGTGCGTCAAGATATTTTGTCGGGAAATTAATTTTTTTTTGACTGCTCGACCCTCCGACGCTCCGACAGCCATAACTTCTTCATTTTAAAACATTTTGGGGTGATTCTTGAGTCTATTCTCATCAGAATTTCATGATCTACAATTTATCTTTAGATCATAAATCCAAACGAAAGTATCCGTAAAATCGCTCACAAGGACAAAATGAAAACTAGTTTCATAAATCCTTGATTTTAATGGTTCAAACTTGAAATAAATGAACTCTACACATTCAAATGACACCAACTTAGTGTTGTTGTCTTCCTAACTTCTTGTTTTATAATATTACATGGTTCGATCGTCTTTTTGAAAACGTTTTACACGAAATTTACGGATCGAACCACTTAGGGTTTAAAAACGACATCCTTTTTGGTAAAAGCTATAACTTCTTTGTTATTCATTATTTTTGAAAAGTTCAACAAGAGTTTTTCTTTAAAACTTATAGATCTAGCTTTCTAGCCATAAAAATCCAATTTTCAATTTGTACATTTCAAAATACAACGTTAAACATAACATGCATGGTTAGGGTTTTACCGGTAAAACATGTTATGAACTTTTCTACAACTTCTATGCATTTTTCACATACCAAATCATGTTATAAACACATAGAGCTATGAATATACATATATTACATAGTTAAATACATCTAGACCATCAAAACGAGTTTTGATCGGTTAAAAATAGATTTTAACCGATCAAAAGCTATGTAGACTACAAAAACGAAATAAGAAGAAGTTGAGAGCACTTTTAAACCTTTGTGATTTGTTTGCTCTCCTTCTTCTCCTACCAAATTATGTTGTGTAGTTTGAGGACATCTACCAAGACCTTCCTTAGTTTTTTCTCTCAACTCACAAGTGTATTTTTCCTTTCTAGCTAACAAATGCTCTCTCTTTTCTCTTTGGATGTGTCTAGCAAATGAACTAACAACCAAAACAAGAGTGTTGAGCATCCTATTTATAGCCAACCCTTAATCTAACATTAATTCACTAATCAAGCTATGTTGGTGAAATTAAATGCTAAGTATGCTTACTATTCCATTGATTGACTAGTTGATAGACTTTTGGAATGACTAGAGTTGTTGGCCAACTTATGACATAGAGTAAATTAGAAGCAATCTAGGAAATCAAGTCATCCAAGTGGGGTCCTCCAAAAATTCAGCAAAATGGCTTTTCCAAGCTATTTTTCCTTTATTTTTAATGCTAAATTGTGCATATATTGGGCTCCACATTGGGCTTGAGAATAACTTCTATTGGGCTCATTTAATTAAATTGTTTGGGCTCAATTTAAATAACACATTGGGCTTACATTAATTATTCTAGGTTACATTTAATTAAATAAAGCATTGGGCTTGTTTAATTAATTACATGGGCTAGTAATTAAATTAATTACATGGGCTACTAGGTTAATATCTTTAACCTAATTTATCAACTCATTTGGATTTAAAATATAATCCAATTAGATTTGCTTTAATTAATTATACACATTGCTTTAATTCTTTAAATAAATATACAAGCACATAAGTACATTTATTTAATTCTCTAATGCACAATTAATTAATGCAAAAAGTTTAAATTCATTGCTAAATATTTATTAAGTATATTTACAATGACTAATGAAATTCGTGGTCATTACATTTGCAGTACTTCAAAACTGTAGTTCTTGATCTGCAGGCCAATGGAAATGCTGAAATCCTTAATGGGTTTTTACAGAAGTGCAAGAAAATGGAGTCTTCGTCAAATATGGGAGTTTTTGATATCTCTGACTGGATACTTGATGGGAAATCAAGAAATCTGAGATTGGTGGGCGTGGCCTATTTGTAACCAAGAACATTGATAGAGGACTTTGTTGTTGGTCACAAAAGCTATTGCTACTGAGAGAGTTATATTGCCCCAATTTGATATTGATTACTTTTTAGTTGGACTAACATTTTTATCATGGACTTTGAAACTGAATTAGTTGATAAATAATACACAAATTGATGCTATTGTACAATTTCATGATTGATAGTTTTGATATTACATACATGCTTGGTTTTGATTGTGGTGATCATATTTGATGTTTTTCTTTTCTTAATTTGGGTTCAATCGATTCATTTATGATGTTATATTTTCAGGAAGTTGTTTGTATCTTCTAGGTTATCCTCTTTAGGATTTCACCCGATATTATAGGGAAATGACAATTTCAGTTTTGAAATCTGCAGTTATGAATTTCATTGATTGTGTGGTCCTTTACACCAACTCAGTGTTGATACTTTTACATGTGATAATAGCTTACAAATCCAAACCTGGCATTCTGCGTTTTCATCATATATTTTTCAATATGCGTACTCATTCAAATATTTCATGATTGTGGTCAAAATTTAGCAAAGAACAAGTTTAAGAATTTTGTGATTTAGAGCTATAACTAACTCTTCAATTTATATCTTTATTTGAATTTGCTTTCCTGTAACAAAATAGAAAGGACTGATATGACTTAAAATCTAAGCACCTTTTGAAAATATTAAATTATTTGTGGTATTAAATTATGTTATAAAACATTTTTGTTAGAGTTAGTGAAAGATGCATTTTTTGCAATACTGTACAGTGGAATAATCAACAATCTCTTTCATTTAAATATGCTTACAACATTTGCGTGCTCTTGCTTTTGCTTTGTATGCCGCATCTAGCCACATTCATTTTGCTTTTCCCCACATTCATTATAATCATGCTTTAAACTCGATAGAGTAATTTCATTTTCATGTGAAACGAAGGACATAATATGACGAATTTGAAGTTGAGAATTTAAGAGTTTGTTTCATGCAGCAGGTGAGAATAAGATGAAGACTTTTTGAGAGTGAATGCAAGATGACGAGAGAAAGAAATAAGATCGACATGAGGATGATGAGGTGTGTTTATAAATTTATATATTTTGTGTGTTATTGTCTTATAGATATCATTTCATCGTATGTTTAACAAATTATTTAATTTATTATTCAAACTAGCTCGTGCATTGCACGGGTTATCAACTAGTATATATAAATAGAGAGAGAGAGAGAGAGAGAGAGAGTGAGAGAGAGTACCCCCATGTACTTTAGAAGAATAAACTCTTAAAATCATGATCAATTACAAGGAAAGGAAAGCTAAGATGTATGGTATAATTACTTATAAAAAACAAGTAGATGCGTCGGTAACTACAGTATGGGAAGTGTATGGCACTCTGAAATTAGCGGAATTGATAGAGAAGGGGCTCCCAGTTATTGACAAAATTGAGATTGTGGAAGGTGATGGCTCTACCGGAATCATTATTAAACTTGTTTTTCCATCTAGTAAGTATTCGTCTATCACTTTTTTCTTTTTATGGATTAAGATATATTGTCTATTGCATTTTTTTCTTTAATTTTTCTCACACAAGCACACATTCAGTGACATATATTTTATTTAATGACATTTTCAACAATGTATTTATTTCTGATGAATTTTATCGTGATTAATTATTTGCGACGAATTTTATTTTCTTGTTAAATATAATATTTATGTTGTTGAATATATATTAAAAAAAATTAGAGGATACTGTAATGAAATACATCTTAATCCTTTCTTTCGAGTTTCTTTTAGTCCCCTACAACCACCACCAAATTGGTCAAACGCAGAATCAACTCGAACTAGCCTTTGCACATTCTATACGTGTTTACTTGCAATAAAAATCGACGTACTTTTATCACAGGATAATTTTTTTCCCTGAGTCTAGGGCATGCTGACAACTTAAACTTTGTAGTATTTTTGTACATACATTTTCCTTGTACTACAGGACATAAAGGTCTCTTTAGGACATATTAAGGCTAAAATAAAGAAAATCTAAGATGTAATTTTTGTATAATGGTACCTGTTGACGCTCGATTCTGTTCAAATTATTGAATCAATAATTGTTATTACACAGTAACGTATTCTTTCTTTTACATTCTTTTACACAGTATCGATTTGCAAAGAATTTTTAATTGTCATTACACAGTAACGTATCTTTTGAGACTTTGCATACTAGACTTCAGAGAAAGTTGGGATAAGTACTTGTCATTGTTGGAATTTTCCTACAACAACAGTTACCAAGCAAGTATAGGCATGGCTCAATTCGAGGCTTTATATGAACGCAAGTGTCGCTCTCCAGTATGTTGGAATGAGTTAGGAGAAGCAAAACTGTTGGGACCCGAGTTGGTATGCTTGTCGACCGAAAAGATCCAAATGATCCGGCGACGAATACAAACCGCACAAGAATGACAAAAGAGTTATGCTGATCTTCATCGGAGAGACGAATGTTTCAACGTCGGAGACCATATATTTTTACGTGTTTTCCCATGGAAAGGGGTTACAGGATTCGAAAAGAGAGGAAAGCTCAACCCTCGATTTATTGGCCTATTTGAAATCCTCGATCGAGTAGGAACTGTAGCCTACAGACTAGCCCTACCACCAACCATGTCTCGCATCCATAACGTTTTTCACATATCTATGTTACGTAAATATGTGAAGGACCCAAACCACGTCATTAAGTTATAACCAGACATTATAGCAGAGGATTTAACGTATGAGGAGGTACCTGTTAAGATCCTAGATAAGAAGGAGCAGATTATACGCTTAAAGGTTATACCTCAAGTTAAGGTTTTATGGAGGAACCAAGATACTGAGGAAATGACCTAGGAGCTAGAATCTGAAATGGAATCTAAGTATCCTTATCTCTTCGATATGCCAGGTACGTCAATTTTGAGGACGAAATTTCATAAGGAGGGGAGGTTGTAAGACCCCGAATTTTATGAAATACAAAATTTAATTTTTCTTCATATATATTTTTCCTGAAACAATAATTGGTTAAAGTGATAAATTTAAAAGTTAATGATATTATGTGTAAATTATATTATGTCAGACAATATTCGTTTAGTCGGGGAATATTCATTCTGTGTGGGAATATTTGTACGACGCCGCCGTACGAATCAATCATTGGTGGACCCCACAATAAATAATTATCGAATATAGAAAATGACATAAATAATTTTGAAATGGTTAATGGTACTATCACTTTTAATTGTTTAAATATCCGGTGGTAAAAGAATAGTAATATACGGTATTACAAGTAACACACGTATTGCACAGTAGCACACGGTATTGCACAGTAGCACACGACATTGCACAGTGTTTCGTATTATTGAACTGATAAAGTGGTTATCGTACAATATTTAACTTTATTGTCACATGCACAATAATTCATATTATTAAACTGATAATTATCACAGTAGCATATGCACAGTAATTCACATTATTGAATCACCCATTACACAGTAACGTATTCTTTCTTTTACATACTTTCTGTATTATTGTTATCTCTATTATGATGTTAATTAAACAGTTGTATTTCATTATTAATTGACTTGATATCTAACTCAGAGAGCCAACTACACTGTATTTATAACAATTAGTCATAACAGTGAATAAGTGTGAATTATTGTTGAATAATTGAATTGATAAAGTTATTTATTTTTATTATAATAAATGATATAAAGTTAGGTGATATAAAGATGAAATGAATGGTATATATTAAAGATAATGTACTAATTATAGAATTTCAAATGAACGGTGTAGATTGAAGATGATATTTAAATGAATGGTTTGGATTAAGAAAATCTTAAAAGATGAAATGAATGGTATAGATTAAAGATAATATAGAATTTGAAATGGACGGTGTAGATTAAAGATGATCTTTAAATGAATGGTTTAGTGTAAAGAAATCTTAAAAGATGAAATGAATGGTATGGATTAAACATTATCTTGAAATGAACGGTTTGGATTAAATTAAAAAATCTTGGTTATGATAAGATTTTTGGCTATAAATAGAGGTCTTAATTTAAGGATTTTTCATAAACTTTCTTGCCCATTCTTTCTTTCACTTTCTAAATACTTCTTTGTGTAAGTTATCTCTAGGTGTGCTTAAGTCATCTTGAGTATTTGTGAAGATCTATAAGTGTACGAGTACTGTTCAAGTTAATCAACCTCATTTAAATCAATATCCAGTCACGTGTTAAGGTAAGAGATTCCATCTTTTTCATCTTCCACTATTCAACCTTATTACGGTAAGGGATTATCATTCTTTGATTCTCGAAAATAATATCGTTTATCTCTTACTCATAAGATGTGTAATTTATTTCCATGTATTAAATTGTGGGAATAACCTTACGGCGCGGATTACCGCCTGTTGGTGAATAACCTTTTGTATTCATTACTTATTAATCTCTGAGAATAACCTTACTGCACGGGTTACCGCATGTTTGGTGAATTACTCTTTGTATTCATTTCTTATTTGTCTCTTGTAGAAATAATTTGTCTATAGGAATTATTGCATGACACTTTTATTCCATATTCGTTTGTAATATCATTTTCTTTCATATTCGTAAGTGATATTATTTTTCTTTATACTCGTAAGGGATCCCATCTTTTTTATCTTCCATTATTCAAACTTATTACGGTAAGGGGTATCATTCTTTTCATACTCTTAACTTACTATGGTAAGTACTATTTGGTAAAGTTCTTGAAATGATTATATATTCCTTAATAGTTTGTGCTTTATCTAATATCATTTCAATTGAACCTTCCTATTTTTCTAAACATTTCTATTGAACTGTAACCGTTATTTTGAACTGTGGATCTTGAATATCATTTTTGAATTTTACTCCACATCATGTTGACAATTTGGACATTATTTGATTCTGCACAATGTAAACTTCCGATACTTATTGTTTATCCTGTTTCTTCTGTTCATCATTTGTATCACTGTTATTTGTACTAATAATAAAAAATCAAGCTGTTGTGAATATCTGTGGTCGGGGACACAGATGCGATATAATTGTTGAACAGATGATAGGTTAAAGACGATATAATAGGTTAAAAGCGATACATTTGTTCGGTGTCTTTTATGACACGTGGTGAAAGTTCTCTTTGGCCCGTAGTGCAAAGATGAACTGTTGTTTGGTATGATTATGACCAAAGATTGAATACTGGTATAATCATGACTGTTGGTGTTATATTGAATATATTTGGCCCATAGTGCAAAGATGAACTGTTGATTTGCATGATTATGACCAGGAACTGTGAATTTATATTATCATGATTAATGGTATTTCAGATGATAAAAGTTGATAATATTTTTCTGAAAAAGAAAAACGAGTGGACATTATAGTCTACATTATTCTTCTAATAGATTGTTTATTCCGCTGCTATTATTGATCTGAATGTTGTTCAATAATTTAACTACAATTTTTGATATAAACCTTGTAGTCTATTGTATTCTATTAAGAATTCAACTGTTGAAGGCTAACGATAATTTATTCGTCATTATCTTAGTCATGATATTTTTTACTGGGCTATTTGAGCTCACCCTTTCTTTTTATGTTCCATTATTTTTCAACAGGAGATGAGAACGTAGCTGGGTCTAGCCTGGGGATGGAGTGAGAGTCCGAGGAATAGCTATCGTAGTTTTCACGTGTTGTAAAATAACTTTACTGCGGATTACCGCCTATAGGTGAATAACCTTTTGTATTCATTCCTTATTAATCTCTGAGAATAACCTTACTGCACAGATTACCGCATGTTTGGTGAATTACTCTTTGTATTCATTTCTTATTTGTCTCATGTGGAAATAATTTATCTATACGATTTATCGCATGACACTTTTATTTCATATTCGTTTGTAATATCATTTTCTTTTATATTCGTAAGTGATATTATTTTCCTTTATACTCGTAAGAGATACCATTTTTTTTATCTTCCATTATTCAAACTTATTACGGTAAGGGGTATCATTCTTTTCATACTCTTTACTTACTATGGTAAGTACTATTTGGTAATGTTCTTGAAATGAGTATATATTCCTTAATAGTTTGTACTTCATCTAATATCATTTCAATTGAACCTTCCTATTTTTCTAAACATTTATATTGAACTGTAACCGTTATTCTGAACTGTGAATCTTGAATATCATTTTTGAATTTTACTCCACATCATGTTGACAATTTGAACATTATTTGAATCTGCACAATGTAAAATTTTGATATTTATTGTTTATCCTGTTTCTTCTGTTCATCATTTGTATCACTGTTATTTGTACTAATCATCAAAAATCAAGCTGTTGTGAATATCTGTGGTCGGGGGCACATATGCGATATAATTGTTGAACAGATAATTGATTAAAGGCGATATCATAGGTTAAAGGCGCTACATATGTTCGATGTCTTTTATGACACGTGGTAAAAGTTCTCTTTGGCCTATAGTGCAAAGATGAACTGTTGTTTGATATGATTATGGTCAAAGGCTGAATACTGGTATAATCATGACTGTTGGTGTTATATTGAATATATTTGGCCCGTAGTGCAAAGATTAACTGTTGATTTGCATGATTATGACTAGGAACTATGAATTTGTGTTATCATGACTAATGGTATTTCAGATGATAAAAGTTGATGATATTTTTCTGAAAAAGAGAAGCGAGTGTACATTATAATCTGCATTATTTTTCTAATAAATTGTTCATTCCGCTGCTATTATTGATCTGGACGTTGTTCAAGAATTTAACTGCAGTTTTTGATATAAACCTTGTAGTCTATTGTATTCTATCAAGAACTCAACTGCTGAAGGCTAATAATAATTTATTCGTCATTATCTTAGTCATGATATTCTTTACTGGGCTATTTGAGCTCACCCTTTCTTTTTGTGTCCCATTATTTTTCAACAGGAGATGAGAACGTAGCTGTGACTAGCCGAGGGATGGAGTGAGAGTCCGAGGGATAGTTATCGTAGTTTTCACGTGTTGTAAAAGAGTGTGACAATAATAGTGAAAACTTAGATGTGTATTATTATACATTATATTGTTAAACGTTGTAATAATTTTGTTGTAGTTTTTTGACAACTCAAGTTTGAGCTGTGTGGGTCCAGATTTGGGGGTGTCACAATAATGCATTAATATATTAAACAATCTTTTGTCCTGATTTATTTATTTTATTTGTCAATAATTGTACTATTGCCAGCCTGCCGTCTGCCTATGCTGTGGGGAGGACCTTTTACTGGCCAATTTTTATAAGATTCCAAGTTTTTCTCCTTGTCCTTATCTTCTTCCTATTTTTGTATTTTTTAAGAATTTATATTACTTCATCCTATCTTAAAATATTGGTTTAGTTTAACCATTTTATTTAAAATAATTATTTTTATAGTAAAAATATGCACTATTTTTTTTGTAAATATAGTGGTGAAATTATAATTATAAATAATTATATCAAATTTATTAGTACCTTCAATTTTCATGAGTCTAAAAATAAAAATATAGTTAATTTTTTATTTTAAAATTCATAAAGTTGATCGGTAAAAAATTAAATTATTAACCTATGTTTACGCCTAATTTTTTAAACACACCGGAAATTACCAAAAGCACGAGCAACATGCACAAATGACAATCACACTGAGGAGCCTGATGGTTTGAGCCATCGGGAAATAACTTCGGTGTGAGAATAAGTACAAGTCAAAGACGTAAACAATGAAAAAAATTAAATTACTGAAAAATAATAAAATTCTGTATGTAAATTGTGTGTACCGTGATTATTGCTTATGGTTGTATTTATAATTGCTATAGTCCATCCGAGGCCAATTAAGAGTGAAAATCATTGTCCAAATCACCTTATAACTGTTATTAATTAATTGACTGAGTCATTTTCAAATTAAACTTCCTTGTTCCTCCAAATAAGGACTCTCAATCCAATTATGATTTGGTCTTTCACCGAATCCCATTGACTAATACCGAATCCGAGTCATAATAAAGAAGTTGAGTTGCACCTTAAACAGACCCAAATAATTATATCTTAACATTGCCCCTCACTCCAATATTTTAAAGAATTTTAAATAGGGGAATAACATCAAAAATGTATTATTAAATAAATTAATCAAAAAGATTTATATACACCATAACTGCTAATTGTAACTGCTAGAACCCCCACGTGCACAGCACACAACAACCACTTTTGAATCCCGCACCCATAATTAAAATCCCCAAATTCAAAATTGTCCCGTCACTTCACCTACCCATCTTCTCTATTTCAGGCACCTCCCAGGTCTCTCTCCCTTTTTTGCAAAATCCTCCCTGTAATTCCCCCTCTCAGATCTACTTCTAGATCAAATCCTTCAAAACAAACATCCATTTTCCTCATTTTTTCTTAGTGATTCTTCTATTATTTCTAGTTAAATCTTTACTTTTCACTCCCCTATCTGATTACCTATGGCATCCAACCCTTCTGCCTTTACAGACCTAACCCCCGACAACCCTATAATGTTTGTGACCAAATAGAACGAGATAAAAACTAGGAAAATGTTTAAATCTGCTAATCATGCCAACATTCGTTCTACTGCAAACAACCGATCTGTCCTCCTCATCCGTGAAGAGTACAATATCCCAATTGAGTACTCCATGAAAGCTCCGGGACCTCAGGAGAAAATGTAATGGTGCCCGAATAACAGCTGGCTAGGCAACCCAATACAAGTCCTTTGAAACGAGGTTCGGTTCCTCTTTTCATGAATTCATATCATCCTTCTTCACCTTCATCGGCTTCGGGCTAGCCCAGCTCATGCCGAACTCTTACATTCACATTGTTTGCTTCATTGCCTTCTATCATGAGTCAGGGATTAAACCTTCCATAGACTTTTTTTTTCTCATTCTTCACCATTTCTCAATTTTTCACAACAACTGGATTTTCGTCTCGGTCCTCGACACTCACCTGATCCAGTCCTGGGGCGATCTTGATAAGCCTCAACTTGACGAATTATTTGATGAAAGAAAGAAAGAATTCAAGTCGTTTTGTAAAAATATCCCTGCTGAACCATGGGATCTGAAATTGCTCTTGAACCAGAAATGGCTCTTCGATTACGGTTGTAAGTTCTTAAACTTTCCTAAATATCACAACTCTTTTTATGCATTAATAAATTGTTCTAACCTCTTCCCTTCTTTTTTCCTTTACGATTCTGTAGTAATCATCTATAGACCTCAACCCCGTCCCCGACCCCGACCCCAAACTCCCACTCAAGCCATAGAAGACCAATCAGATACTTTCGAACACCCTCACATTAATTCTGAACCACAGAGAGCAAATCTTGAACCCATTCCATCAACCGTCTAACCACCAAGGACTTCTACCGAATCCTCCAAAAAAACCCACAGAAGCATCCCCGACCTCCTTAGACAGAAATGCCCTCAACTTAACTGACCTTGAAAAACAACTTAGAAAAAAGAAACGCTGAAGAGTCACTAAAGCCTTAGCAACCGCTATATATGTCGAACTAATTAGCTTCACCTCCATCCTCTAAATCTCCCGAATTGCCTTACCAACATGTTTCACCAACTCCTCTACCACAACCGTCATCAACTGAAATTTATTCCGAACCCCTTCTAGCATAACCTATACCTCATATACCTCCAACCCAAACTAATGCAAAGGCCTCATCTTCTAACCTCAACCTCACCTTTGGCCCCAAAACCAAGAAGAGACACCTTCAACATAACTCTTCAGGTACTTCAACGTTCCTTTCGATGACCCTCAATTCCATTCGTCAGACTTCAACAACCTTATAGCATCGACAACTCTCTACTTGGGTCGAGTATGAATTACCTTCATACCTATTTTTCTTCCTTCAACTTTTCTTACAACGCACTAACCTTTTTCCTTTTTTCAGGCCTTGGGCTCTTTAACAGACTTCGGTTGTTTAAAATTAAAAATGAAGAACAGACAACCACCATTGCCTAACTTTAATTCCAGCTGACAGAGGCTCAAGAAGAAAACACTTCACTAAATGTTCAGTTTGAGGTCAATGACATGTTCATGCAAACCCTTTAGACGCAGCTAGCACATCAAGAACACCAGAGTGAGTAAAACCAATAAAAGATGGCCAACACAGCTGCAGAACGAACCACTCTGCTAGAAGAAAGAATCGATCATGTTAATAAAATTGAAGAACTGAAGTAACAGAATTAACTCCTCACTAAACAGATTAACCAGAAGAATGAAGCACTTCAAATTTTTTCCGTCACCAACAAACTACTTGAAGAGGAAAGCCAGAACCTCAAAACACAAGCCCAAACGCTCCTCGAAGACAACTGTCATACCATAATAGAGGAGTACAAGAAATTGAATGAGTTAACTGAAGAAATGGTAGCTTAATATAATCAAGGTTACATGTTCACCACAGGTAAGATCAAAACTACCAGCCTCGACCTTACTACCATGGGTTTCTTTTCAGATGAAGAAGTTGATGAAGAACCTTCAAACAATTGAATATATTATTTGATGTAATTTCTCATTTTGAACTAATTTCAAAGTTGTAAATGTTTTTATTTTGGTTAGTAAACAAAGAAAGAAACAAAACTTTTTATTGATATTTATAACTTGAACAAACTTCTGACTTCTCCTTTAAAAGAATATTAAATCTTCACTACTAACTAAATAAAAGTAAATTACTATCCCGATCACCTCACACTAACATGACTTAATAAAACTAGACTACTGATAATACTTTTTTAGCCTACTAGCATGCCAATAATTTTTTAACTTCAAACATGTTATATCCCGAAGCCGATATGTGCTAGGCTTTATAATTTCAATGACTTCATATGGACTCTTCTAGTTTAGCATTAACTTTTCGGTATTCTGAGGAGTTGAATCCTCTACTTCCCAAAGTACTAGATCACCAACATCGAACCTTATTTGCTTGACCCTTCGGTTGTAGTGCCGAGTAGTCTTTGATAAGTAGGTTTAATGCCGATGTATTGATTATCTTTTAGCTTAATAATTTATGAGTTCTTAAGTATTTTATAATAGTTTTAAGTGTTTTATGTTATTTTTATGTGTTTTTGCTTTGTTTTGTAGAATAAGGGCTAAGTGGATCACAGTTTGGAGTTGTTGTGGTTGAGTTTTCAGCTTGTCTTTTGAATAACAGTCACTTGGAGCCCACTTTTAACATTGATCCAATTAGAATTTGTTAAATCCTAAAACATAAAAGTTGTATGTATACTTCTTCGCTTTCTGGAACATCTTGAATTATCTCAATCGGAGTTCGGATGAGAGAGTTATACCCATATTACGAAAGGATATTGAAACAACTAAAATCCTAGAACTTAGGGTGACAGGACAGACCGTCGCTATAGGGCAACGTAGCTATGCTTTAACCAATGCATATGTGCTCAAACATGCTGTTAAAAAAAATAAAAGGAGCTCAACTGCGTTACGAGACGCACCCAAACCAAGTTCTAATGTGTTTTTGAGTTCCAGTTGGATTTGTTTCTTCACATATGCTTAAGAATTAATTTGTAACCTACAAGTACATGGCTTTACTCTTATTTTAAGAGAGATTAACATAGTTAGGAATAGATTAGAATAGAGAATCAAGGTTTCTATTAGTTCTAAAGGAGGATTTACACAAGAATTTAATATTGAAGAAAGAATTAGAGATCACACTTTAAAAATAAGATATTTTCTCTCTAAATCTTTTCTTTTAATTATTGTAATTTTTGAGATGATAATATCTAATATTGTGAATATGTTTTTTTCTTTAGTTATGAGCTAATTTTTTTAATTAAGATTATAATAGAACCCAATGTGTAATTTATATTAATTCTCTTTATTTTTGATTATGTTTGATTATATATGAATTTTTTATCATATTTTGTGCATTAAAATATTAATTAATTGCAACAATTAATGTGTTAGTCTATATGAAGTTGATGAATAGATTATAGATTTAAATTTAAATATTTTTGTGCTAAACAAATTATTAATTAATTACAGATAATTATTGCATTAATCTATATGAAATTGGGAGATTGATTATAGGTTTAGAGCTGAATATGATAACATATGTTTGTGTATTTTACATAGGATGGGATACATGATTTGTATGTAGGATATAAATATACATATATGCCATATACAACCTTAAAGAGAATTTGATCTTAAATCCTTGTTAATTTAATTAACATGAAAATATAGTGATTTATTTATAATTGGATGTTCCTTGTTAATTATGTTGCCTTAGGGTCATATTTAAAAGGATTTATTTATATATGTAGGGTTTCAACAAATAAACGCAGGGGAATTTCAAAATTTTTTCTGAAACCCTAAAACAGGATCCATGCGAAAATATATTAATTCAGAGGTTTAGATATATTTTTACTGATTATTCGAGCTAGAATGGAGACGATGGAATTCTGGAACGGCTTCGAATCTTCAACGCAATCCAACGTTCCTGCGTCTCTACAGTATCCACACGAACGCCTCCGCGCGAATCGTCTCACGATCTGCAGCAAAGAGAGTCAAAGGGAGTTGCGGTACTAGCCACCAAGATCTGGATTTGGATCTGAATTTTCTGAGTTTTTCTCTCTAGTCTCTTTCTGAAAGCGGCTAGGGTTTAGTTTTATTTTCATGTACTTAAAACAGCTGATATATCATGTATATATAGCAGTTAAAAGAATTAACCAAAAAACTAATTAGAAAAATAAAATCTGAATTTTTATATATTATCATATTAATTTAAATTCGTAATTTAAATACTATCAATCATATTGACATATATAAATCCAAATAATTTAAATTAATTCCCTTTTAATTACGTTCTAAGTGTGTGACCCTATTTGTTATTATTATATTGACAATAATGTTAAAATCATATTATAAAATTATAAACAGTGAGTGACATCTAGTAATGCATCACTGTTACCCAAATAATAATAAGATTGGTGATTCGATGCAACCTTTTTGTGACCAATGTTTTAATGTAATTTAATCCTTTTAACCTTGACATCTTAGATTAAACTCGAGGCATGGAATGTGTCATACTCTTCATAATTTAATCTGAGTTTTCTTGATCAATGAGTAGACTATATGAAACAAATCACTATTTGAGCATGGTCATGCATTTCATAGTCATTCTCAATCAAGAGGCCTATGAATATCACCTCTAATATATAGGAGGGTTAAATTACATCTAAATCACTCATATTCCTCACACAATTTCATGATGTACCTAATAATCACATTTATTGTCCACCCTATTAAAGGTGACTTTTGATGATATCAAAGTACATAAATTCTCGTGTAATAATATAGTGATTTCAGGTCGAAGGATCATTAAATCATTGTCGCTATGAGAATTTCTTATGACACTTTACATAATACTCCATGTAGAATTCTCATGGTGGGTCTGTCCAGTACATTGTTATCTAACATGTATATATGCATTGACTCAATATCTCGTATATTTATGACCAATGAGATTTGATCATCAGTCAATCCACATACTAGTCTCAATGCATCATTGTTGTCCCATTAATAATAATATTCGACTAGGAACATTTAAGAACAATGATACTAATTGTAATTATATAATCTCATTTTCAAGTCATATACTTGAAGATATATAATTCGTATCACTATTCTAAGGACTTTTATTATGCTAATATTTATATAACGCAGTAAATAAAATTATAATAAAATAATTTATTTATTCAATCAAATATAATAT